>PVKZ01000538.1:366978-747963 GCA_004027375.1 Macroglossus sobrinus
TTCCCTTCCCTTCCCTTCCCTTCCCTTCCCTTCCCTTCCCTTCCCTTCCCTTCCCTTCCCTTCCCTTCCCTTCCCTTCCCCTTTTCCTTTCTGTCTCTCTTTTGGTTTAATTCTTTTACTTATGTGCTCTGTCTCTATTATTGGTTCCCCTCTTTCCCTGCAGCTCTTCAATATATTTATTTCTCAAGACCTCGTCTTCTTAGTTTCTTTCTTTATAACCTACCCTTGAAGACTGTATTTGTCCACATCCACAACTTAATTATTCTTTGTGAAGTTGGCCTCTAAATCTCTATGCAGTCGCTCAGCCACTCAGCCAGGCCACATTTACTGAGCATAAGGTGTGAATCTGGCCCATGCTAGGTGCTGTGGAAATTGAAGAATAATATCAAGTAGTCTTGGACCTCAGGAGAGCTACAGTCATCACAAATTACAATCTCACACTTGTAACTGACTATTGAATATTTTATTTGACTTACCAGACAAATCTTTACAATTATGTTTCTTTCTATTAAGCTCCTCATTTTTTCCCCCAAACCAAGTCACTCCGTGTATCATTGAAGAATTCAAAATTCCATTTATTTTTATTTTTTTCTAGCTTTCTAAGCTTAAAAAATACTCCAATATGTCCCATTTCTCCATCCATTTATTTATATGTTCTTATCTATCCTTTCCTTTAAATATTGCACAAGTCCATCTGTGCTTTTTCATTCCCAAACTACCACTCAGGTTTAATCATCTGTGTCCTGAAATCTGAACTGTTTTAGCAGTCATTGGTGTTAACTATAGTGACAATCTTTCTCAAGACATCTATACATTGTAATCAAAATGATGTTTTCAGCAATATTCTTCCGATTATATTATTCATTAAAAAAAGCAAAACAAAACTTATACACATGATACGCACGCAAAAAATGTTAATAGCTCATTACTACCTGAATATTTTTGCATTCTCTCATTCTCAATTAACGTATTTAATCTATTGCCAAAATGCCTATTGAAAAACGTAGCTTGTTGTTAAGATTTTCTTGTGAATGGCAAACTCCAGAAGCCTATATAAAAATTATTAGATTAGCTTTTAAGAAAGGATGATTTTAATGTTAATTCCAGACCAAAATGTTTAAAGTGAGTTAGTATTTCAAGTGTATTGACAATTTTTTAAATGAATTATATTTTCCCTTGGATTTAAACTATCTACTAGTTTAAAATCTCATACTAATCTATGGTTAAAATCAGATCAAAGCAGACAGGAGACATTTCAAAGTATATGCTACCAAACCATTAACAAGTAACTAAAGTAAGTAATAGAAGTTAGTTGAAGTGACACTATAGAGGGAAAATAAAGTGTTTTGTATGTAAGTTTTGTAAAGTTTGCACAAATGTCAAAAATATTTTTTTGTTGTTATTGTTAGTATATAAGGACTGTATTCTCCCCAGTTTGGTATATAATACACAATACACAAAATATAGGAAGGCACTCAATATGATTAAACATGTTGAAAATTATTAGAAAGAGCTAGAATCACATTTTCTAGATGCATAGAGTGCTATTTTAGTACAGTGTAAAATTTGAAAACTGATACAATGGTTGAAGACATAACAAAAGTAGGAAGGTAAAGATTTCTCAATACTGACAAAAGTATGCTCAAAAAACACGTATTCTTTTTTCAAAGCTGAGTGGGATAATTTTCTCAAGTTGAGGGGTGAAGTCTTCCTAAAATATCCTCTTTTTTGTTTAATGAATAGGAATAACTATTTGTGAGTGTTCCATTGCAATATCTTATTAGTTCAATTGGACAAAACAAAATCTTGGGTTCATTAAATCTATTTTTGGGGGGAGAGAAATAAATAGGGTAAATATATTAGACATTTTTTTCTTTAATTTTTAAATGCCAGCTCTGGTTGGAAGATGTCCTTTGAAGACCTTCACATAAAAGCAGAACTTACATCATAGTTTTGTGTTGTCTTCTGCAGCACTATATCAAAAATTCTGCCTTAAAAAGTGTTAGATAAAATGTTTATCAAGAACCATGACAAGAGACATTTTAAACCTTTTTAATCAGCCTTAGTAAACTTCTTTAAAAAATTTTTTTTAAAAAGAATATTATTTTCCCAGAAATAACATCAGGAAATGTTCATGGTGAAAGGATTAAACGTTTAGAGAGAACTAAGGAGAAGAAGGTTCAACACAGCCCCTTCTTAAGCTTCCTTAATACCTGCAAAGCAATTTCAGTCTTTTTGGGCCGAGGTGAATTTTTTGGCCTAACTCTTCTAGACAATTACCTCAGTTTTCTGCTCTCTACTGTAAGTTACATCTGTAGACAGACATAGGCTAAATGATATACTTTTATAGCTGGACCCAAAGCTGTAACAGGAGCAATTCAGTCCTGGGAGGTGGTTAAATCTTCTTCAGACATGAAAACAGTTTCCAATTATGAGTCTCCATTTCACTTTTATGTAGCTATCTTCAGTTTAATGTTTGTATAAAGTGTCTCAAGAAATGAAGATTATGTTATCTCAGAAAAAAATTGGTCAGCAATTTTTATAGCTTGATGCACTTGCGTTAGTAATAGGTTTAGGGCTCTGAAAAAATAAATGAATCCAGTTAGGTTATAAACTCATGCGTTAATTAGTATTATATATACAGTTGTTTTTTTTAACTGTCAGTGTTTAAATAAAAATGTTAAAAATTGAACTAAAATTATTCAAAATATTCTGTATTATGTTAAAACCATGACAATTTATTCATCCCAACTATATGAAAGTTACTTAAAGTCTCTTACTTGCATTATCTCATTTGAGGCTCACAACAGTTTTGCAAAATATTATTATCACTATTATATGAAAGAGAAAGTGAATGGAGGATCAGAGATTTTAGTGATTTATCCAGCTGATAAGGGGAAGAGCTAGTACCTGAACTTATGCCTCATAATTCCTATGACAGTCCAACTTTACATTCACAAATTGTTTTATGAAACCAGGCATTCTTACATGAGACCAAGACACTTTTCTGACTTTTTCGTCCCTTTTAACTTTTTTGTCTCTTTTAATTTTCCTCTGTTCATGTTAATTGATCTTGCTGGTATTAGATTAGGAAGCACTTTATGTGTATGCTCAAAACCAGAACGCCTACTGATTGCATTTTCCAAACTGGACCCATAAAGCCCAATGTGTGTGTTATCTCCTATGTGTAGTTTCTTGCAATGACTTTCACTCCAATTGAAATGAATTGTTCCCTTTGGGAACTCCCAGAGGCCTGAGTTGATATCTGCATGATAGCCCCTACTTCAGTTTATCATACTGTGGTTAATGGTGGATGTATTTCTGTTATGAACTCCTTGAGGAAATGTATGCTCCATTCATCTTTGATTTCCCAGCCCCTAGCACAGTGTCTGACAGAAAGCAAGTATTAAATTTTAGAAGACTGAAAATGACTGACAGATTGAATGTGTGGTATCTTGGCTGTTAGTTAACAATTGACTCATTTTTCCTGGGACAGGTTTTCTGAGCTCATCTTCCAGAGGTCTTCCTCCCCCACTCTTGATATGCCAGTTGATCCTGGTGAAAGTCTAAAAATTCTCTCTTTTGTGCTAAAATATATATTGATTTTTATTTTGATTTAAAGCAACATTTGCATTTGTACCCGTAAAACTGTGAAGAATATAAAAAGACACAAAGAAAACAAAATCCCCTGTAATTCTACCATTATTGACACAGTATTGTACTTGTTTCGCAAAAAGGCAATGGAAATATCTGAAGTATGTATGTATATATCTATCTGTATTTATCTATATTTATATTTATATCCATAAGAGAGATATATCTCAAATCTGAAATATTTACATATATTATTAAGATAGAATATATTCTAATATGTATTATATGTATATATAATATCAAATATATGTATATATAATGTTATATACACATATAATATATGATACATATGCCATATATTATATATACAGTGCTTTTAAGAGCCATTCATTCCAATGATATTACACACACACACACACACACACACACACACACACACATACACACACACGTATATATATGTGTATGTGCATGTATATATATATATATATATGTGTGTGTGTGTGTGTGTGTGTGTGTGTGTGTGTGTATGTGTGTATGTATTCTGAAAATGTCTTGTTTATGTATTTGTTTACTTACTTATGGAGTATATGTCTCTTCTACTCTTAACTAAAATGTTAATTAATTGTTATATCCTAGAAAGGTGCCTGGGCCATAGTAAGGACTTAATAAATAAGGAATCAAAGAATAAATAGTATCATTTATGTATTCTTCAGTAAGAATAAAAACACCATTTCTTGCCTGGTATATCATAAATTATTTAACAATTCACCCCAGTTAATGAAAATGTAGATTGTTTCTAATTTTTGCCATTAAATATATTCTCAAACACTATTTTCATGAATAGTTTTGTATATCTATTTGTTTTTATAGATTGAATTCATAAGGAAAGACTTATTGAATTAATGGCCAAATTTTTTAAGCTCTTAATATAATTTACTAATTTCCTTCCAAGAAGATGGTGTCAATTTGTACTCACACCAACAGTGACTGGATTTGTGTGTTGTTCCCTGGCCAATTCTAGGTTTTACCAATAAAATAATTTATTTTTATCAATTTAAAAAGAACTTTGATTCAAGTCTTAAAATTTTCTACATCTGAAAAGATAATCTTTTACTATCATGAGAGAGAAAGGTTTTGCACACATTTTCTGCCTTTCTGGGGAATTTTTGTTCCATGACTAGACTCATGAGTAATTCTGTGATCTCCTGCATTATATTAGGCAGTTAGCAACACTTATTCTGTGTTTATCTATTAAGAAAATTCCAATAAAAAATATTTACTGGATGTTGATAATTGGTTGGGTTTATTTAGCTGGTTCTTGTCATTGTGTCATGAGGTCTCTGAAAGACTTTGGAGGGTCCCTGCCAGCTTCTAGGACTTGATGGGTTAGTATCCACCCATGATATGCCTATATAAATGTAGGATGCAATACAATCTATACAAAGGTCCTGGAGAGGACAGAAATCAAGCCACACTATGAGGAAGTGCAAGAGGTAACAGTAGGGAATGACTGGAGAAGCAAATTGCATCCTTAGCCACAACTCTTTTTACCCATGTGTGTGCCTAAAGTATCATGGAATCTATCAAAGGCATAATTGGTGGTTGAAAATCTAATTTTCTGGTGACCCACCTGGTGGGAGTTTAGCCCCATATGCCTCCAAAAATACAAATCTATATAATGGGGTTGGAACATCTATTTACATTTATTTTTAATGCTAATATAACTATATAACTATATATATATATATATATATATATATATATATATATAATAATGTACATAGAAGTTAATATGGCAGCATATGTATCCAATGTGTGAGAATATATATAGGTGTGTGTGTAAACACATGCACGCACACACACACACACACACACACACAAAGGTAGGCTTACTATTTTCTCCTTTTTTACTAATAAAGGTTTACAATAAAAGCTTTGGGAACCACTGGTTGAAGCAACAGACTAAGGTCAGCTCTCTATATCCCTCTTCACCTGAAGGAAATTTAATTTTCTTATACTTCTTTTTGGTACTCAGGGTGTGGTTGCTGGTACATTTCCAGCCACAGCAGCTGCAGTAGTGGCCTGAGTAGACTTTTCCTCTGAATTTCTATAGTGGTAACAGGATTAACAGACTCTATTCTGGAAGTACTTGGGTGGCATAACACCTCCCAGCAGAACTATTCCTGACAAGGATGTGCAGATGGAAATGCATATTTATGTCACTTAAAGCCTACCAGAGACACAAGGATTTGAGCTATAACAATAAATAGAAAAAAAAAATTCTCCAGCGTTTTCGGTAACCCATACTCAAGTACATTGACTGTACTTGGCGAAAGACCTACAGTTTGCTCTTTGTCCAAGCATAAAATATTCTGCTTCAAGCATGTCAAGGTGGACTATTCTGAATCTATTATAGTGTTAAAACAAACTAGCACAAAGTTAGGTTGAAATTTCAGGTCTTAAAAATAACAGGACAATTCTATGAAGTATTTGGGCCATTTTAAGAGGAAAAAAAGTCTCCTTTAAAGAGAGTGTTTATTTGTTCAACTTGTTAATAATAAATTTTATAAAATTATTTCCACAGCAGAAAAGTCATTGTAGACAAGGTTTCTAAATTCAAAATAGTCTTTATAGCAATCTTTGATATACTGTCTTTTAGCTTACTTCCAAAACACCTGACAATACAGAAAAAGAGAAAAGCTCACAATTCAAAATATATGGGTTTGATAGTCCTAAGAATAATTTATATTGTATATCAATCCATTAGAATTGGACCAAAGAATCCAGTCAGTCTGGTACTTATGCTAGCTTTGCTTAGGGTGAAATGAACAACCTTTGTCTTTTCTGTTCCTGGTTAAGATTTCAGTATTTCGTGTCAACCAGATAACTGGATTGCCATCTGTTTGAAGAGGTATACTTTTTGATCTGATCAGAGAAGTATAGTTTTTTGTTACTCTAACCAATTCAGGTACAATTTGTCATGAAAACAGAAAAAATTTTTCAAAAATTATTTGAGGCTTTAATTATGTTGCATGAAGAACTCTGTGAAGAAAAGAGATAATCTTAAGGATCACCTTGTCTTCTCTGTGAAAGTACAATAAGGCATTCTCATAAAAAATTGTCAGAAGGAAATATTCTACTCTTAAAAAAATCTTTCTTAAAAAATATTTAAAGTCATATTTTCACTAAGTGAAAGAGCAAAACAAAATTAGGAACTCAAGTTTTGAAAAGCTGTGGCAAGGAAAAAATGATAAGTGTCCTAAGGAACTACCAATTAGTACAAGTCAAAATTACAATGAGAGCATTGAGGTGAAATTCAGCATTCAAAACTAAAGCTCTGTTTGGAGATGACATAGCCAGAAACCAGGAAGTGTGTGGAAGTGTTGGGTCTCCTTTTAAGGTGGTATCTGGGTGTGATGTACAGGGAAAAATTTTTATTATTAAATTTTTTCCTTCATTATGACAATAACCTGGAAATTGCATGTAATAATTATTCTATCATAAAAACTTCAGTCACAAAAGTGCTCCCTGAATTTCCCAAATGCTTGTAATGAACAGGAGTTTTCCAAAATTTCTGAATCTTTCCAGTTTTCTTAACTTAGCATTTCAGTGCAAAAAGCCTTCATAAAGCTAAGTAAAATGTTTCTTCATTGAAGAAATATTCCTTTTCAAAATGACAAATTAAAAATGGGAATCTTTACAATGAATGCTATAAAGTGCTAATGTGATGATATAGATTAGAAAGCAAGACAAATGGAAACATTGGTGACTAAAGTGGTTCTGTGTGCCTACGCTAATTTTATTCTTTGAAAAGTATTGTATTTTCTTTGTTTAATAAAAGGAATGATGAAGGTAAGTATAATATGTCTTTATTCTTTAATGATTCTCTAAAATGTTTTCGGAAAGAAATGAAAAAGAGAGAATTAGACATTTTAGAGAAGACCCAGAATCATGTGGGATGCCAAAGAGGTCAGGGCAAGGACAGTAATCAGCACAATAATAATTCAACTGTACAGAGCTTTCAATTCATACAAAGTTTTCATAACCACTACCTTATTCTATCTGCACTTCCCTCTCGACAGCAGGCCCCACACACATACATTTGCATCTCTCAATTTATAAATAGTTGATTTATTCAACAAGTATTTGTCAACTGCTATTGTACTTGGAAACCTTGCAAGGTACTGGGAATACGGGAATGAATGAAACCCATTTCCCACACTCATGGACATTTTAGCTTCTCTGAGGCCTTCTTTGACTTGTGAAAAAGAAGGGCATTTCTGTGCTTTAATGACATTGTGTTATAAGTGTGTATTTTCCAACATGAGGGAAGGGGCTTATATTTTGGTACTCCTGAGCTTAGCATAGTGCTCTGCATAAAGACTGAATGAATGTAGGTATGTATCAACTTACTAAACAGGGGGTAAAGAAATGTCTAAATTCTAGTTCTCTAGCTTTAGTCCTACGTACTTTCTCCTATATTATATTGCATACAAAACATACACATAGCTAGCGCTTGTGAAATGTGTTCAGCTAAGAAGTTTTTAGACGTGAACTTCTCTGCAAACTAAATAAAATTATAGAATTTTAGATGTGGAATAAACCATAGATGTCAATTTCACCACTTTATCCATTTATTCATTTGTTTAGTACCTACTATAATAATAAAAATAATGATAGCTAACATTCACTTCACAATGTGAAACTTTGGCTAAGTGCTTTAAATAAATTGTCATTCAATCCTCACAATAACCCAATGAAGAAGTTATTATAAGTTCAGTTTCCTTAGTGAGGAAATGAAGCTTAGAGTGGCAGGGGGCTCTGCCTTATTCATTGTTGTATTCCTAAACTAGTAAAGATTGGAGTAAGAATTTGAATTTAGGCATTTGAAAGCTATAGTCCTTTCCCTTAAGCACTTTGGTATGTGCAAGGGATTCAAGAATGAGTGAGACCTGGTGCCTTTGGATACTTTATGGTCTATTGAAAGGAGAGAAATATGTCAACAGATAGTTTGCTCACAGGTATTCCTTCTATGCCACCTATAATCTGATGTTTGTACCAATGCAATTCTCCTTAATAACTAACGGTTGTTCGGAATTCCCCAATGAGGACAATGTTCAAATGAAGGTAGAGAAAAGATAATCAGATGGATATTATATGATGGAAGATAAGTCAATTTGGCTGTTATCACACTCCCTGGGACTCTGATGCATATGAATATCTCAAGCTATCATTGTTAAGGTGTTCTTTCATATTTACAGGGCATTGCTAAATTAGATGATGAGTGTTGGTCCACTTCACATCACTTGGGTAGATTAGTCACCTGACTCCCCTTTAAGAGCTTCTATCAATTAGGTTGTCATAGCAAAAGAAAAATTGAGCCTGGCTGAAATCCTGAGTGTCTAGTAGGTGAGCGCTCTGGCTCTATCCCACTTAGTAAATAACAACAACAATATTAATTATTACCACATCCATCCATTATGCTTTAGATTTTTTGAAGTGCCTTTATGTTCCACACACCCTTGCCCTGTGCCCCCAAGCTTAGAGGATGAAGAAGTTCTGCTGGACTCTTTCTCTGTACATCTCAGGTAGGAGAACATCAAGAAAATAGAAAGTTGAAGGTTTGGGTAAAATGTTGAGTTGTTCTTGACAATTGGAAATGAAGATTCTTTGAAATTTTAGGTCTTTAACATCTAGAAATAATTTTTATGTTGCCATAAAAGTAAAACTAGTCATTTTAGCTCATTGTTAAGAGCTCATTGGCATTTGTATTTTAAATGTTATATAAAACTGCATTTTAAATAATTTTAGATAATTGATATTTATGGATTTATTTGTCTACGTGTTTGTAATTTAGTATTTTGGATAGGCAGGGTTTCAATAAAGCATTTCTTTACTACAGCTACATCTGCTTTGGATTAATCTCACTTTAGTTGAATGCCAAATACATCTGCAGAAGCTCAAAAGGTTGAAAACAGTGACAGAAACTCCAAAGGAATAATACTTATGAAGAAATGAGGCCTCCTGAGTTATATGAACTTCCTTACCATTTACTAATGGAATAGTTAAACCTGAAATGAGCCAGCTATACTTTGTTTGAAGTTGTCCCTTGGTGATAAAAACAAGTATAAATATACCAGATGATTCTAATTCAATAATTGTGGCAGACTAGAAAGAGTCTTTCTTTCTCTCTCTCTCTCTCTCTCTCTCTCTCTCTCTCTCTCTCTCTCTCTCTCGGACAGCTCAATAAGTCATCAGAATACTCTGCTGATGTTTTAAAGGAAATACATGTGCTATTTATTGTCAAAGTCACTCTGAAAGGTATATCTTTACAGATGATCAACTTGTTGAGTACAACTGATATATGTGCATAGTTTATATATCACATTGGCATGATCTCACCTAGATTTTTTTTTATGATACTTAAGACAGTGATTCTCAAACTTTAGCATTTATCAGAATCACCTGGAGTGCTTGTTAAAATATAGATTGCTATGTTAAGTTTTAGAGTTTCTGATTCTGTAAGTCTGAATTTGGGGCAGATTTTTAATGTCAACTACATTACAGTTGACCTTTGAACAAGGAGTAGATTAAGAAAGCCATACCCACTCTCACAGTCGAAAATTCACCCATAGCATAAGTTGGCCCTCAGCATCCACGAATTCCCAAATAGAAAATATAAATGTTAAAAAGAATGGTGGAAAACCTGACATATGTTATGGCCAAACTTCCGCCACCTGCTTCAAATGATTCTCATTATTCTGTGCTATCATTTCAATCTGACTCTTTGCAGCTGGATATTAATATGTGAAAACAACACTTTGCTCAAAGTCCTTCTTTGTGGTACACCTATTATTATAAGCTGTGAGGCAACTGAAACTCAGAGACAGATGAAACAATTTTTTCCAAGGTCACACAGCCAAGACTCAAACCCAGATTGTTCTAACTCCAAATTCCTATCTCTTGTTACCAACTATCTCTGCACAAATTTCTTAAAATTGACCAAGATAAGTGCAGAGCACTATAAAATACTTGAGTCCAGTACTTTGGGCCCACATATGCTTAAAATAAATTTGAGTTAGAATTAGAAATGATTCCATCTTTTCCTTTCTGAGTAAAAGTTACTTTGCTAGATTTCAAGCAAACTAGTTGAGTGCCTCCATTCAGAAAGATTGATGTTCTCTCCTGCTAGAAAATGAGAAATATATAGACAATTTCTTATACTCTGAGCTCTCATAATGAATCTTAAAGGTTGTTTCTTGGTGCTCTATCCCAGGTTTATCTCCAAAACTTAACTCAGAAATTTTTTTCCCCAACATGCTACTTCATTTTAAGAGCGTTCTAGAACAGAACCAGCTCAACACAAGGTTGCATGCAATCATTTGAATTCACATATAAATGAATGTTAAGCAGCTTTAGGGTCCTTTTAATGTTTTTTTTTTCCCTTAGAGGTGAATTTATTATTCTTTTAGACCCTCACTTTGATCCTCTTTTACTGTGCTCTTTCTCTGATACCACTTACTCAATTTGACTTTTGTATCACCTTTTCCCCCCGAACCTTGTGGTTTTCTTTCTTGACTATAACATGATATGATGTCTGTATTGAATATATACAAGAGGGCAGTATCTTTAGTCTTTATATATTTCCCCACATAGCTTAATCTTTATTCTTTATCACAATAGACATTGTAGAAAACACCAGGTTAGTGTAAAAAGTAAATCCTCATGTGTATCTTTATCACTAACAGGCAGAGAGAAAATAATCGATTTGGACAAAACTGGATTAGTAAACAGCAAGAAATAGCCAAAATATACTTTCGTCCAAGTTTGTAAGTAAGCCTTTTGCATATTGATTCAAAGTCCCAGCTAAGGATTCTACACGAAGCAGACACATTACATTCCTCCTCAGTCTCCAAGCATATTGTAATGGTGGATGCATCACCTCTGTGCATGTGCAGAAATGGCTTCATGCTTCAGCTGAAGTTGA
Organism: Macroglossus sobrinus; assembly: GCA_004027375.1. Classification (NCBI taxonomy): domain Eukaryota; kingdom Metazoa; phylum Chordata; class Mammalia; order Chiroptera; family Pteropodidae; genus Macroglossus; species Macroglossus sobrinus. Next base: position 378,563 of record PVKZ01000538.1, read on the forward strand.
AACCTCAGTGGCTGAGCCGTTTTGCTTTATTTTGTTCTATCACCTATTCTGGAAGCCCTTGGATGGGTTCCAGATGCTCTGTAAAAGGTAGCACTTTTTATAAAGAAAAACACTTAGTTTTCTTGTTGGCAGCGCTTAAGGAGTTGTGTTCACTAAGGACAGAAAACCACCCGCAGAGGATACATTTAACACAAAACTATAATTTCTGCAATGCTCACTCAGTGTCTGACTTTACAACTGCCCCTTTGCCTTCAGGAGTGCCGAGGCAGTAATGGGGTCAGTTAGAGAGCTCCCTTCAACACTTGTGAGTCTACCCTCTGAGACTTCTCACCTCTGTGGTGTATTCTTTATCATTCACTTAGAAGTTCAATCAGCAAATGCCATTTCCACTTCTGTTCTCTATTAAAACATTGCAGTTGATAACATCATTGTAATTTTTGCAGTTTTTTTCTCTCCTTAATCATCCAACAAAGAAAGGAGATGGATGAAAATGTATGTTAAATGAAAACATAATATTATATCTCCTTTAACCTTTGCAAAGGGTGTTAAAACAGATTCATTAGTTTTGACTAAGTATATGGCTTTCACGAGAATTCTCGATAAGTGACATGACAATGTTGATACATGTGCTCAAGAAAATGGAGGTTAAAACATTTGAAAATATCTTTTTCTAATATATCTTGTGTGTTGAGAAAGTTACAGAATAAATATATGGTAGATACTTTTCAATGTTAGAAAAGAATTTTCAAGGCAAGTATGTCTTTTCATGAAACACCTTTTGTGCCATGATGAGATAGCCAACAAAAGAATTTTTTTCTTTTGGTTCAATAAGAGAAAGTAATTTATAATACTGATATGTCAATATGTTTTTTAATAAACTTTCCCCCCGATTTTCTTGAATCCTCGTCACTATAAGAATTGTAATTATATGTCTTCCTCCCACTTTGAAAGTGGCACAAGGTGCTCATTTGCAGTTCTGCCGTTGGAGTCGTCACTAGAATAGAAATGTCATGACTCAGTTAACAATGCTTTATTATTCACATTAATCTTTTTTACAGTGTTCTTTATCTCAAAAACATTGTAAATCAGATATCTACCTCCCACTCTTTTGTTCATTTGCAAATTTTTATTATTCTAGTTTAAGAAAGCAATGGTGTGTCAAGAGTGTATACTGTTTATATATTCTACCTGCTTCAAAATCTTTTTCCAGATGCCAGAAGCATGCCTAATTCCAACTTTTTTATACACAGTCATAAGAAGATTTTATTTCTCTTTCAGATCAAAAGAGGTTTGGTGTTTCTTAAATCCATGAAAATAAAACAATAAAGTGAAAATATGTTTTAGTGATAAGAACAAAAGTACTTTAGATTTATGTTTTTTAAATATATAATTTCTTTCTGCCTCAGTTTCTCCCTCTTTATGTGACTTTTAATACAGTAATGTTATAATTCAGTTCAAGATATATGGTGGTACTCTTGTTGAAAATTTTTACAATGAGTCCCACTCAGATAAATATTGCTAATGGACTTAAAACATGGTATCAAATCTTTTTTTCACTGCCAACTACCAAGTTGTTTTTGATTTGATGCTTACATCAAATCACCTGGAGTGCTTGTTAAAGTACAGATTGCTATGTTATGCTTCAGAGTTTCTGATTCTGTAAGTCTAAATTTGGGGCAGATTTAAAACAATTTAGAATAAGTGTGAAATAAGGATATAGCACTTTATTCCTAAATTCAACTCCATATGAAAGAGTATAGTAGTCATGCAGATTCACCAAAATTAAAAAAAAAATAAAATAAAAAGATCTCTCTGAGAATACCACACAAAACCCCACTTAGCAGGTGAATTTAATCAGGACAATAATCAGTAATTTGCTCACTCATTTAGGAAACATTTATAAACTTTTCATATAGCACCCAGCAGTATGTTAACTGCTGGTAGACATTACACACAATAATGAATAAGACCTGACCCCTGCCTTCAGAGTTTACTTTTCAGTGGCATGACAGGCATCCAGACAACTTCAATAGTATATGATGAATGGATAATAGAGGTTATAGACACAGTTCTGTGGGTACAAAATTCAGGGACTTCCAATTACACTTAGTGTAATACAGAGAGATGTCAAGGAAGAGATGAAATTTTTACAGGACCTCAAATAATTAGTATTTGATTGCCATGCAACAAATAAAAGCAAGGATAATCCAGGAAGAAAAAAAGTTTGTAAAGTATGAAAGTGTGAAAAACAGTATTTAGCAGAGTATGGTAAGGGCTTGATGGGAATAGAGGGAGGAGAGTAAAAGGACTAATGGGAGTTAAGGTGAAGCTTTTTGTCTTTACCTATGAATTTTACACTTTAGCCACTGGAGTACTAGTTCATGATTTAGGGATGGTGGCACCCTGGAAGTACATCGGTTTTCTCCTTGGAAAAATGAACCATACACAGACAATACAATACAGATTTCCCACCCTTAGCTCCCCAAACATACTACTATATCCTGGTTTCCTTAACCCTTGTTAAAGAGCTGAAATAAAGATTATAGGAGGAATAAAACAAGATTATATGTTTTGTATTAGAGATTCCAACATGGAGGATGAATTATAGAGAAAGTAGACTAGAGTCTAGTATTTTAGTTATTATTTGTCTGCTCTCTTTCAAATTAACCTGTAAACCAATTACAGCCTTCTTTTTACACTGTTTTTCTTTTTCCTCCTGAGATACTATGCTTTCAGTCTTTCTGAATTTGTCTCTACTTCTTCTCCTTGCCCAAGTAATGAGAACATTTCCAAAAAAAAGGAGAAGGGTGCTTTAAAGGACCAAATGCTACAAAGAAAGCAAAGGATACTTCAGGATGAAAAACAAACCACTGAGTTTAGCAATTTGGTGACATTTGCTAGAACAATTTCAGTAGATGGGTAAGGCTAGAAGACAGATTAAAGTAGGATGGATGGAGGAAGCAGAACTAAGAAAGTAGAAAAGTTGAACATATATGAATGTCTCAATACGTAATAGCAAAATATTTCTAGAGGCTTTTATGTTCCAGATAATGTTCTATAAAGCTTTTTATGTACAAGTTTATATAAATCCTCACATTTACTCTATGGGCTAAACATTATTATTATCCACATTTTACATATGAGGAGGCTGAGGCACAGAAAAGTAATATAATTGTGAATTATGGTTACAGGCAATCAGTGGCAGAGCTGGGATTTAAACTCAGGAAGTCTGATTCCAGAAAAGAAGATGAGCTTTTAACTAATGTTATGCACTGCCTCTGAGAAAGTAGACTTTATAGGTAAATAGTAACATTACTAGTACATGTTATATAATAAATAATATTGGCAACATAGTAGTATTATAACAGTAACATAGTAAGCAATATAAGTGGATAGGGTGCTAACAGTAGTCTTTACTACCTCTAAGTAGTAGGAGTTATGATATGAAGAAAGACTATTTAGAAGTCAGTAACTATAATAATATCTAAAATACTGCAATAATATAAAACTACTGAACAAAATATAACACTGTTATTTTATGTTTCACTGTGAATGGAAAAATCTTGACAAAAACATCTTTCTCTAATCAAAATTTAATTAAAAAAGTAATTCATCTTCAACATACGTATTCTTTCCTGCCCCTCAAAAGAAACTTTTTGTTTTGTAAATGATGTTAGGCTGCTAAAAAAACAATGTTTCACTGATAGAGATTCACAGATGGTCTCTGATGTTGTTTTTTTTTTTTTTAATATAGCACAAAAGTTTTGGGTAAAAGACCCCTGATATGCTTGTTCTAAGTTGCTTGTCTTTTTTCTCTCTTTCTAGTTATAGTAAATGAATAGATATATGAAAGAAAAATGTTCACAAAGTCAATTTATCTGAGGTCATTTACTTTTGTAAGTATGGCGCTAAATGCTGAAAATCAAAAACAAAAGAAATAAGAGTTTTATACTTTTATAATGAAAAATGTACATTCCTCCCATTAATTTTTGTCATGAATCATTTATTCTATGATAGGCAGCACTCAAGTTTCATTTGTATTCTGATTTTCTTTACCAACAAAGATATACAGCTGGGTTATACCTTGCAATTTCTTAATTCATTCAGTGAATGGTACTGAATGTATACTATGTGATAGACACTGTACTAGGCAAGGAGAAACTCAAATAAAAGATGTAAGTCAGTTTTCAAATAGCTTCTAGTCCAATTGCAGAGTTCAATTAGGAGACACTGATAATTCCATGTGACAAATTCTGTGACAGAGGTTATGAAGACACCAGTGAGGGGCACCCAGCTCAGGCTCCATAGAGAAGAGGAGAAAAATCAAGAACTGAATCTAGAAGATTAGAAAAGATGAACATTTTCTTTTGTAAAAAGTATAAAACATTTTGTGCAAAAATATATTTTTTTCAATTATTGGCATCCTAGTATATGTGTGAGAAGAGGAACCGGCAAAGGATACTATAGAGGAAAAGTCAGGACATAGAAGAAAAACCTGGAGACAAACAGCCAAGGAAGGTGAATGTGTAAAAAAAATTTAATAGTCAACAGTGCCAGTGCATATAACAGGAACGTTATATATTCAGAAAGCTCCTTATTTGCACGCATTGGCAGATTCACTGCTTCAAATATGGCTAGGGAAAGTACTCTCAATTACACTACCTTTAGCGCATAAAAATTTAGGTTGCTGACAGAGACTGGCAGGATGCATACTGAACCAAACCTACTTTTTTTTTCATAAACACAGTTAAATTACACTTTCCTGCCTCCTTGTATCTCGATGGGGTCATGCAAATAGTTCTGGCCAGAGAGATGTTGGCAAAAATGATATGCCTCACTTCTGGGTTTTTTACCTAAAATATGCCACATAATTTTCCACATTTTGTTCTTTACATGGTAGACAGAGGTTTGAGCAAAGAATGCAGTATAAAACTCTGAGGAGCTCCCTGGGGATAGCAGAGGCAGAAGATGAAAAATAGCTGCATCCCTGAGTCACCATGTGGTAGAAAGCAATCCAAAAATATCTATGTGAGTTGAGCTTTGGATAGCCAAGGAAGAACTTTTATTAAGTTAGGCCACTGAAACTTAGGGGTTGCATTTTACAGCAGCTACTGTTAATAAATCTGGCTAATAATATATAATAATATAGACTACAACTCATATGTGAATTAACCAATAAATAGGTTTCAGTATTTATTATAGAAAAGTAATAAGAACATTTAATATTTATTGGATTCCAGGATTTGTACAAAGTACAATATATTTATTATCTAATGTTATCCTATAAGGAATGCCATGGGTTAGGCACTATTACTGCCATCTTCACCAAATGGTTAAATAATTGGGACTCAGAGAGTTGAAGACATTTACTTAAGATTATAGAATCAACAATTGTGTGACTAGGATGTGAATCTACACTGTTAGACATGAGAGCCATCTACTTAACTGTACTTTTTTTGTTTCACACTGGTAGATACCATAGTATATATTGAACAACTAATATCTCATATTATTTCTTTTAAGAAGGTAAACAAAGTTTAACAATACTCAGTATAGTTCATCTTATTCTGTAAAATAATGTAGGAGATCCATTTTAGCCTCAATATAAAAACAGAAATTATTTTTACCAATATGTCTTTTCATAAAAATGAATGTTTATTTGTGGGCTGGTATCAAACCCTTATTTTTGACCACTAGAACTATTAGTTGGTTCTCAAAACCTCTAGCAAGTCATTGTTACCATCAGGTAAATAACAGATGACACATATCTACACACAATTTTTAATCTATAGCCAAATGGACATTTGAATAACAACAGAAATCTCTCTTGAAACTGACTGATATAAGTTGACCTATTGATAATAGCAAGTTGTAATTTATGAGTCAAAGATTCCAGTTTTTAGATGGATACCTCTTCTAAGTCATAGTTTATCGATAAAACAATTTATCTCATCCCCTACTTTAAATTTGAGGACAATGCTTCATGAAGAACCCAAGGGCCATGTGTATCCAAATGTGAAGATGCCGCATCCCCCCGACCCCCCTCGCCTTGCTTGTGTCATCATCCTCCCATGTGGGAGAAGAGGATCTATACCGAGAAAGTCTTTATGAAAAAGGTGAACTTCAATTTGAATAAAAAGACCACAACCTGATCACATTTTGCTACTTTTCCCTGCTCACAGGAGCTGGATTAACCCTTAAGAGGGAACAGCAGCCAAGAAGCAGCAACACTGGAATGTCATGTCTTGCCATTGCTCTGCATTTGGAACAAATACTTTTACACCTTTCCTGACAAAACAGTCCCACTGTCACCAACTATAAATGTATTAAAAACACACAGGGGCCATTTTAGTACATGTATCGTGCACGAAAACTATCGTTGCCTGACAGGTTCCAACGGGCAAGTGAAAGAGATTTTATTGAAGGAAACAGCAGTACCAAACAGCCAGCAGTGCACAGGAAGGTAATTGTTCCTTTAACATTGGCGGCACATGTTCACTTAAGGAGGAGGCTCCTGTTCCTCTCTCATCCACACCGAGAAGACTTGCTAGACAAGCAGCCAGCCGCCTCTCTCGGGGATCAAGCTGTCAAGGCAAACTTGTGCTTCCCCCCTCTTTTTTGAGCTAAGCTCTACCCCCAGAGCTGCCACTGCCTTCCTGAGTGAAAGCTCTAAAAGTGCTCCCTTCTAAATTGCATCATGCATGCTACACTCTTCAAACTGACAGAACAAAGGAGCCAAATTCCAAAAGTATGGTCTGAGCGACTTGTTAGTTGCTCTGGATGATTACCTCTAAATGGGCTGTGGTCATTTTGAAGCTGTTTTACTTGCGGAGACCTTTCCGAGTTAGTTAGTTATTAAGACTGATTTGCTTAATTATTGAGAGAGAGAGAGAGAGAGAGAGAGAGAGAGAGAGAGAGAGAGAGAGAGAGAGAGAGAGAGAGAGAGAGAGAGAGAGAGAGAGAGAGAGAGAGAGAGAGAGAGAGAGAGAGAAAGAGAGAGAGAGAGAGAGAAGAGGGAAGAGAGGGGTCCCTACTATTCTCCCTTAGCAGCAAACTACTTGGATCGGAAGTCACATATATAAATTCTCTTCTGGAAGGACTAAACAGGCCTGTGGTGATATGCATGTGTGTGTGTCTTTTTCCCTTCTAGAACTGATGCTACACCAAATAATAGTTCTCTTCTCTTGACAGCTATTTAGCACTGTAAGCACCCAAAGTCTTATTGTTCGCTCCTTCCACCCTGCTCCACCTTAACCATTAATAAATATGTTCAACTGGCCAAGGTCACTTTATTATTCTGACATAATGAACTGGGGGATGCGATTTCCCAGTTCTGAGGCTGACACTGGCAGAGTGATGCTTTCACCTAGAAGTGCCCCAACTACACAGTCGACACACTCGAAAGAATAAATATTGATCTGCTTTCTGAGGATGTGCACCATGTGAAATGTTAATGCTTTTAAATGGTTTTGGACATACAAAGTAGCTATTATTACCATTATTATTATAAGGTATAAAATCTCAAAGAGCATCTCATCTTTACCCTTTATCCTCATGATTAGTGCACATGTGTTGAGTGTCCACTGTATTCATACCACTCAAGTTACTGGATACAGTGATGACATTCTAAGACAAAGACATTGATTTTGAGAGTCCATAATAGGGGGTATAGGCTATATACAACAATAATGTGAATACATATTATTTTGTGGACTTCTAATGGGAATGTTTGTCCCTCGTGGGTCCTCCCTTGTTATTGGGTTGGAGACTTTCAGCTTGTCTTCCCTGGGTGAGTTGATCTTTTACATAGAGAATAGGGATAAAATTTGACATTTAAAACAATAATTGGCTATAAATGTTTGAGCCCTTAAAAGGGATGTGGCCTTTCATTTGGCAAAATGAATTTCGGGGAAGTTTGAGTACTAAAAATTAGTTTTCTACAACTTCTGGTATAGGAGATTGTCATAGTTAAATTGCTCTATATAAGAAAAAGCTGAAATTTGTGGTTTGTGTTGTCCTGGTAAAGCTTGAGGGAAATAGGAGTGCAGCAAGATGACAGAATCAAGTTCTCATCATGGAATAATGGCCAGTGAGAATGGCCAGTTGACACAGTTAAAAATATGGCTATCTAATATTTAATCTTAAATCACTTGCTAACAGGTATGTTAAATTCCTTCTCCCCCTTGTTTTCTGATTTTTGTCAAACTTTAGTAACAATCTATTGCATACAGTCTATTGTTGATGGCATTTGAAATAAAGAGATTTTAGTCATATCTAGTAGGCTCTAGGTAGATCTGAGTGAAAAAGCATTTGCATTGAGTGACTTGGGCTCAGATATGAGACAATTCCACTTTCTCAGGGATCCTAGACCCTTGAAGAGAGGGCTGGGCTGACATTTGAGTTGCACATTCTTTTATTTAAGTTATTCATTCAACTAATGTTTATTGAAACATCCAGGGACTCTGATGGGATAGGAAATACAAAAGTGAACAGTACTGATAAGATGCCTGCACTTGGGACAGCTTATGGTCATAGGATGTGTGTGTGTGTGTGTGTGTGTGTGTGTGTGTGTGTGTGTGTTTTGCAGCATTTTGGAAATTTATAAGCATCCTTTGTGATCTTCCCACAGACCAGCTTTCTATTTTCTTCCCCACTTCTTTCTTGTTTCCTTTATTTGATTCAAATTATTTTTTTTTTTTACTGGCTTTGAAGTTTTCAGGCTTTGCTCAAGTTATTCTCACATGTAATGCTTCCCCTTTTCCCACCTCATCAATTCTTTCCAACTTCTCTTTAAATTCTGTCTTGAACATCCTCAGCTTGAAGAAACCTGAAATTTCTCTAATTTAATTGGTTTGGAGTTCAGTCTGGACAACACAATTTGCAACAACTGTCAAGATGATTCTAACGTATAACCAGGGATGTGAACCTCTGTCCAAAAGGGTACAAATAAAATATTATTGGTACAGTGTCCTATAATTGCATTTTACTGCAAAATGTTTCTTTCCTATACATTTTCTTTTATTTCCTATAGGAGGAGAAGGGGCTCTCATCCTTTTAAAGGTGAAACTATGCATCAGGAGTTTGCATCTCTATCTTTTTCATTAGTCACAAGATGTGTCTTTATCCATCATCATCCCTTTTCCCTGTATTTCCAATCTCACTCTACTGACTCCTTCTTCCCTCTACCTGCATGCTTAGGTGTACCATAGCCTAAAATCCTTCTTATATTAATTTTTTCCATCACCCAAGTTCTTGGAGGAATCTGTAACACATACTATTTCATCATTTACTCATTCCTTAATGCTTCACAACTCGCTTCCATTCCGACACAAATAAAACTGATTGTCCAAGCTTATGTGGTACTACATGCTAGGTGCTTAATGAATATTTGTTGTGAATAAACAAATGAATACATACTTCTTAAATAATCACCAGATCAACAATCTTTAACTGATTTCCCTCCTCGATACATGGCTCTGTTCTTGACTTCTTTAATGTAGAATTTTGATCTTTCTATTCTGATGTTTCTTTTACAACCCATTGGCTAGCCACTTTTTAGGAGACAGTGTTACACATGTTTATGGATTGTGCTAGCAGATAAACATGGGTTCAAATGAAGTCCCTGCCACTTCATAGCTGTTTGACTGAGGACAAATTGCCTACTTCATTTAGCCTCATTTATTCATTCACAGAAATATGATGATAGTATTGTTGTAAATGTTGCTATGATATTTAAATGCAATTAAAAAGACAATAAATGCTCAGTGGGTATTCGTATTCCAGTGGATATAAGCCTTATGGGTAGTAACCAGACCATTTTTTTTTCTGCCATTCTATTATGTCTTCAAAACATATAATGTTTGTCTCATGGGTCTTGAAAAATATTAGTTATAAATAAATGTGTGAATGCATTGTTTCCCTTCTCTTAATAAATAATCTTTCCAAAGGCCTTGGCTTCAGTGCTCTTCACTCTTTCCCTTGTTGACCTCATTTAATCTCTGATGAACTTTTGACCTAGTGTAAACTGAAATCAGACTTGGCCCTTTGTGACCTCCAGATCCACATTTTTCTTTTCTTAAGACACTTCCCAAGACATCTCTTTGATATCTTAAACTCCCTATATTTTAAAAGAACTAGTCTTCTTTCCCTCTTAGTATTCTTTTATATAAATCTGAATTATATATTCACTATATTAATTATATATTCATTATTATATGTATATTATACATGTATATATGGAATAGCCTCCTATGTAAAAATAGATGTTTAATTTATATAGTTGTTTATATATATATACATATACATGTGTCCTCTCTCTCTCTCTCTCTCTCTCTCTATATATATATATATATATATATATATATATATATATATATAGTAATAACCTCCAGAGAGTTCTACCCACCTATTTGTTTATTGGTTCTAAAATAGTCCCACCTGTAAAATATTATTCTTCCTAATGGAAGAATTAGTTACTTGCTCCATTGACAAGAAAAAATAATATTAACTTTTAAAAGATCACACCCATTATCTTGCCAGCAATTTGACTCTCATTTTAATAGAAAACTTCCTGTTACATAAACAGTATTTATTTATTAAGCAACACATAGATACATTTTTATTGCAAACAAAATAGCTCAGCAATGTAGAAGTGTAAAAGAAAAAGCAAAACCTCCACTTCACCACGGCTACTTGCTCCATTCTGACTACTCTTCACAGAGGTGATTTCTGTTAACTGTTTGGAATAACTCTTTTCCAGACCTTTTTCTTATATTCATGAACATATTCATGTTGTTTTTATTTAATGTAAATGGGCCATACTTTATTTTTTAAGGTGAAACTGGATTTTTCCATTCATCAATATGTCTTGGAGGGGTGCGCATATAGATCTGCTTCTTTCTTGAAAACTACTGTATAGTATTGCCTTGTACAGAAGCAGCATAACACATTTAGACAGACTTTTATTGATATATAATCTTTAAACTAAATGAGAAAGCACATTTCAAACTTACCTGTTTTGGCCTCTTTGTGCATGCTGTTGTTCTATTTTTTATGGTGAAACGTCTACTTGTCTTCCAATATCTAGCTAAATGGTAACTTAAGTGATCTTTTGCACTTCTTACTCTTCTCCTTCAATCCTCTGAGGACAGAGATGGAAGTTTTTGTACTCCCACAAAGCTAAGTCTAGAATACTATGTAGAGCAGACTATGAATCCAGGCATTGCATAAAGGAGTACATGATTTTTACCCTTTTAAAAAAATCTAACATGTATGTAAAAATAGGTCATAAGCACTTTCAAGGTAAAAATGAAATCTCAACATACGTTGAATAATGTAGATGTTCAATGACTCTATGCTAGTGCTATGGCAACTATATTGTGGACAGGGACAAAGATGGATTTCTTCCTTATTATATTGCACCAACAATACCCATCCATCAGTATAGGAAGCTATTAAAAAAAATAAGAATGTACCTACCAGGATCTCCAAGAGGATCTTCAATTGAACCAGAAAATCCTCAAATAAGAAAAATTGAAAAGAATTATTTGCACAGATATGCATTATTTATTTGTTTTCCTTTCTAGGATTCCTTTCTCTCACTTTTTCATGAAAGAGAACCCCACTTTTCAGTGGAGAACTACTTCAGCTAGCTTAAGTGAAATGACCTTGCCCACCGCTGCTCTATGCATAGAGACATGATATTCTGAGTCCTCTGTTTCCTAGCTGTGATGGTTCTTTGTGGAATGGTTATAAGAGTCAGGTGGCACCAATCAAGGGTATTCCCTGAGACTTGAGATTAGCATGCTAGAATGAGGGTTCTTTCCTCCTTTGGGAGGTGGAAAGATGGTATAGGCTCATAACTGACAGAAGTCATCTATCCCGCTATTTGTAAAAAGTCTGAGAAAAAAGACACAACAGGGGCCCAAAGAGCCAAGTAGAGATGGTAAAAGCAGGGTGCTGCATTCATCATTTAGATCTCTGGTTTTACTCCTAAAGTTTGTCTACTCCTATACATCCTAGATGTGTCTATACAAATACCCTTTACCTAAGCTAGTTGGGTTTCTGTGGTCTATAATGGAAAACGACTGGCAGAATTCTATAGGAGGTTTAATTAATTTTAAATATTCCAATTCTATATCCTTCCTATCTCTTCTTAGAGGATATATGCTGATGAAATTCTCTTAAAATAAAAAGAAAAGAAAGTCTCTAAATTTAATTGTTTAGTCTCTGCTTTCTAACTCCCAAAATGTTCACAGAATGGAAATGTTTTATTTTGTGAAGGTATGCCAAAAATGATCTATAAAAATGGCTTAAAATTTTAGATTGGGTCTCATGCTAAAATGACTGGTAAGAAAAAAAAAGCTGAGATGCGATTTCTGTTGACCTGGTCTTTCATCACTCCTATTCAATTTACATCAGAGGGAGGAGGGAACAGGAACTTATATATATTGAGTACCTATCCAATTAAACTATTTTATAAAGTTTACACCTGTCATATAAATATTGTTATTCTAATTTGAAAGATTTTTAATAATCCAAATGACTTTTAAAGTTTCATTCTTGCCCAACATCACCTAAAAGGTTAGATTCGAGATTAGAATTCAGTTGGATCTGACTTCTAAAATGTCCCTCTCCACCACCCAGAATGCCACGTAATTGAAATGAATATTGACTTTGTGCTCTGTTCTCAACTCTTAGTCAACTCTCTCGATATTAATGGCTTAGTGATTATTGTGTTTGGAGGAGGAAAAAATTATTTTCTGGGAAGAAGTGTATTGCTATTTAGAGAGTATGAGATTTGAATATGGTGAGACATGACTCTAGTCCTGTGTTGTTTGTTTGTTTCACTAAAGAACTTTGTGTTCATGGAACTCAACTTCTCTAGATATTAGTTTCCTCTCCAGTCAAATAAAAGACATAAGAATTGATCATCTCTCAAGACTATTTTAGCACTTTTATCTTGGTAAGTAGTTCACTAGAATTATGTACTTCCCCTATTAGAGATCATATCACCTGTGTTATAACTATATACTAGATGCAGTGATGTCTTGTTCAACTCACTATTCCCCAACAACAAGCTGGGTATCTGGCAAATAGTAGGTGATTAATAAATATTTGTTGAATAAATAAATGAATGGAGTTTATTCATATTTGTATACAGAACGTTACTTTTTATTTATTTATTTTTTAATGAACAAAAGAGTGATCTTTGATATTGCAGAAAATACCTTTTATTTTGCAGGTGAGATGTAAAAATCAGTTAATAATAGATTTAGGTACTACAATGTTTTGTATATCAGCATGGATTTTAAAGAAGACTTTCTTTTAATTCAAAGCTTAAAATAAGCACAGTTAACTAAAATGTTTAAAATAGAAGATGTACTTTAAAGTGTAAAATGGTCATTTTAGGTGGCCATTGTAATTCAGCTTTTACGAATTGATAACTGAGCCAGCTTGGTGAACCTTCTGTGTGAATGAAGCCTTCCTTAATCGGCTTTTCCTATATTATTTCATCCTGGGAAAGAAAAGTTGTAGCTAAGCCAGAAGCAAGCAGGATAACAAAAAAAAAGGGGTTTGTGGCCAAAGCAACAGAATTACTTTTTTTTTCATCCTTCCACTTGTGTTTGTGAAGAAGAAGAAACATAATTTTTTTGTCTTTGTTTAGACATTGGACAATACAAATCACAAGAACATATATTTTTGACATACTATTTCTTGGTGTTTTTTTTGGAATTTGGACCCTAATTAAAAAATATGTGTTTCCTAGCCCTTCTTACTGTGAAAATCCTTGGCAATATAAACAGATGCACTGGTTGGCTTTTAATTCTGACACCAGACTGTCTGAAATAATAGCTCTAAGAAAGTGTGAATTCTTTCATTCCTTAGGCTTTAATTGTAAGTACTTAATTTGTTTCTCTTTCTACTGCTGACTATCAAGCCAATGTTGTTTATTTTTCATCTGGCTGAACATGGTGCACCTTAGAAAGCCCTCACTATAAAAGGTTTATTCTGTTTGGGAAGACAGAAACAAATGAAAATTTTGAGTTATTTTATTACTACAGGGCACATCACTGTAATTGAACAATTAAGATACTAAGTGGTATAAAAATTTAAGTAGTAGGGTACAAGTAAAAGATGATCAAGTTAGAGTCTTGATAAGCCGTTTAAAAACACTGAATATTTTCATAATAGCTGATTCATTATGTGCAAAATTAGCCAAGTTAATAGCTTACTAACTCATCTTGACCTTTCACAGTCAAAGATATTCTTCATTTTTGTGCTACCATTTTTCACATTTTGTAACCAATTTGCTGTCACAGCATTTTTAGTCATAGGACTGATTGTGATGAATTGACTTCTGTAACTAGATGAGGTACAACATACGGCATATTAGCCAAAAAAAGTCATCTGTTGCTGGGAGTGAAGATATTTTGGAAAAATCGCTAGATCTGATTTTCCTGAATATTGTCATATTTCTATTTCTAAAACTTCACAGGATGAGATGTGTTTTATTTTATAAGGGCAAAAATAAAATCAAAGAAAGGCCAATCACTACTGGAACTTGTGATAAACATAATGAAGAAAGTCTCATGCTCCAATTGAGTTCTTAAATTTGTCTCTATATATGCATTTATATGTTGAGATACTTTCACTAATTATTTTGGAGCCTAATACTAAAGATGCTTCTATCCCCTTGGTAAATATAATGGAAAAAATGATATGACTAAAATGTATTGAGCTTTATGTTAGAAATTGTTAAGCCCTTTATTTTTATTCTACCCATTTTATAAATGGAGACACCAAAACTCTGATAAAGTAATTTGCCCAAGCTCACTCAGTTCACAAGCAGTAGAGATGGGCTTGGAATTGAAGTCTGCTTGATTTAAATAATCCTATGCACAAACCCTGTGCTCTAAAAAAATAATAATAACATTTACTTAGGGTTTTAAAATTTATTACCTAAATCTAGTAGATAGCACAAAAGAAATTCTTCAGTGTGCACTTACTGAAGTAACTATTTTAGATACTGGAAAAGAGTTGAGGTAAGGGTAAGGGTCAGTGATGTGTATTGATATTTTTGACATTTTTATGAGTGATTAAAAGAAGTCTTGGTGAATATCTATCTCCAGTGGTAAAAGTAGAAGCTGTAGATTTGGGCACCTGAATTATCTTCCTTTCGTTTACATAATACATCATTAGTTCATTTACCTCAAATTAATCCCCCCTAAAATCAAGTTGGCCATGATAACCTCTTTTCAGGAACAGGAGAAAACACACGATAATACTCTCGATCTTTTTGCAAAAACACAAACACTATTTTGTCCAGTTTTTACTTGTCTCATAAGTAGAAAATTTGATTATATGGAATTAAACTTTTGAGAATATGAAATTTCAGTGGCCTTTGGGTTCCATGACCATTCTTCGAGGAGAAAACAATGATAGCTTTTAAGTTGTTTCCTGGCTTTGGGTTTTTTTTTTTCTTTCTTTCTTTCTTTTTTTTTTTGTCTCATTGCAAGCCTTGCCAAAGCTTCCCTCTTTCTCTGCTGCATTAGTAATGCAAAATGAAAGTCATTGTGCCCATTATATCTGTTAAATGGTTTCCATTTTAACTTGAGAAAAATGTATTGACGTTCATGTGTTTGGCATGGAAAATGTGTATATCTATCAAAGATAGCAACTTGTCTGTTGGAATTACAGTGCATT
This sequence comes from Macroglossus sobrinus, assembly GCA_004027375.1. Lineage (NCBI taxonomy): Eukaryota > Metazoa > Chordata > Mammalia > Chiroptera > Pteropodidae > Macroglossus > Macroglossus sobrinus. Next base: position 394,268 of record PVKZ01000538.1, read on the forward strand.
ATGTATAATGCTGCTTTTAGCTGTGCATGTACATTTTCTGGAATCTTATTGTGTCAGAGATTGGAAAGTTTACACAAGCATTGGTAATCTAATTTTTGTCTGGTGGGTGGCTGTGGAAATATGGAGTATTTGAAAAAGCAAATGTCTTGTCCATCTGTGCCTGGGAGTGGTTTGGTGGCGGGGGTGTCTAGTCAGGTGGAGTAAAAAGCATCCATCAAAATATATATATATATATATATATATATATATATATATATATATATATATATATATTTTACAAATACTGCCCCAGACCTAAACTAAATATTAATTTCCCAAGAGCAGACAGATATAACAGTTATTGTGACATGGTTTTTAGCACATTTCTGGCATTCTTTGTAGAAGTTCTAATTGTGAGGTTGAGGAATCTGTTTTATCTTTCTTCTGCCTCTTAATGATAATCCTTCTCTAGACTATATTGTTTGCTACGCCTTTTGTCTTCTGCAGACGTGTCTTCAGCTCATGAGCATCTTGTTAAGGTCTGTTGAGGATTAGGGGCTGTGACACAATTTTCTTGCTGAGTCTTTTTATTGGGGATTTTTCAGCTGGTTTGTCTTGGAGGTCTTTGAAATGTCTTCTATCCAGCAATGATTTTCATTTTTCTTTGTTCTCTCAAAATTGGGGTTGTATTTTGCTCAACTATTCCTGGGGTCTAGGTAATGAATGGTATTATTTAATAGGTGAGTGTGAAATTCTGTGTGCAGCAGCTGCACTGCTTTCTGTCTCTTAGAGTTGCTTAAATCTTACTTGCTGCACTGCTGCTGAACTGTAATGTAGGTTTTATTTTTTAGCTTTAAGTATATTTCAGTCATCCATCTAAATCAAGATTTCTTAAGCACTATTGTCATATGGGGCCGGATAAATTGGTGGGAAGCTGTCCTGTGCATTGTGGACTATGTAGCAGTTTCCCTGGCCTCTACTCACCAGATGCTCACAATGTGTCTAGGTATACTAATATTTCCTGGGGAGCAGGGGTAAAATCACCTCATTTTGAGAATCACTGATTAAAAACAAGGTTGAAAGACAAGGCTGGTATGATGTAAAGGAATTTCCATAAAAAGCACTGAACTCAAGCAATGCAATGACAATGCTGAGAGAGCTTTGTGTCTTGGAGGATATGTGGAGGGACTGTATCACACATCCCTGGAGAAAATACTGTAATAATTGTCTATAGTTTCTTACACTGAGTAACAGAGGAGGTAAGGGTCACCTTTTTACTGCTTTGCTTCTGATCTGCTAATTATCTTCTCACCCTGTGATGCCTTTTATCTCCCCTCTACACAACTTGACTCACATAAGGAAGATTCTAATTCTTCTCAGATTTTCCACCTTAACTACTTTTCTACCCTAGCCTCCCTGCTCTTCTGTTTCCCCCACTGGTTTTCTTTGTCTCATATGGAAACATGATGCCCATTTATTTCTTTAATCTATTTGCTACCTAATAGTACATTTTCTTCTGAGGATAAATTTTAACAAGATGCTTTCCCTACTGTAATGCACTCCAGTAAAAAACTAATGTTTACCATAATGAGTATCCTCTGTCCCAACTAAAAAGCACATATATCAACAACTGTAGTGTAAACTTTTTCAAGTTTAACTTTTGCTTAATGCCTCTTTGAGTGAGTTGTATCTATTGTATTTAATGGCAATCTTATGGGCCTGTCAAAAGAGCATCTATTTCCTACTGAAATAGCAATTAAGATAACATACAAATGAAAGAGGTAATCAAATGCATCTGATAATATTGAGATTATTTATTATTTTTTTCAAATGCTGTGAAAACTGTGGAAGTATGCTAACAAATCTACTTGATCAATATATGGGATGTAAAAAGAAGATGAGACAAGATTGACTGATGAATAAAATGAAACTGACACAAACAGGCTGACAGCCAGCTGTAAGTCTCTTTAGGGCAAATGCAATTAACTTAGAATAATAGACTCAAATTTGCTGGTTAGAAATGCATTTTTATTAACAATCACAGGCTGAGTCATTATGCTCTTATGAATAAAATGGTACTTATATTTTGTGCATGTGTGTGCATGCATATATAAATACATATACATATGTCTCTGTACATATATATCCATGCCTCGCAGATTCCTATGTGCTCTGCTTACAATTTGGGTAGAAAAGTTGATTTCTAGAATAATGTACTTTAAAAAGGAAATTCATTCAGAAATTGTCTCCAGGACTATAAATTCTGAATATTCTCTTAAATTACATATATAAAAATCATGCTACTTATCAGGTGCTATTAGATGTGAAGTCAGTGAGCCCTGGTCCCAGAACTGCTTGTCCTTTAGGGATTTGGAATTGCGATCAGGGATTTACAGATTTCATTTTGAAGAGGAGAAGTCATTACTAGAAACCTAAGCTCATTTCCTCTCCTTTAATAGCTATTTTAAATCATTCATTTAGAAAATACATTAACTATTTAGGATACTTGCAATGCATTTCTGATGGCATTAAGTCTGAATTTTTTAAAGAGTGTTTTTTAATAAAATTATTTCAAAAGGAGATGAGAATTAGAAAAAGGACCAAATGACATTTTGGTGATATAAAATTACTTTGGATAGCATTTTCCTCTTTCATTGCCTAAGAGGATATGACTTAAAACTTTAACAAAATGTTAGAATATCAACAAACTCTTTTCATGCCATAAAGAAAAAATATGTGTGACCCTTGGAAACTTACAAACTGGACTTTGAATACAATTAAGAAATGGCATATGGTCAATGGCTTCTTTAAAAAATTTGTTAATAATTTAAATAGAAAACAGTGGTAATTCTGTACTGCTTACTTAATATTGATGTCAACTTCAATTAGTAATTTGGTAATAAAGTGAGAAAACATTATAGTAAAAAGTAAGTCATTTCTACAAAGAATTCAAAATATGGAGTCTTGCATAACACTGCAAAGTGCTTTATGTACGTGTGTGTATATATATATATGTGTATATATATGTGTGTGTGTGTATATATATATATATATATATATATATATATATATATATATTCAAATGCAAAATAAAGCTCCCTGGTTATGTAATTGCTATTCTTCAAAAGGACATCATGAAGGTTGACAATTTAAAATGTACTCTTCCTGTCACCATCCAATTTTTTTAAATGTCTGCTTATGTTGTTAAAAACAATCTCCGCAGAAGAGGGTTGCCATTGCCAATTTAGGACACTGGCTTTGTTATTAGCGTAGGCATATTAGATCATCCTCTTGCTCTTCCTGCCTGCTTTGTTCTTTTGATATGGCAGGGAACTGAAATTGACAACAGCCTACATTTTGTAACAATAACTTGCATTGTTAAATATATATGTGTAGATAGACAGATAGAGAGTTCTTTTATTCCCCAAAGATATCAAAGTTCACTACAAACTATGAAAAAAAAAACACAGAAATATGCAGATGCTTCTGGGGTGAACTGTGGCAACTATTTAAAAGCATAAAATATTGACAGCCTCAAGATTCTGGAACAGTTCACAGTCATTTTTGATTTTTGATATTTTTACCCCTTTAGAAAATTTGTTTTCTTTAGGAGGAGAGAAGGGTAAAAGTCATACATTGTTACTTGTGTGATAACCGGAAAACAGTTTAGGAAAGTCAGCTGGGAGCATGGTTGTCTAAGTCTATTTTCTTAAAAAACAATGCTGTTATAAACACAAGGCCAGAGCAGGCTGCTTTGCATCTCTGTCATTGTGCCATTCATTGCATCCATTAAAACCTCAAACAGTAAACTCAAAGTGGGATGTCTGATGATAGGATGGGCACAACTATAAATAGGATTACCAGATTTAGCAAATAAAAATACCGAATGCTCAGTTAAATTTGAATTTCAGATAAATGATACATAAGTATCATATGTGGGAATACTTAATACTAAAAAGTTATGCATCATTTATCTAAAATTTAAATTTAACTGGGCATTCTGTATTTAATTTGGCAATCTTAACTATAAAAGCAAGGCTTTCTAAACAGTGCACTTTTTAGAAAGTAGATTATAATCGAGGTGTAGAAATTTTTACAGAGAAAATAGTAGAACTTTATTTTTTTTGTTAACCTTAAAACAACCTTACCATCTTAAAAATTTATAAATCTTTTTTTCTCTTCACAGAATGATAATTTATAATATTATATTTAGACATGACTCTGCTTGGTAATTCATGATTATAGGTCCTGGACAGAATATTCTTGAATAATATAAAGCTCAGGTCATATCATAATAATTGGTAGGTGTCTGTCTGTCTCCCTGACTAACCATGAAGGACAGAGAATTTTTAAAAATTTATTCTCCTGAGTCCTGATAGGGTACCAAGCAGACAGAAAGAGCTCAATTTATGTTACTTGAATGAATTTGTTCTCTAACCACTGAATTTATTTTCTCTCCTTTCTTCTAACTTTTTGTCATTTCACTTCTTTTCCAGGCACAATGATAATGTTCCCTCTACAGTTTCATTTCTATTTTGAGATATACTTCAGCATGTACAGGATGAAATTTCACACCATCTTAGCAATAAAAATATAGGTGGTATTTCTCTGGCAGTATTTGTACTAAGGAATAGACTAGATTAAGTCTGGATAGTTGGGGTGACTCTCCTGAAGATGAGGAGAAATAGTGAAGTATTTTTTTAATTCCACCATAAAAGTTGTAGAAACATTTAATTTAAAATATTTAACTGTACTCTTGAGCACTTCGCATGTATTCTTTATTATGTAATGTATATTAGCTATTATATGAATGAGTCAAGGGTTTCCTTAGGGATCTTTAAATATATACAAATTTTATCTTAGGCGCTGTACCAACTTTTGAACTATAGACCCAAATTGCAACTCCATTGTGTTAGATTTTTAATATATAACATTATATTTTTTTAAGACTCAGAATTTTATGACTAAGAAAATTGTAAGCCTTTTTATCTCCATTATCATTATCATTAGTTTCATTCCTATAATATGCTATGGTCATTTACCAGGGAAATATAAAGCAAGGGATAGCAAGAGACAGAGTGATATAGAACCTTAAGGAAGACTTAAGGTTAATAACCACAAAATAAAATTATGGTAATCAAGAAAACAAACACCGGAAGTATTCATCAAGCACAAAAACATCAAATTATTTTTTTCTTCTAAGTACAAGTTTCTGTTTTTTTGTGGTAAAGAGATGCGTACTCTACTTTTAGGTTATATTAGACATTATATTAACAAGTGAAATAAAATTTTCTATTAAGATGATCAAAACAAAAGTCCAAACAAGTACATTTAATCCACCTTTCATCAGTTGGAAGATAGAAAAAAAGAGTGGTAAAGGAGATTGATTAACATTTATTGAGCACTTACTACATTCAGGCACTGTGCAAGGCAATGAGAATACAAAAACATAAACTCTGACCTAAGGTCTCTGTCTGGCTCATGGTCTAATAAAAGAAACACACAAGGAAGTAAATGATCATGATGTAATGAAATGCTATAAAGACATAGTATATTGCATGACATGGTCTTGTCTAGAATGTTTAACTTTATAAAGAGATTACAGGAATGTCTTCACTGGGGAGATAATACTTGAGTTGAATTCTGAAGGAATTTATCAAATGGGCACAAAAGCATTTTATGTAGTTGATATAACAATTGCCAAAATGCTGAGTCATGAAGCAGCATTAGAAGCGGTCTGATTTCCCTGGATTGTAGGTTTCAGGTTAGAAGGAATTCCAGAAAATGAGACTGAGAAATTGGAATAGCTTAGATATTGGAGGCCTTATATATCATAGAAAGGAGAATTTAAAGCAAGAAAATACATGGTCATATTTAGAAAGAGAATGCTGGCAGCAGACTAGAAGGGACAAGATTGGGTTAGATGAGCAATGCTCGGGTTCTTGTAATCAGGCAACAGTTAATGAAGCCTTAAATAAAACATCAATTTGTTATCGGAGATGGGCAGGATGAAGCAGATTCAAGAATTAATGAACCAAAAACTCAACAGCTAAATATCCTGAGGAGTGGTGATAAACCTGGTTAGTATACAACAGGATAGTATTGAATAAGCTGCCATATGTCATATGTTTGCTGATTTTGGCCTATATGACTCATATGAAAAAAAATCAAGAGAATTAACTTTGCTGATCATAAATCTACTTACAAGGAAATGGGCTAGGGAGCTTTATATACATTATTCCAATTGACAACTTCACTGCTATCTTTTTCCTCAGGGAGTTTTATCCCATTTGGCTGAAAAAGAAACTGAAGCTCAGAGATGTTAAACTTAATATTGTAAGTTCACAGAACTAGGAAATAATGTCATAACAGTTCCTACTGAAGTCCATCTAACCACAAAGTCCCTGATCTTTCTTTTAAATTGCATAGCCTTAGGTTGACTTCAGGCTGATGTGAGTGTTTGGACCATGCTGAACAAGAATTTAATTCTACATTCAGGACACTTTAAACAATCTATCCAGGGGTATGAAGTAGGTTTCAAGAGCTTGTGTCTTTAATACTTCCTAACTAGTTTGAGAGGACTGAAGTAGATTTGTTCATTAACTCACTAAAGATTTATTTAATGCCTTCTTTCTGATTTTAGTCATAATATGGAGCTATCTTGGGGTTTAGTGTCTAAGGAAAGGAGCTTGTCATACTGTGAAAGTATAAGCATTGGTTTCCATGCAATTTAGAAGAAAACTAACAGATAGCCCATTGTTGAAACCACCATGTCCCAGGAGAAAAGACAGCAAAATATAAATTTCATTTTTTTCCTCACATCTCTTTTCAAAAAAATCATCTTCTTTTTCCACTTCTTCATGTCTGCCTCTATAAATCTAAGTGATTTTTTTCCCCTAAAATATATCACTGCAGGTGCCCCTGCTGTGAAAATGGAAAATAATGTAATGTTTTGGGCTATGGGAGAAGTGCCAAGTCCAGAGTACCAGCACGATGAGAGTCATCCTCCATTTATTTCCTCCTTTGCCTTTTTTGGATGTTGATGAGACACTAGTGTAGAATAAAGCCCATTTGCTCCTTGCTGTATTTATTTTGTTAAGATTAGAGTTGCTAAGATACAGTAGTTATTTCAAATTGTTACCACCGATGCCAGTGGTCATAAAATAAAGAACTAAAATTCCTTTATTTGCTAACTCTAATAAAAAACATTCTTGAGGGGCAAGGGAGTTTTCTGGCAAAAAAATGAACAGTACACCAAGTGGCCTATATTATAGCACATAATTAGATCCACTAGTCCAGCTGATGCTGAGCTATTTTGATTGAATATCAAGAGAGAACTTCTGGCTTTGAATTGTTTATTAAATGATTATTTTTAAACAAAGGGAGTGGTCAGGTTGTGCAAATTTTGTGTTCCTTCTTCTATTTAGTGGTTTAAGCCAAAGTCTTTCTTTTTCAATCTGTTGCTAGTTATTTTTGTCTGTTCAATAAATATTTGAGGAATTTGGAGTTTTAACACATTCACACAACTTCTTAAGTTGGGCCTCTTAGTTTTTGTCATCTTGAGTAGCTTAAAGCCATATGTCTCATTGTATTTATTAATTCTACTCTCTTTGCTCGTAATTTGTAAAGGACTTGCAACTTTATTGTTGTCAGCGACACTCTTTAGGTAATTGATAATAGATACCATTCTATGTTTCAGATTTTGTTGTTATTGACAAAAAAGTTCTGTATTTTTTTCATAATGAATCATAATTTTAAAGCTCAGAATGTTTTCTGACAAAATTTAAATGAGTTCCAGGACATTCCTTTGAGCTTGTAGGTAAATATTTTCAACTAGTTCTTAAAAGAAAAGCCATTAAACTATTTGGGTGGAAAAATAGGCTCTGAGCAGCCAGTTTGGCAAAGGTTTGTTCTGTGAATGTGTGTAATTTCAAATTACTGTATGTTTTTATTTCACAAAAATTTCCAGCTTTCCCAGCACACTTGAAATACTAATATACAGAGTTTCCACTGGCAATCCTTTGTTTGTCCTGGAAGAATCTTGCAATTTGGGACCAAGAAAATATTGTGTTCCTTTTGGATTTATAGACATAAACATATGTATTTCTTCTTCAGCATACAGTTTTTTTAAGGGGAAGCCAGGTTTAATGGGCAGTTTGTCAAATAATAAGAAAGCTTCATCAAAACTCATAGCACATTTGGCTGAAAAAGTGACCTTTGATAAAATTTAATCTATTTAGAGAAAAATAAACTCTAAAATAATGACATGCCCTGATGTGGTTTGATTAAAAGCAATATTTTGTGAAATCACCATTTAAATACCTTTCCAGAGAGACTTAGAGAATATGCTGTACACCATTGAATTGTTTTTCTTAAGCCAAACTTGTGATACCCAGTGGAGCCTTATTCCACAACAAGCCTGTGGTTAATTGTAATTCCATTAGAGAAAATGCAAAAAGGTGCTTTCTGCCCACATTTTGGAGACAAAGTTACTCCTCAGCTTCTGTGGTTTTTGCTGTCTCAAGATTTTGAGATGCCAGTGCTTTGTAGTTTCAATTCTAGCATCCAAGTTTTTAGAACCTCAGATCTAGAAGGCAAAATGCTTTACCACAATTTTCAGTCTTTATATTCTATGTTAATAGTTCCTCTTTGCCCCTCAAAAAGCACACCACCTGAATTTTATTTAATCTGACTACACATGCTCTGGTCTAAGATAGTAAATGTACCAGGTCTCTATCTAGTTGCATGTGATAGTGAGTGTATATTAGATTGATGTATTGATCTAAAATTTTCACTTCCTCAAATACTATTTTACTGTACACCCTTGCTCTGGCTAAAGACAGGGAATGTCTATTTCTGCTTTCTTTTGAAGAGTTAGTGTTGTGACTTGACCAAGATAAAAAAATTGACAAGAACAATGTACTCACAGATATGGGCTCCTGCCTTTTGCATTGAGAGTAATGTGCCCAAATACTTGCTGGTCCCAGAAATATGAGAGATACGTAGGGCAGACTTGGACCCAACCTGCAGCTTTGAGCTAAGCCCAACTGCTCCCAGCCTCTATTAGCCAAACTGCAGCTGACTCATAGATATGCAAGCAAGAAATAAATGCTCATTGTTATGTCATTGAAATTTAGGATGGTCTGTTATGCAATATTATTGTGGCAATATCTGACTCATACAGTGTGCCTAGTTCTAGTTTCCTAACCAGTGTCTTCAAAACAACATCTGCATAGGTGAGGGGGTTCTGATATAAAGGAAAAATTTCTTCTGTTCTTAACTCTTTTGGTTTTATTAACTCTTTGAAGTTGCAGTTCAACTTCAGCTCATATAAATTTGAAAAATTTCAATAAAGTTATGAGTCATGTGTAATTGATCAGTGCCTGAACCTGTTAAATGGTGAAATAGGAAAAAAACCCAGGTTTTTGCAAACTTAAAATAATTTTGAAATGGAGATACACATAGGTTGGAATTTTTATGTAGACTTAAAGTTTATGTATTGTATACTGTAATTTTATACTGAGGTATGGTGGAGCATACCATATTCCATAAATATTTCACAGGTGCCTCTTCATTTGCATCAATGTATGACTTTTTTTTTTAATTGGTGGCAAAGGAGGAGGGGATGAATCTCAACTGAGGATATAAGTTTTTATAGTAATATCTATTAAGCAGATTATTGACCTTAGTTCACTTAAGTTAAAGAATAATAGATTGGAAGCATGATTCAAAAGTTACAATCTCTAAAGTTAAGTAAAGCCAGGAAGAGAACATAAAACAATAAAGTGGGCCAGGTAATAGGAATGGGGCATGCATGGTAAACTGAAGAATATGTGCCCCAGTTACAAGAGTTAGCTATTTGTCTCCAAGTGGTTTTAGGGGAAAAAAAAAACAACAACAGAAAAGCATGATAACATAATACTTTCAACAAGACTATACCAAAGATGGTAGGTAAACACTGTGCTCACCTCCATTCACATCCACATTTAAATTACAACTAAACAACAAAATAGCCATCATTGGGAGTCACCTGAAGTCTAGCTGAACAAAAGTCTATAAATAGGGACACACAAAAGAGGCCACTTTAAGACTGGAAGGAGGGGCAGAGACACAAAACAAGCTGGTCTCACTCCCATGTGTAGTGGTTGAGAATCAGGAGAAATATCTCTGCTACAGAGGTTCCTCCAGGGGAGCAAGGCATCCTGGTCCATGGTTCCAGAGCTGGGAAGAGAAGTACCCTCAACTTCTGTCTGTGAAAACTCATGGAGATTGTTGCTGAATGGGATGAAGGGCAGGGGGAGTCCCAGGAGCTTCTGTTAAAGAATGCTGCGCAAACTTACTTGGTGACAGGCTCACTTGCTCAGAGCTCTAGCACGGTGACAGCAGTTTGAAAGGTACCAGAGACACGCAGGGAGAAACTAAGTTTTCTGGCTTCAGGGCGAGAGCTAGACGAGTGGCTTTCTTCCAGACAGAAGTGCTGGCAGAAGCCATTCTTCCTTTGTTGAGCTCTCCCCTACCTTGTTTGCAGACCCAGGTGGGTGCCACATCTGAGTCTCTATCATTGTAGCTAACATTGGTCACCCCACCTTTGTGATTCCCTGAGACCTTGCCCCTCCCAACCTGCATGGCCACCCAAGCTGCCTCCAGTGGATTTTCCATATAAATGGCCTGTCTTGGCTCATGCTTCAACTTTCCTAAAATCTCTCAAAAATTCACAAAACCTAAACAAGTAGCATCTGACCTAGGCATTCCCTATACCTCTTGATGAGCAGCCCTAAGCCCAACACTAGTGGCAGCTGGCCTCAGTTCACAGCTTGGTCCCTTAAGGCACCTCCAAGCTCAGCATGGGTGTTGGCCATCTGCAGATTGCTTGGTGGCTCGTACCTGGTGGCCCTGGGCAAGGCACATTCTAAGCTGAACTTGGCCTGTGGTAGAGACCCTCTCTGAAAGCCCCAGACTGCTTATCCGGTGTCCAGCTTTGGTCTGAGCCAGAGCATCACCTGAGGTTACATTTGAGGATGACAGACTGAGGCAGACTGAGAAGGCACCAGAGCCCTGAAATCATGAATCCTGTTCTATAAGGTTAGCCCTTGCACAACAGCTTTTCCACTGGTCATGACCAGTCATCACAATCAATCATCCTGAGGGTCAATCCCTCCTACTGATGAGCAAACAGCAATGAAGGCCCAACTACAACAAGAGGACACACACAACCCATACAAGGGACATACCTAGAGCACCCGGCTCTTGTGGCCAGGGCAGACTATACCACTGGGACCCACAGCACATCTACTATATAAGGCCATTCTACTAAGACTAGGAGACACAGCAGCCTTACCTAATACATAGAAACAAGCACAAGTAGGCAGCCAGATGGGAAGATAAAGAAACATGTCCCAAATGACAGAACAGAATAAAGCTCCAGAAAAAGAACTAAATAAAATGGAGACAAACAATCTACTAGATGCAGAGTTCAAAATATGTGTTAAAGATAATTTAAGGGGCCTCTAGGAATGCATCAAGCATACCAATATTTGCATCATAGGGCTTTCAGGAGAAGAGAGGGAGAGCAAGGAAATGAAAACTTATTTCAAGAAATGATGACTGAAAACTTCTCCAAGCACAGGAAGCACAGAATCCCAAATAAGAGAACCTAAACAGGCCCAAATTAAGACACATCATAATTAAAATGCCAAAGGTTAAATACAGAGAATCTGAGAAGCAATAAGAGGAAAGTAGTTAGTTACCTGCAAGGGAGCTTCCATAAGACTGTCCGCTGTTTTATCAACAGAAATATTGCAGGCCAGAATGAATTGGCAGGAAATATTCAAAATGATGAAAAGCAAGGACTTATAACCAAGATTATTCTACTCAGCAAAGCTGTCATTAGAATCAAGGGAAAGATAATTTGCTTCCCAGACAAGAAAAAGTTAAAGGAGTTCATCATCACCAAGCTAGTATTATAGGAAATGTTAGAGCAACTTCTTTAAGAAGTAGAAAGAAAAGGAAAAAAGATAAAATACATGAATAATAAATGACAATATCTAGCAACAACTACTTTAAATGTAAATGTATTAAATGCTCCAATCCAGAGATAGAGTGGCTGAATAGATAAGAAAACAAGACCCTTACATCTGCTGCCAACAAAAGACACACCTCAGGTCAAAAAACACAAACTGAAAGTAAAAGGATGAAAAAAGATGTTGCATGAAAATGGAAACAAACAAACAGAAAAACTGGTGCAGCATTACTTATATCAAACAAAATAGACTTTAAAACAAAGGCTATAACAAGAGACCCAGTAATCCCACTTTTGGATATTTATCTGAAAAAAACAAAACATTACTTTCAAAGGACATGTTAATCCATATGCTCATTGAAGCATTATTTACAGTAACCAAGATATGGAGGCATCCTAGGTGTCATCAATCAATGAATGGATAAAGAAGAGGTCATATATGTATGCAATGGAATATTACTCAGCTATAAAAAAGAATGAAATTTTGCCATCTGCAACATGAATGGACCTAGAGGCCATTGTGCTGAGTGGAGTAAGTTAAACACCAATGACACATGTGGGACCTGGAGAACAGGATAAACAAACAAATGACAGAAACAAGCTCATAGATACAAAGAGCATTTTGATGGTTATTAGATTGAGTGAGATGGATGAAGGGGAGTGGAGATTAAAAGATACAGATTGATGGTTACAAAATAGTCACGGGGATATAGAGTATAACATGGGGAATATAGTGAGTAGTATTGTGATAACTATGTATGGTGTCAGATGGGTGATGGATTTATTGGGATGATAACCTCATAAATTGTATAAATATATAATCACTGTATTTTATACCTGAAATTAATTTAATACTGTACATTGACTATTATTGAAAAAATAAAAATATAAAAATTTTTTAAAATGTGACAACAAAAAAGAAAAGACTATATTATAATCCATTTAGAGAAATTTGAAACTTTTGCATCAAATAAACCTAAAAGGAAAATTTCTACTTTATTAGATGAAAATATTTAAATATATTAAAACTGTACAATAACATCTAAAACAAAACGACATTCAGAAACTTTTCTACGATGGTCATTGTTATAGTATAGCTTGTTCAGCAGAATAAAAAAGAGTCAACAGATGCAGAAATAAGATTATGAATTGTATAGTTTGATTTAAATAACAGATATTTAGCATACATATTCATATTATTAATATTCTTTTTAGAATATTAAATATTTTAGTAATTGTACAAATAAAACCTACTTCCAATTAGAAAAGGAATTTTATGCTAAATACTAATGATAAAACATTAGTGTAAATTTTATGGTTTTAACATTGTAAAATCTGTTTGAATTCTGTTGGATTTAATGGCTATAATAAATTCATTTTAAGACTACTTAAAGCATATTTTTTAAAAAAGTTAAATCTGAAACATTCTAAAATTATTTTTATTTGACTATGCAATTATTGTCTATTATTAAGTTTAATATAAGTTTTACATTATTATAAACATATATGAGTACAAACTGAAATAACATAATCTATCTATCTTAGATACAAATGATATAAAAGCAAAATTAGACTATTTGAGCTTTCCTTCCACTAAACACTAGGGAAAATTTATTTTCATTTAGAAGGCTTTGGGACAATAAACACAAGTCTATTTTCTCTAATAGTGAGGTAATAGAAATAGTTGCGCTTAGAAACAAAATGTGGAAAGCGATTTTCTTTTATATAAAAAGTTAATTACTGAAGTTTATCACAGTGATACAAAAAGGTGGTCTTTTTCTTGAGATGACAAAATGAAAATTAGAAGTCCTATCATCATTTAACCACTCAACCTCAATGGACACGTCCAATCACCTCCCATAGTAGTTGAATTGTGTAGTAAGCAGTTTCTCATATATTTTTCTATAACTGCTATATAGCATCCCCATTTTTATTTAAAAAGTGAGAGCTTACTTTATGCAATTGTCTTTATTTTTTTCACTTTAACATTTCTCTTTAATATTTTCATAGTATTCTTATGCATTTGACCAGTAACAATCTGATGGATATTAAGATTATCTCCTGTGATGTTATAATGATTTTTGGAATGAGTGAGGAACCAGTCTAAAGAAGAGAGAAGTGCAGATGGAAGTTATGGATCCATTAAAAGTGCATAGTTTACTTAATGAAAGCAGTAAACAAGCAAAGCTCTTAAACCAGGGTGATCTTTTGGTATCAAGAAAGTTATTTTGAGATATGTTATTAAAAGAAAAAAGAATTTAAAATATTAGTAAACTAAAGAATAGAAAGTAAATTCTGCAAATGACTGATAAATTTTGTGTAAAATAAAACTATGAAAAATATTTCATAATTTTATAGTCATCTCAAGTACACAAATAAAAAGGCCAAAGATGAGTCCAAGTTATACTTGATATTTGGTTCATAATAAGCAGACATCGAATGAACATATTGGTTCTGTCATTCAGGAAGGAGTATATAAACAGGCGTATTCCTCAACTATGCCTTATGCACCCTCCAAACATTGGGGATTGGGAGCAATGTCCACCAACTGACAGAAGCCTCTGTCACTTGGAAAATGCTTTACCTCCTTGGTTATATGTAAATCGTGAATTCTGAATATTTTATGAAAAAATCTTAATAACATGGAGAATTAGAAAAATTTTAAACATGTAATTTAAAATCAGGATCTACCCACTCTTTTCATCATAAGAATTGAATCAATTTACAGGTGTAATAATACCATCCATCTTTTTTTAGTATAAATAGTAATAATATACTGAGAATTCAGGGCTCTAGGTAAGGGAGCAAAAATCAACAAAGTCAAATAATTTGATCTATTAGTTTCCCCATGGTAAAGAATAACTTTAAGAAGGGTCCTTTTAATTCAGATAGAAACATTTATATTACAAAGTTGTTTGTTGCTAATAAAAATAAAGCCAATTTCCAGGAATCAAAATAACATATCTATGTTAAATCTACTTCCAAGTTAAGATCCTTCTAAACATGCTTAACTGTAATTAATACTGTAATTTAAAGTAGATGGGCTACTTTTACTGTAATTTAAAGTAAATTAGCTATTTCCCCTACATTGGCAACTATAAGCTTAATGAAACTTCTTTCGAGAGATACTTGAGATTTTAGCGGATGATTTCAGTTCCCTGGGAAAATGATTAAAATGTGCCCCACGCTGTGAAGCCTAAGGAAAAGCCAGACTTTGTGGGCTAAGTAAACGAAAGGAGAGCAAGACCAGTAGTGGAGAGAATATCTAGTAGGAATTATTGCAATTCAGAAATTTGATAGTGAAAATCAACATTTTATAAAATGTTTATGAAAAACATTTATGAAAAAAGAAAGATTATCTGCACAATGTATGAAACAGTAAATCAGCATACATTTTTTAGAAAGTAATTCGATGACATATATGTCATGATTATTGTAGAGGACTTGGTAAACTATGCCTTTTGTCTTCCCAGTACTCTTTTTTGGTATTTAGAAGGGGTTTCTTTGGTAAACCTCTCTCAATTCCTTAAAGTCTGATACATCTGGTCACTCAAGGCAGTTCAAGCGTAGACTTCTTTGGAAATTTCTCAATGAAGATAACAGGAAAGGATCTTTTCCTTTTAGATCATGAGCTTTAAGGAATTAGGTTTAGGAATGGCAAGGACCATCTTATCTTTTGCAGAGAAACTGTGGCAGGAAAAAATGTGGGCAAGAGGCAGAAAAGAAATCATAAATAAGCAGAGCTTTAAGATAGATCAGGGGCAGAGACTGAGAGGATTGGAAAATGAATTTGAAGAAAACACCATTACAATATCATCAAAAACCATGCATTACTGAGGTATGAATTTAAGGAAATATGTGTAAAACCTGTACTCTAAAACCTACAAAACACTGCTGAGGTAAATTGAAGTCTACTTAAATGAATACAGCCATTTCCCAGGATACACTCTATTTGTGGTCAATGCTGGAAACCTAAAAGAAAGAGTAAAGGTTAGAATTTCACATTGTCCTTCAAAAAACATACCTTTATCAACCTAAAAATGTAATCATTTATGTCTTTCACTTGGGTTTGGGTTGTGTTGGAAGTACTAAGGGCAGAGACTTCTCCATTCTATCATGGCTGTCTCAAAAATCATGACTGAACATGGCTTTCTGGATTATCCCTCTGGTAGTTATTTTTTATTTATTCCCCTAGACATACTTTCTACTGTTTTTTAAGTATACTTGAACTCTAAAAGTCTGATATGTATGGACTGCATCAGTGGGCTTCTGTATTAGTTTCCTGTGGTTGCCATAAATAAGTACCATAAGCTGTGTGCCATAAAGTAACAAAAATTGATTATCTCACAGTTCTGGAGGCTTGAAGTCCAAAATCAAGGAGTCAACAGCCATGAAACCTGTGGGGGAATCCTTCATTGCCTTTTCCTAGCTTCTTGTTGTTTGCAACCTTTGGCATGCCTTGACTTGTGGCTACATAACTCTAATATCTGTCTTACTCATCACATGGAGTTCTTCCTGTGTGTCTTTGTGTCTTTACATGGTCCTCTTCTTATAAGGATGCCAATCACATTGAATATAGGAACCTACCCTATTTCAGTATGATCTCATTTTAAGTAATGACATCTTCATTACTGTTTCTATCTCCAAATGAGGTCACATTCTGAGGTTCTTGGGTCTTAGACCTCAACCTATCTTTGGGAGTAAACAAGTGAACTCATAACAGTTTCCTTGCCTTTTGCTTCCATTTTACATTAAGGCAATGGGAAAAGAGTCTCTAATATGATAATAGGGAGTGGGAGGACAGAAAAGTCTGGTATTTTGTTTATTCCTCAATCTTCTTTTCAGGTACACTGGGGGTTGCATACCTTGATGAAAGATTATAGCTTCTGTCAGACCATCCTCTCTTATACAGCTGCTCTCTCCAGATGCAATGCATGAGGTTCTTAAAACTGCTTCCTCCCTTTTTGCTTTTAGGCTTAGAGGTGGTAATGACTCACTTTTCTGCTGTTGCTAGCTAGCTCTAAAGTACTACACACTTGTTGGTTTCCCTGACATCTATTAACATATTCAAAAATAGTACCTTTATGAAACTCTCTTCTAGTTAGAGAATGTTCCATCATTTTCCTGTTGGGACCCCAACACATATATTCCCATTTGATAGATAAACCAAGTCCAGAGAAGAGAAGTTATTTTTCTCAAGGTTGTAAAATTTACAGAATTTGTGGACCCCGGATCTCTTAAATAATGCCCTTTGGCAGAATACAGGCCTTGTAGAAGGAATTACTCCAATGGTAAAAATGCAAGCTCTTTAGATTTTTATTTAAAGTTCAGTTTCATTAATTTTGGATAAAAACTCAAAAATCAGATGTTCATGAGCAGAAAATATTATATTTTAATTTAATTCTCTTGTCACTGTTTGAAATTTACTTAAAGACTTTAGATGGTCAAAACTTTGAATTATTCACAGGAGTCAATTTTATTTTATTAGTTTCAAGTATACAGTTCAGTTTTGCTTTTAAATTGAGAGTAAGCCTAGTGTAGCTTTTTCTTGACTGTTCTGTTAACTTGTTCCTTCTTCATCATGCTCTAACATCTATGCTTCAAAAATAGTACATGTGGCACACATATGCTATATCTGAAACCAGCAAATTCACTCTCTCATCAGAATCTCAGATGCAACTTCTCTTAATGGTTGTAACTTTATTTTTATTGCTTCACTCTCTAACTCCTGATTGTTAATGTAGATTTGAATCCTCTTCTCTTGGTAATGATCCCACCATCACTTCTAATGTTTTGAGACTATTACACTCAAGCACCCAGAATGTATAGAGACTGAATAAGGCAGTGATTAAAAGCATGGACATTGGAGTCAGACAAACATAAGTTTGAGGCCTGTGATCTTGGAAAGTAATCTAACCTCTCAAAGGCCTGTTTTATTGTTTTTAGTTAGTTTGTTTGTTTCATCTGGATGACAGAAATAATGCCACTTACAGTGCTGCCATGAGGATTGAGATATTGCATCTAAAATCATCAGCATAGTCTTTGGTACAAAGAGGAGTTCAATGGTTGAAAGCTGTTTACTTAAAGTGGTATTCAGTGAGCTTTCTTTATTTTTAATAATTTCTACTTTCAATAGAACCTTTAAATAAAGATGAAAGAACCATAACAGGAAAGGATGGGAAGGGATAATAGTTGTACCGGAAACTTTAGAGTGAAAATGAGTGCTGAGGTTTAGAACAAAATTTAACTCTGGGATTCCTGGAAGCCAAAGCAAAATGGAAAATGATACACTGTTAATACTTACAATCTGATAAAATAAGATGTGATGAGGAAAAAAAGTCTAAATGGAAATGAAGTAGCTATTTATATTTAGGTTGTTGAATCAGATAAAATAATTTAAAAGTTATTCTTGAATAAATTTGTATGTAACATATATACAGAGATGTTCAAAATAAATAGTCATTCTCTCTGTAGTTTCACGCTTATGTCACATAACTGAACTTTATGATTTGTGCATGCTCTGTGTTTATCCTTCTTGGGGTTATTTGAGATTCTTGGATCTCAAATGACTTTTTATTTATTTATTTATTTATTTATTTATTTATTTATTTATTTATTTATTTATATTAAGTTTATTGGGGTAACATTGGTTAATACAATTATATAATATTCAGATGTACATTATAATTTGACATCTATATATTCTATTGTGTGTTTACCACCCTCGAATGACTTCATAGTTTTATATTTTTGGAAAACCTTTAGTCGTTATTTTCTCAAATATGTTTTCTCTTTCCTGTCTGTTTTCTTCTTCAGTAACTCCAATTACACTATATTAAACTGTTTGATATTGTCCTACAGGTCAATGAGGCTGTTTTCCTTTTCAGTATTTTTTTCTATGGGCTTTGCTAGAAATAATATCTGTTGCAGTATCTTCATGTTCACTGCTTTTTTTATCTTTAGTATCTAATCTAATGTTCTTCCTATCATAAAACTTTTAATTTAGGTATTGTATTTTTCTCTAAAATTTCATTTGATTTATTTCTATGTAACTCACACCTCTCCTCATTATATTTGTGTTTTCCTTTATGTTTTTGGACATTTAAAGCAGATTTATAATTTTTTTTTGTACTCAACTGCAGATTACATTATATTTATTATTTATGGTTCTGTTATTAATCAACTGATTTTTACTTCTGGTAATAGATCACATTTTCCTTTATCTTTATATATCTAGTAATTTTTATTTTATGCTAGACATTGTAAATTTAATGTTTTGGAGTACCAGCTATTTTTATATTCCTTTAAGTGTGTTACACTTGTTCTAGTGCCTATTATATTCATTGTGATCATCATAATTCTTTTACTTTTAAGCTCTTTTAGTGGGGGCCTATAATAAAATTTATTCCAAGGGTAAATTTAGCCTTTTTTTCTAACTTGTGCCTCTTCTGGGCTTTCTTCTGAATGCCCATCTAATCACAGAGTTGTCGCCACTCTGGCTGATGGGAATTCAAGTAATTCTCAGCCCTAAGTAATCTCTGGAAAACATTTGGCTTCTAAATCTCCAACAGAGTTTGCCATGCTTCACCTAATAGGTTTCATTCTACATATATAGATAATATTCAGCCAAAGCCTCAAGGGGTTCCTAGGCAAATTTCTTATATACTTCTCTACATACCTTCCTTCTCTTTGGCTCTCCACCCTGAAAATTCTATTTCTCCTAGGCCTCTCAATCTTCAATCTCTATTTCCTCAGTTCAGTGACATCGCCTGACTTTAATTCAGTTCTTTTTTTTTAACATTACAGTCCAGAAATTAATTCTAGGCTAAAGGACTGGGTGATGATATTATTTACTTTGTTTGTTTCTTTTCTGTCAGGAATCATATCTCTGAAAGTCCTGTTATACAACATCTAGAATAGTTATTTCCTATATTTTATCCAGTGGTCTAGTTGTTAATATCAGGTGAAAGGACAATTCTTCATGGCTTGGAGCATTAAATTTACTATGAAGTATTATTGCTTTTTTATATTTTATAATTGTCTTGTCACTAGCATAATCATTTTGCAATTTATCTTTTTCACTAAAAGCAAAAGCATTTCTTTGAAAATTATTTAAAATGTTAACATTAAAAATATAGCATATATTTTACAACAAGATCTTGATATTTCTTCATTTAAAATATATATATACACATACATACAGGTTGCCTCAGGAAAAATGATTTGAATCTCTCTTGACCTCCCTTGACCTCTGAAAGGCCTTGGTATAGTCAAGGGAATACTAGTTGTCTCCTTAGTTGAGTTTATTTTGGTAATTTTCCATAGTGCAGAACTGCATCATTTCTACATTCTTAGAAATCTGCTTTGGTTTAATCTTCTAAGGGTGGATATATTTTTCAGGGACCAACTCACAGCAACCAATCTCATTAAGTAAATGTCTAAGAACCAAGTATCAGTTTGCTAATTTACAGAACAACCACAAAGATTCAAGTGTCTTAGTCCACATGACCAGTGCTCACTTTCATTGTAGGAGACACAACCTGAAAACTCACTGGTGAGTATGGAATTTAAACAAAGTGAGTTAGGTAAATCAAATAGTTGCTGGCATCAGGTCATACATTCTGTCACTTATCTATGCAACAAATATTTACTGAGCAACTACAACCTGTCATTTACTTTGCTAAATACTCACTTTGCCAAATGTAGTGAGCAAGGCAAATGCAGTTCCATGCCATTAGAGTTCTTAGGTTAACAACTGACAGGGAGTAATAACAGTATTATGAATCTTATGACAGAGAAAGTACAAGGAGCTCTAGGAGCTCTAGGGGAGTATGTATCAAGAAATAAACTAAAGTAGGCTAGGATTCAGGCAAGGCTCTCTGGGAAAGTCATATTTAAGTTGAGATATAGAGGATTAATAAGAATTATTCAGATGAAAAAGGCAGGAAAACTAACCTGGTAAAGTATTCTTCAAAGTGTAATATTCGTTTTAGTGATAGTTGGGTATAGGTTTGGAACAGATATGAAGGAAGAAGTAAAGATGAATCAGGGCATTACTTTTAATTTGGGGACTTTAATAAATATCACCTCCACCTCATCCCAACCCCACCTAATGCCACCTAATCTCAACACTCTGTATAGACACATTAATACACAGATCATGATTAGACCTTCCTAGTGACTTTTGGGGTGAGATTGGGCTATCAAGAGTGAACATAGTTGGAAACAGCAGTTCATGGATCTCTGTGCTGAAGAGCTCTCCTAAGTACATATAATCATTCCTTGGTTCAGAGGGCTATAGAAGACTCAGGAGGAACAATAGACTTGAAATATGATTCAGCTGAAGGGAGTAATTAAGAGCATAGCTCTGGAGTTGAAATAATCTTCGTGTGTTGCATGTCCTTAGGCAGATCTTAGACTCAGTTTACTGAGGAATATAGTAGGACATCTCCTACATTATTGTGAGACTTAAATGAGTTGACGTAAATGAGATTGAGATGGGGTGTGTTTAAACACATTGCCTAATATCTAATGGGTGTCTAGTAAATGATAGCATTATTATTTTTCATCCTGCATCAGAGGCAGTATCCCAGGAGACTTGAAAGAGATTCTATTAAATCCTTTCATCCATTAACAAATCAACAAATATCAAACCCTTTTTCCTTCCTCTGAATAACCTTATTTTAAATCCATCTGAAGAGCTCCATGGAGATATTTGACACGTTATGTGGAGACACTAGAAAGACATGATCAAGATGTTTTATTTTATTGTTCTCCAAACTGAATGGCAACATTAAGTAGATAAAAAATATTTTCCATAATGTCTTTTGGAACTTCTAAGTGAGTAGGTGTTTTTAGAAAAAAAGAGAGAGAGAGAATATGTGAGATCTTGGTCTTTTGAACCAAAGTCTCTTATATTATTTTGTTTTTTATATCGTTTTCTTTAATTAAAGAACCTTAAACAGAATGCTCCTTTATTACAAAGTATTTATAAATATTCCTATTTTTCTCATTAAGGAAGTTATTTTTAACTATATATTTTTATAAATTGATTCAGTCTTTATTACTTATATTTAATTGTTTATAGCTACTGTCAAATTTTTAACTTATAAAGTTGAATGACATTTTATTTAAACTGTAATTGTTTTTTCAATCTAAACATTTTATGTCAACTATAACTGTTTTGCTTTTTTACTAATCTTGGTGATATATAGTTTTCTTTTAAAATGTATTTGGTTAATTTTTGAAACATGGATTAGTTTTCAAGCAAATTAGTAAATATCAGTCCAGATGGTACACAAATATGTCAAAAATCATTAAGGTAGAAGTTTGGGAACTTTGAAGCCATGCATCCATCTTGACAAGAGGCATGGTCTGGCAATGGGATAAGATTAATGGAGTTTGTTGCCTGAGCAACCTTCACATATGGACATACTTGGATGGACACTGCCAACTTTTGCTACTCATAGTTTTTCTTATTCAAGCTCTCATGAATGAGAAATTCTAGCTTCTTTCTGAGCAATGTTGTATTAATGAGTTAAGTTTTGTCTCTCCCCGAAACTGCTGGCTCCAGGTTGGAGGGATAGAGAAGAGAGTGTTGAGCTTCTATTTTTACATGGAAATTTTTAATATCCCTTTATTAATCTACCAGATGTTTTAAAATACACATATCTAGAGGATTCTGGGAAAACATGGAGAAGTAAGAGACATCCTCAAATCTCTCGCCTTGAAACAGCAATAAGCTGAACACCTAAAACTGAACAAAAAACACCCAAACTGCACAACAGCATGTCTGAGTGTGGGATCTGCGCATAAGAGCTATCGCAGGTCAGAACCCCAGATGTTGGGTGGTGGACTGGGACAATAAAAAAGCTGCCTCACCGAAGCTTTTTGAATGAGGAGGGGGAGAGGTGAAGGTGTATCAACTTCCCTGATCAGCCATGCCTGGAAGTGCCAGGACTTTTCTATGCAGTCAGCAGCAGAGCTCAATCATCAGGGCAGAAAGCAGAAAAGTGGGATGTGATCGCAGAGAAACAACAGTTGACTTCTATCGACCCCAGTTGCAAAACCGAGGCTGAGCTGCAGCCCCCAACCCACAACCCTCCAAGAATTATCACATCGGAACCCCAGGGGAATCTGAGCAAATACTACTGAAACTGTTGCTAACACTGACAGGGACTGAAACTGAAAATAGCAAGTGTGATTAAAATCTACAAGAAAATAAGACATTAGGTTCTATATAAGAAAGGTTTCCAAGAGGTTTAGACACCAACTACTTGAAACCAAAAGAAAAGTGCCTTCTTTACAGCAAGCTAAAGAGTGACTTTATATAATAAATCTTCTTTCTGGAAAAACAGCAGAATACACTTCTATTAATGCCCAGGCAGAGAAATAGTCCATTAAACACCATGAACAACCAGGGTGACAAGGCATCTCAGAAAGAAAGAGAAAAATCTTTGGAAATGAGTTTACAGACGTAGAAATATGTGACTGAAGTGACAGAGAATTCAGGATAGTACTTCTGAAAAAACTCAGTGAGTTCCAAAATGAGTCCTATCAATAATCTCTGAAATTGCAAAAACAGCTAGATAAGCAGAGCAAGGAGATTGAAACCCTCAAAAAGAACCAAATGGAACTTCTGGAGATGAAAAACACACTGCAAGAGTTTAAAAATGAAATAGCAAGCTTGGGAAATAGAGCTGACCAAATGGAGGAAAGAATCAGTGATGTCAAAGAAGAAATCTAGAAATAAATCAGAAGGAAGAAGAGAGAGACTGAAGAATGAAAAACAATGAAAGAAATACAAGAACCAGCTGATACTTTCAGGAGAAGAAACATAAGAATAATGAGCATTCTCAAAGGTGAGGAAAAGGAGCAGGGACTAGAAAGCATTTTCAGACAAATAGTGGATGAAAATTTCCCAAATCTAAGGAATGAGCTAGAACTTGAAATTCAAGAAGTCAACAGTACACCCTTTATCTCAACCTAAAAAGGCCTTTACCAAGACACAATGTATTAAAATAATCAAAAATCAATGACAAAGAGAATTATCAGGGCAGCCAGGAAAAAGAAAATGGTAACGTATAAAGGAAAACCCATTGGATTATCATTGGACTTAGTACAGACCTTACAAGCCAGAAAGAAATGGAATCAAATATTTAAACTATTAAGTGAAAAGAACCATCAGCCTAGAATAATGTATCCAGCTAAGCTCTCTTTTAGATATGAAGGAGAAAGTAAGACCTTTTCAGATATACAAAAATTGAGGGAATGCTCCACTTTGAAGCCTGCACTACAGGAAATTCTGAAAGGAGTCAGCTCACCTAAAACAAAGTAACGACAAAAAAAAATACATAATTAGGAGTAAAGTGACTATCAGATAAATAGAAGCAGAGGAGCTCAACCCTTACTAAGAACAGGGCATTATAAGCTTTAACAATAAGAAAAGATTTACTATAGCAAAATAGTAATGAAAGTTCAGCATACATAGAAACAAATTGAGATAACAATAACTGAAAAAGAGAGGATTCAAAGATCCAAATTCACAAAGGGGAAAGGAGATAAGGCACACATAGAAGAAAATGGATGACAGTATATATATATATATTTATATATTTATATATAACTATATTTTTCATATTTATAATGGTAACCACACACAATAGAGTCAGAACTGAAGTATATAACATAAAACAAGAAGAACAGAGGCAAAACCCACAAAAGCCAACCAAAATAAAGAAAACAGAAACAAAAAGACAAGGAAGCGATGGAAACACCGAGCTACCAGATAGCAAAAGATAAAATGGCTATAAGAAGACCTTATATTTCAATGATCACCCTTAATGTAAATGGACTAAACTTACCAACAAAAAGGCATAGAGTTGCAGATTGGATCAAAAAACAAAACCCAACCATTTGCTGCCTCCAGGAGACACATCTCAGTTCCAAAGACAAATATAGACTCAAAGTGAAAGGGTGGAAAACAATATTTCAAGCAAATGGCATTCAGAGAAAAGCAGGAGTAGTTGTACTAATATCAGACGAAATAGACTTCAAAATAAAAAAGGTAAAGAAAGATACCGAGGAACACTTCATGATAATAAAGGGAATCATGCACCAAGAAGACATAACATTTATTAATATATATGCTCTCAATCAGGGAGCCCCGAAATATATAAAGCAATTACTAACAGAACTAAAGGGAGAAACAGACCAAAACATTTGGATGATCTATCTGACAGTGGGATATTTAGGAGGGGACCTAAATATCCCTCTGTCAGATAGATCATCCAAACAGAAAATCAATAAGAAAATAACATCCTTAAACAGCACATTAGAACAACGGAAACATAATTGACATATACAGAGCCTTCTATCCCCAAACAGTTGCTTATATATTTTTCTCTAGTGCACATGAAATGTTCTCAAAAATTTACCATGTACTGAGACACAGAGATAACGTCAACAAATATAAGAGCGTTGAAATCATACCAACCATATTCTCTGATCATAATGCTTTGAAACTAGAGATCAACTGCAAAAAGAACTACAAATACATGGAGATTAAGCAACATGCTACTCAAGAATAATTGGGTCAGAGAAGAAATAAAAAGACAGATGAAGAGATACATAGAAACTAATGATAATGATAGTATAACATATCAAAACTTTTGGGACATTGCAAAAGTGGTCATAAGAGGAAAGTTTATATCATTACAGGCCTATCTCCAAAACAAAAACGAGCCCAAGTAAACAACCTAATGCTTCATCTTAAAAAACTAGAAAAGGCAGAACAAAAGAGGTCTAAAGTTAGCAGAAGGAAAGAAATCATCAAATTAGAGCATAAATAAATGAAATTGAAAACAAACAAAATAACAAAAAGAAAAAAATAAGTACAACAAAGAGCTTATTTTGGGAAAAGATTAATAAAATTGACAAATTCCTGGCTAGAGTGACTATAGAACAAAGAGAAAGGACACAAACAAAATCAGGGATGAAGGAGGGGGAAAGAGACAACCATCTCAATGAGAAAATATATTTTTAAGCAATGCCATCGATAAGGGCCTAATATCCAAAACATACAAAGAACTCATATGATTCAATAACGACAAAAAAAAAAAAAAACAAATGATCTAATCAAAAAATGGGCAGAGGACCTGAACAGACACTTCTCCCTAGATGACATACACGTGGCCTACAAACATACGAAATGGCCTAGCTATTAGGGAAATGTACATCAAAAACACAGTGAGATACCATCTCATGCCTGTTAGAATAGCTATAATCAACAAGACAAGTAATAACAAATACTGGAGAGGATGCAGAGAAAAAATGAACCCTCATATATTGCTGGTGGGACTGCAAGTTGTACAACCACTATGGAAAAAAGTATGGAGGTTCCTCAAAAAACTAAAAATTGATCTACCATATGATCCAGCAATCTCTCTACTGGGTATTTACCCACAAAGACTTGAAAACTCATATCCAAAAAGATATTTGCACACCAATGTTCATAGCAGCACTATTCACGGTGGCCAGGACATGGAAGTAACTGAAATGTCCTACGATAGATTGGGTAAAGAAACTGTGTACATATATACAATAGAATATTACTCAGCCATAAGAAGAGATGAAATACCGCCATTTGCGACAACCTGGATGGACCTCAAGGATAATCATGGTAAGCGAAATAAGACAGACTGAAAAAGTAGAAAATCACATTATATTATTTATATATGAGATATAAACCTAAAAGCAACAAATGAGCAGAACAAACAGAGACTCAGGGACATGGTCAATGGACTAGTGGCTGCCAGAGGGTAGTGGGTAGGGGAGGGAGGGAGAGGTAGACAGGGTAAAGGGGATCAAATATTGTGGGATACTGGGAGAGTGAAGTGAATAAAGGGGATCAAATATATGGTAGCTGAAGGAAACTGGACTTTGGGTAATTACACAATAGAATATATAGATTTCAAACTATAATATATACCTGAAAATTATATAATTGTATTAACCAATGTTACCCCAATCAACTTAATAAAAAATAAATAAAAACATATACTTATACATAAAAAAAAGAAATAAAAGTGAAATAAAACAAATCCTATGAGGTGGAATTATATAAGAAAATGCCTATTTTAAAAAATATTTGTAGAACATTTATTGGAAGTATCCACATTCAATATTTACAAAAATTAAAATAGAATACCAACAAATTTTAAAAAGCAGAAAATGTACAGGCCATATTTTACTATGGTAACAGAAAATTAGAAATTAATGGTAATTTAAAAAATAAAGCCTAGCCAATTGAAAGTTTAAATATTATTCTCTACATTGTTATTAAGGCAAAAAAAAATTATTTTTTTGTAGTTAAAAATTATATTGTAGTTAGAAAACAAAGACAGTGATACTAAAATATTCAAACTTAAGCATGGATCAAATATAAACTTAGGAAAATTACTATTCTTAAGTGATAATAAGTGAAATAACTATGCAACTCAATAACACTGAAAAAGAAAATAATCTTTATGAAAAGAAAGAGGCAAGGAAAACAGTTTAAAGCAGAAATAAGGATTGGAAAAAAATACCAACATAAATAAATCCAAGAGTTTATTTTTTCTTCAGATAAGGAAAGACACAGAATATAGACAAAGTTCTGAGAAATAAATTAATGCAAATCACAGAATTATGTAAATAAGTTAGACATTTTAGATTATTTTTATATTTGGACTATAATGACAATCAGAATAGACTAACAATTTTGGAAAAAGAGGTAGAGGTCTCAATTACCAGTTAGTTGACTTTATAGATGAGTACTTTCAAACTTCTAAGGTGCAGCTAATTCCAACATTTTATAAAATATTTCAGAGCATGAAAAATAAAGAACAGATTCCAAAATAATTTTTATAAACAATATGTAATCCTGAACCCAAATGGTAAACTAAACGAATAGAAAAACAGCAATTAATATAGGATCTGTTGGGGTTAAATTTTGTTTTGTATTCACTTGACGATCTGGCTGACTATCATAGTCTAAGTTGTGGGCTGCTTTAATTACTGCAACTTTCTCTGCTACAGGTAGTACTGTTTTCTTAGTCCTACCCCAATGTTTTCAGAAAGCTAGCTGGAATTTCACTGCTTGAGAGAGCTTTCTTATGTATGTACATTAATGACAGACTGATTTTTAGTACATTAAATTTTTATTCTTACTGACATGATAGGTCATTTGTCAAAGCTGGGAAGTTGTTTACATCTCAAAGATCCCAGTTATTCATCAATGATCTAGCTTAGGGTTTCCAAACTCAAAATGTCAGGGACTAGGCAGGCTTGTAAATGCTTAAAGGAGCTGGTAGGAAGCAAAGGAAACTGTAGAATGTTATGCATAGATAAATGGATTTTTGGATAATTAGTTCCAGCTAATTGGTGCCATTTGGGATGCAGATTAAGTATCATTAGATGTTTGCTTTTCAAGAGAAGTCAGAAGTCTGCAATTTCTATGAAAATTTTGTGAGTTTTAAATATTGGTAATTCATTTGTATATTTAACAAGTATTACACTACATGAATTATTTTGCACTGGTCTTGCAAATGTTGACCAAATATGATCCTTGGGCCACCAATTTGCAAATTCTGGTCTGGTCCACTGCCTTTATTTTACAGCAGAGAAAGGTGAGAGAATAAGAAGTACAAATTGGCAGCAACAAAATAGTCACAGAATGTAAAGTATGGTTTAAGGAATATAGTCAAAAAGGTTGTAAAAACTATGTATGGTGCCAGGTGGGTTCTCGACTTTTTGGGAGGATCACTTTGTAAATTGTATAAATGTCTAACCACAATGCCATACACCTAAAACTATTATAATATTA
Organism: Macroglossus sobrinus; assembly: GCA_004027375.1. NCBI lineage: Eukaryota > Metazoa > Chordata > Mammalia > Chiroptera > Pteropodidae > Macroglossus > Macroglossus sobrinus. The sequence goes on from PVKZ01000538.1 coordinate 423,130, forward strand.
AATGTGAACTGTTTAAAATAATTAAATAATTAAAAAATAGAATAGTGACAATTTCTATCACAAGTTAAAAAAGGCAAGGGTTGGCTTTTCAACACATTTATTTTGGTCAGCTTTTTTGAAGTATAATTTACATACAGTGTAATGTACCTGTGCTAAATGTATATTAGAGTTTTGACAAATGAAAGCACCATCCTGATCAAGATGCAGAACATTTCCACTTTCCCTCAAAAGCTGCTTCCTGCCCCCTTACACCACCACATCTCCCACCAGCCAGCCCAGAGAACCACTAATCTGCTTTCTTTCACTGTTGATTATATTTACATTTTCTAAAATTTTGTATAAATGAAGCCATATAGTGTGTACTCTTCTGTCTATTTTCTTTCACTCAGCATAATGTTTTTGAGTTTCATCCATGCTGTTGAGTTTATTCATTTGTAATGCTGAAAGGTGAATTTATTGTATGAACAAACTTGTTTGTCCTCTGATGGACATTTGGATGTTTCCTATTTTTGGCTAACATGAAGAAAGCTACTGTTAACATTCATGTGCAGTTATTTCCGTGGACATATGTCTTCAATTCTCTTGTGTAAATACCTAGTGGTGGAATTGCTGAGTCAGATATGGTAAGTGTATGTTTAACTTTATAAAAAAACTGCTCAGCACATTTTGAATTGTGAGTTTAGGTAGGACATGTAGCATTGCTGGAATGCAGAAACCTTATTATCCTTCTTCTAAATTCTTCCATGCTTTCCTTCAAGTTCTCATGAAAAGCATAAAAGAATGTTTTCTATGTTACTGAGTTAAACTTTTTTTTTGGCAATATTTTGGGGGAAAAGGAAATGAAAAAGAGATCAGAAAAGAGCACAGAAATAAATAACTAAAGAGACAGGTAGCAAGTAACATTCTGCAAAAACTCTCTGAAGGGCCCTTTATGGCTATGTGCCTTCTAAGTGGTGTAATTAAGGTCTCAGTCCAGGTCAAATAGTATCCTCCCTCTTCATTCGATCTTCAAATATTCTTCTCACACTCCTGCCTATCTGTTGCCAAAGGAAGTCCAACCAAAGACTAGAGTTTTGTCTAAGAAATGCTATCTATACAAAGAAGATGAATAAGATCCTAAGAAGACTCCAAATCTAAGATTTACCCCAGTGATCAGTGAGACATGAAAGATATACAAGAGGTTTCATGCAGATGTGCATGTTTGTCCCAGAGGTAGAATAACAAGTGTGCTAATCCCAGCTAGTTCATTAAAACTTACTCAACTCAACAATTTCTCTGAAGATTACTCTAAAGAAAATAGGTGTTTATGCAGTACTTTTCACCTCTTTTTTTCATTTTAAAAACGACATGCTAAGACCTTTAATCCAAAGAGAAGTCTTAAAAGCTTCAGGATGAGATCACAGAATTGTCTTCCCAGGAGAATTTTGGGATGATTGCCATCCCTTCAGAAATGCTCTAGAATAATCCTATCAAAAACAATGAATTACAATAATAAAATAATATTATCTGATTGGGAAAAATTCAAAGTCTGAGTTATGAGAATATTTTTCAAAAAGTACAAAGTCTTTTTTCTTTCTTTTTTTTTTTGTTTATAAGAGCATTTTGATAGTGTCAGAAGGGAAAAGTCACGGCATAGAAATACTTGGCACACATTACTAATTGATCATAGTTTTGGTTAATTTTTATATTTTAATATTTTAATTATGTTGATTTACAATATTACATTAGTTTTAGGTGTACAATACATTGATTAGACATTTCTATAACATATGAAGTAATCATTCCAATAAATCCAGTACCCATCTGACACCATACATAGTTATCACAATACTACTGACTACATTCCCCATGTTATACTCTATATCCCCATGACTATTTTATAGCTATCAATTTATACCTCATAAGCTCCATTCCCCTTCACCAATTCCCCCACCCCCAATCTAACAACCATTAAAATGTTCTCTGTATCTATGAGCTTGTTTCTGGCAGGGTCTCAGGAAATCATAAGGATTGGATGACCAGTGTTAGTTACCTTTAAAGAGACTCAGATATGGCGGCCACTTAAGTCTGCAAGCTGGGTGAGGGAGAGCTCAACAAAGAAACAGTTCCCTCTGCCAGCACATCATTTCAACAAAATAAGTCCTTTGAAATAAAGTGTAAATATCTGATAGCAATGAATATTGATAGAGAACATTTAAGTGACACTGTTTATCAACTTGGTGTTATAAGATACATTTGAAAAGTATTATATGCAAACAATTAATGTTAAACTGACTGAAGAACTTAGGCGGGAGCCTCTAACATTAAGGAGTGTTATTAAAATTATTTAATATTTAATATTTCTAGTTATTTTACTTTAAAACCCAAACTTATTATTATTTCTCCTATAAGATCTGAATTATTTTCATTAAAGATTTTTACCAGTTTTGCAAAATGAGTTATATAAAAAGGGAAAATAAAATTTATTACTATTTATAATAATAAATAGTAATAAAACTATTTATTACTACTTATCTGCAAAAATAAAGATTCTCAGTACTTTGCCTTCCAAAGCAAACTATAGAAATAAGCTTCCTTTTTCTGGGTTATATGTATGCAGCTGTCATTCATAATTTCCAAACAAAAATTTCTATAGTTATTAGAAACATCTGATGAGAAATTCCTTGTCTTTCTCACTAATCTTAGAATTATGTAAAAGTTAGATATTTTAACCCACAAAAAAGTTGATATGAACAAATTATCTATTTTATATATTGTGTTTCCAGATAATAGCCTGTATTTTGAAAATATAGGCCCTATAATTGTACAGCCTGGGTTTAAATCTTGGCTTTGCCATTGGTTAGTTTGTAACATTGGGTAAGTCACTTACTCATCCCCACTATGCCTCAGTTTCCTCATCTGTAAATCAGGGATGATAATAATATTTAACTCATAAAGTTGTTGTTGCAAGGATAAGTAAATTGATATTAAATACTTAACGCAGTGTCTAGCATATATATTTGTATATAAATCATATATACTATGTATCACTCAGTTTTGATTAATATTCTTAATCAAAATGACATTGATAACATTACCCATGATTTTATTTTCTCACAATAGATTTTTAAAAATATTTTGAAATTTTCTTCATTATGATAGAAACCTGAAAGCAACAAACAAACAAAACAAACAAACAGAGACCCATGGACATGGAAAACAGTTTGTTTATGTGGTTACTAATGGGAGGGTGAGGTGGGATTGATAAGGGTAAAGGGAGTTGAATATATGGTAATAGAAGGAGATTTGATTTTGGGTGGTGAACATAAAATGAAATATACATATGACATATTATTGAAATGTACCCTTGAAACCTATATAGTTTTATTAACCAATGTCACCCCAATAAATTTAATAAATAAAAAATAAAAAGAAATAAGAAATTGTTTATATATAATACTACTTTTAACAAAAAGATAATAATACTAGTTTTAGATAATATGATATAAATTGTATATTATTTTCAGTTTTGTTCCTGCTACATTTAGTGTCTAGAATAGCACTAAATATATAGTAGGTGTTCCATAAATATTTATTCAAAATATTTATTTCTAATAAAATTTTTTGACTTTATACATTTGAAGGTATTTTAAAGTTGTTAAATATTATTCTTCCAATATTACATAGTATCCTTTTAATGAGTGATTAACATTTCATCTTGTTAATATACATATTTCTACATCAATTCCCCTATATTTGAACATTTATGTTACTTGTCTTGCTATTATAAGTAAATAGTGTGGCAAGAACTCAGCAAAATATTTGCATCCACCTCTGATTATTTTCTTAGGATAAAGCCTAGAGATGGCTGGCCAATTAATCATACAGAATTTTAAGATTTATGATTCATTCAGTATTTATTTAGTAAATATCTACCAAATATCTAACCTGTGCTCTCTGCTAGATACCTACTTGGGGATACCATGAAGAATAAAGCAAGTATAGCCTTTTCAAATGGATCTTATGGTCTAATGCAGAAGTTGGTAAACTATGTGGGCCATGGGTCAAATATAGCCTAATGCCGTTTATTTATTTTTTAATAAATTAACTTATTGTAACAGTCATGCTTGCTAGTTGATGTATTGTCTGTGCTGTCACACTACAATAGCAGAGTTGGGTTGTTGTGACAAAGTCTATATATCTTGCAAAGCCAAAAAATTATCTGGCCCATTACAGACAAAAAGCTCGCCAACTCCTGATCTAGTCAGTTGTAGTTTTGTCAAATCACCCTCCAGAAACTTTCTTTTCTCAACTGTAATCCAGAAGTCTTATTAACAGGAGTTGTTAATAAGAAACATGTCTTGTTTTTCACTGGATTTTTTTCCCTAAAAAAACTCCAAATAAAACAAGTCATTTTAAGCATGCATGAATAATCACCAAATCTGAAATTAGTAGAATTAGAATTATTTCAATTTATGTTAATGAGATATGAGGAGTACTAGCTGGCCCTCAGCAGTTATATTGAACTTTCCTTATACTCGCATAAGAACTGAGAAACATTGAATAACTAAAGTAGCTCATATCTTCAGCTGCCTAGAAAAAAGACTTTAAAAATGCTTGAATTGTTGAAAGTATACCTTTTTGCATATGAAATCCATTTTGTTTATTCTGAAACTAGCCAACATTACCTTAATAACTTATGTAAACAGAAATATCAGTTATTTGACTCCCCTACCCCCGGAACTGACCTCACACAGGCACAGTAATGATTATTTGTCAAAGTCACACTGTTTGCTTACAAGGTATGAAGGCTTTTTAGACATTATAATGACGACTCTTGATTCACTTGATATTTAGAATAAGCCGTAAAAGCCTATCTCTGAATGAACAGACCGCTTTTATTGGCTTTTAGTGCTATTACTACTGTCATAAGTGGAAAATTGGCCTAATGCAAGCAATACTGCTCTGTCATACTACAAAACTGCTGCTTGGTTTTATGGTTTATTTCTTCTAATGAAAGTATGGTCAGGTGTGGGGATGTTTCCACCACCTTCCTGGACTGCAGAACCTGATGCCACTACAGATTTTAGTTTACCTAAGGAACAGGAAGGGATGTACTTCAAGATGAGTGGGAACTTGCTCAATGTTATATGCAAGTACTTGTTTGTTACATAAATGCTTCTTGAGTCCTACTATGTGCCAGGTGCAGGGGATGAAGGGAAGAGGCAGATTTGATTAAGATGAAACTCAGTTTTAAATAGAGGTTCACAACTGAGGGCCTGCTGGCTAGATTTTACTGTCTCCTCAATATTTTACTTTTTTAAATTAAATTTTAATTTTATTGAGATATAACATAGATAATAAAGTACACAAATCTTAAGTCTACAGATTGATTTAATTTTTTGTGTACACCCAAGTAACCACTACTCATCAAGATATAGAATACTTTCAGTAACACAGACAGCTCCCTTGGGCCCCCACTCCCAGTCAGTATCTTTGCTCCAAGAGTAACTACTATTATGACTTCTATTATTATAGATTACTTTTACTTGTTCTTCATATAAATGGGATCATACAATGCATATTCTTTTATATCTAAATTTACTCAACATCATGTCTGTAAGATTTATTCATGTTTTTTTACGTGTACCAGCAGTTCATTTTTTTTTTTATTGTTGTGTGGTATTCCATTTCAGGACACAATTTATTTATCCATTATATTGTTGGGAGATATTGAGGTTGTTTCCAATGATTGGCTATTTTGAATAGAGCTTCTTTGATCACTGTTTTTGTACAAGAGATAGAAACGCTCATTTCTGTTGGATATAAACCTAGGTGTTGGATTGCTGGATCATACAATGGCTGTATGTTAGCTTTAAGATGATGCTTAGTAGTTTTCCAAAATAGTTCCAATTTATACATCTACTGGCAGCATATGAGAATCTGAGTTGCTCTGTGTTATGACTAGTATTTGATATTGTTGGTTGTAATATTCTTTCAAAAGGTGAATGCCTTTACATTCTACATGTACAGAAAATTTGAGAAAAATATACTTGGCTTTGAAATATGTTTTCCATGTACACTTGAGCATGTGTGGAGAATACAATGGACCATAGAGAGGTAGTGAGAACACCAGTTCTAGACTCAGAGAGATTTAGGTTGACATCCCTATCTCAATCAATTTATAAATGAGTGGCCTTGGTACAGTTACTTACATTCTATAGGCCTCATATTCTACTTCTATAAAGCATAGCAAACCATCTCAAATCAAAGGATTGTTATAAAGGCAAATGAAATAACAATGTAAAGTAGAAAGCTAGTGTCTAGCACACAGTAGGGGCTCAATAAGTAGTTCCTTTCTCCTCTTCCTGGCAGTTTGGGAGGTCAAGAAAAATAGTAAGCTGCTCTGAGAAGATTCATCTGTAAATAAAAATGCCTACCAGCTCTCATTTTCTATTTTGTCAAGCTTTCTCCCTTTCCTAATCTCCTCTCAGTTTCCCAAGCCAGACTCCTGAATGTCCTCCTACATTCTTTCCTCTGCTTCTTTACTCCATGACAAGAAAAATTTCAAATTTATTTAGCAAGTGCTATGTACCAAACACTGTGATAAAGCTTTACACAGCACGTTTCATAAGAACTCTCAAAAAAGTGCACATTATTCTTTCCATTTTACAGTTAGAAAGAAATTGAGACTCTAAGATGTCAAATTATCTTTGGTCACATATAGAATGGGTAGTAGAACTAAAATTTGAAATCAAATCTGTTCGATTCTAATGTTCATTTGATTAACTACAATTCTATACAGCAAACTAGTCAAAAAGTCCTCTTGATTTTATCTCCTACACATTCTTAAATATATAATTTTATCTTTATCCTCATTTTGCATGCAAATCTTGTACATCTTCTCAGGTTCCCTCAACAATGTTTTTCACCCCACATCACCTTACTGGCACTCTTGGTGAGCTCCCAATTCAGATAGACTCAGAGGTAATGGTCCAGATTTGCATGAGTTTCTTTGCACAACATGCTGAGATTTATTTGCATTGACTAGCTCCTCCATTTCTACATTTACATGAAATGCACACCATTGGGTGTAGAATGGAGTTTTCTGAGTAGTTTCCAAAAGGCTAGATGATACAATCTGCAGATAAATTCCTCACCTCCATTTCTTTTAAGGAATGCTCTGGGATACTGTTTCTTTGTCTATATCTCCTCTAGAAGTCCCTTAGGCTACACAACTCTGCCTGCCAACCCACCTGCTGTGTCATGATTGGGTTCTTTTCAGAGTGGTGGCCAGCATAGTAAAGCATCATCATATATTACATCACATTGCTTTGCATCATTTTTTTCCAGGCTTAGTGCATTAGCTTTGTAGGGCTGCTATTTAAAAAAATTATAACTTTGGTTGCTTAAAACAACATAAATTTATTCTCTCAGTTCTGAAGCCAGAAGTCTGAAATCAATTTCACTGGAACAAAGTCAAGGTGTCTGCAGAGCTGTACTTTCTTTGCAAGCTCTAGGGAAACATCTATTCCTTGCTGCTTCTAGCTTCCATTGGCTATCAGCATTTCTTGACTTGTGACTGCTTCACTCCAATCTCTGTCTCTCTGGTCACATCACCTTCCCTTGTTCTGTGTGTATCTATCACATATCCCTCTGCCTCTCACTTTTTATCATTGAGTTTAGGACTCATCTAAGTAATCCCAGTTAATCTCCCCAGGTCAATACTCTTAATCACTTCTGCAAAAATCTTTATTCCTTGCAAGGTAACATTTAGAGGTACCTTTGGGTAGCCATTATTCAGCCTACTACACTTACCTTATTTCTTCACCTTCACCACCGTAGATATGCACCTCTCAAATAAGCCATTGACACTTTTATCCTGGCCTCAAGGTCTGCTTTCTAGAGGAGCTGAGTGAAAGCATTGTCTTTGCTATTAACTTAGTTCTAGCCACTACTACTTACTTCCTATAGTCTTGCTGCCAGAGGTCACTTGCTAGAATTCACATCCGATTAAGTCAGTTGCTTATATAAATTTCTTCAAGAAAACCCCCTTATGGATTTTGCTCAACATTCAAACTCTTTGGCTTATAGGAAAGCATTTGAGGATCTCCTGACTTATCCTATTACCTCTCAAATTTCATTATTGGACTCTCCTCAGTCTAATGGTTAGGATTACATGATTTAGAGTTAAACCATATTTGCTTGAACTCTGTCTTTACCATTTACTAACCAAAGAATCTTAGGCCACTTAGTTACTCTCACTCTTATTTGCCTTAGAGTCTCTTTCACAATAACTGGGGTGATAAAATGAGAATAAATATATATTGGGCACAGAGTAAAAGTTCAAAAAATGTTGCTCCAATTAGGTCAAATCGAATGTCAAACCAAAATCTAAATGTCAGATGATATTTTATGTCTCTAGGTATTTATTTATAATGGTTCTGCTCCCTGAGGGATCCTCACCATTATTGCTCTCTGCCCCTACCCCACAAGTTAACACTTTCTTGTTTTTAAACTCAGTTCAATAATTCTCTTCTCTGCAAAGAATTCCCTGACTCTAGTAGTTAGTTGTTCAAAATGCTTGCATATATAAGCCATCAGAGCACCTTGTTTGAAATGCATATCCTTTAAATCCAACAACAGAAATTCTGTTTTTTCATATCTTAGTGGGGGAATGGTTTCAGGAAATATTCAGTTATAAAAAGCTATATGGGTGATTCCAGTGTGGGTGGCCCCTTAATCTACTTTAACACCCCTTGCACTGCCCATACATAACAAGTCCTGGCTTGGAGTAAAAGCCCTCCTGAACAGATATACCATTTAAGAAGATGTGTCCACCCAGAGGAAAGTTGATGTGTTCTCCACCAAATCCCCAAATGGCCACATCTCTTATCCTTACAACTTAAATTTTGTAAATCAGATTATGTTACTTACATATGCTAATGATTTCCTTTCCTCTCTAAAATTTAAATGATCCAGCCCCTGATCCTCTCTGTCCTCAGCTCTTATCACTCAGCCTGGCTCATTCTATCTGATTGGCCTTGAACATGGCAAGCATTCTTCTGACTCAGAATTTGCATGTAATATTTCCCATGCTGGAAATTCTCTCCCTCTAGATATAAACATGACTCTTGCCTCATTTCATTCTGTCTCTACCAGGTGTTACCTAATGAGAAATGCCTTCCTGACTACTCTATTTATAACCTACCTCCTTCTACTCCTTAGCACTTTCATCACCAGACATACTATATATTTATTTTTTTGCTTATTGTCTGCTATTCTACAAATTTCATGACTATTTTGTTTATTCCTTCCACATTGCCTAAGCAATGCTGGAGAAGAGCAGTGTTCAGTAAATATTTGTAGATAAATGAATCTGCTAACATTGTCTCACTAATATAAAATTTATAAAAAAGAAAAAGAAGATGAGCTTCATAATCATGGGGTGTCCAAGATAGGCCTATCATCAAGACTAAATCTGGTAATAAGACAAAATGGAGCAGGCAACTGAAGAAGCAGTTGAATATGTCCCTGTCATCGAGTTTTGATACTAGTGGCTTGGGAACCTCAGTAGAACCAAAGGTTTTGGGGGTGATTAATAATCAAACAATAGAATCCATTTATCTTGTCACTGACAGCAACATTAAGTGGTTGGGAGTATAAATTGTGCTGTGGCAGGAAATGCCTTTGAAAACAGCCTTATTAGGAAGAAAGACACTATTATAGATTTGAAGAAGCCTTGTAAAACCATGCAATGCTCTGATTGATTGCTTTTTGGTTGGTCTATATTTTCAATGCACTGGGTCTTGAGGATAGTAAATGCTCAATAATGACAGAATAAATAATGTCTAGATTTGGCAGAAGCTGAGAATGGATGGATATCATCATTCTTCCTGGGTACTATAAACATGTGCAAACAACAAGGACCTTGAAAAGAGGCAGAACTGAGTTCAAATCTTACTTACTAGCTTAGCAAAGCTCAGCCTCTTTAGTCCCTGTCACACCTCATAGGTACAATGGGCATAATTGTGTCACCACCTCCATGGTGCTTGCACAGATTAAAGGGCTCAATGCTTGGGTCAGACTCTTTTTAGCTATTATCATAATAAGAACTGGGGTTGGAATGTGAATTACAAGGGGTTTTCAAGTTAGAATCCTGATTTCATCCAGAGAAGGAGAGAATAAAGAGTATGCAATGTTTATTTATTTATTTTTTTAAAAAAAGAAAAAGAGAAAATGAAAAGAAAAAGGATCTGAGGCAAATATCTGTAAAATCTGGGTGGTGAATAATATAATTTTTAAAGAATATATAAAGTGTCAGAGATCAAGTGGTTAAAATATGTGCTAATAATCTGATAAGATTATTAACTCTGCTTCTGATCCCTGATCTCTAGTCTTCCCATCATCCTACCCTCATACAAAAGGACTTTGCATGTTTTTGGGTGGTGGAGATACCAGATGATGGTTTTTTAAAACCCTGAATAAAACCTAGTTTTAAAGCCCAATTAAACTGGTTTCCATGAATACAACTTCTAAAACTGTTACCACATTCTAAAGTTCCGTGAAAGCAAGGGTCATGTTATGCTTCATTTACAGTTTGTATCTTATTAGAGACTTAAACTAATAAGTGACAAGGTCACTTTTATTTCTGTAATCCTGCTTTATGATTATTTATGGAGTAAAGTTAACCCAATTCCAATTATAAATTATCAAAATTTGTATTTGATTCTTCATATATTTCCTGCCAAATTCTATTAACCTTTCTGAAAAGAAAAGCAAAAACAAAAACAAAAAAGATTTCTTTGAAAAATGACAAACATCAAGAGTAAATGGAATTGGTATAACTGAACCATGTTTTTGAAGTTTTATTGACAATGTGATGTGGGTTAAACTTAAATCACTGTGGTTCCAAATTACTTGTTTCTTACTAAGGAAAAAAAATATTCTTGAAATAATTTTACTTATCTCTGTAGGAAACACATCAAGTGCAAAAAAATAATTTTGTCATATATTTTATAGTCAACATCTAGGGTTCTCGACCATCTGGGGTTTGAACCCAGCTTCCCCATCTACCATGTATTGATCTTGGACATATATGGTTCTTATATTACTTAAGCTCAGATTTCTTATCTGTAAAATGGCAATAATAATAACAACCATCTCATACTAAAAAAATTCAGAATTAAAACATGTAAGTGCTTAGGACAGAGTTGGGAATCAATAAATGTTCATTGTTGTTGTTATTGTTGTTGTTGTTATTATTATTATTATTATTATTATTATTATAACTAATAAATGGAACTACTAATTTCTCCAAGCAGCACTCATCTCTCTTTCTTCTCTGGACTGACCCAGAATCTTGAACACAGCTCTGTTCCTATTTCTGTCACAGTGCATTACACTTTTTCTGTTTCCTTGACTTTATCTCCCACTACACTCTGAGATTCTCCTGAGAAGGGACAATACCCTTAGCATACTGCTAGGAACATCAGGGCTAAGAAGGGCAGATCTTTGGCAAATCTGCTGTCATTCTCCCCTCTGGTTCATGGCTGTGTTGTTTCCCTATTCCACTCAGAATCTTCTTTAACATAACATTCCTAGAAGCCACTGAGAACAGATTAGACCAAACAGTTCAAGATGTAATAATCTATACATCTAATTATAAAATAAATAAGTCTTGGGAATATAATGTACAGTATAGGGAATAAAGTTAATAATATTGTGAAAACTGTATTGACAGATGCTAACTAGATTTAACATGGGGATCATTTCATAATGTCTATAAATATCACTATGGTGTGTACACCTGAAACTAATAGGATATTATATGTCAATTATATATCAATAAAAATATATACAAATCACTGAGTGGTACACTTTAAATGAGTCAATTGTATGGCATTTGAATTATATCTCAATAAAACTAATATATTTTAAAAGATGCAATATATTTGTTGCCCATATAGTAAATGCTTATCAAATATTGAACAATATTTAATATTTCCCTTTTCTATATTATTTATCATTTAAAACTTTAAAGATAATTTTTAGAGCAGTTTTGGGTTTACAACAAAATTGAGGGGAGGTACAAAGATTTCCTCTTTACTTCCTACCCTCACACATACACAGACAGACTCTTTCATTATAAACATAATTCAATAGAATGGTACTTTTTTTTAATCAAGAATGAATCTAACCTTCTTCCCAATGCAGATCTTGTCTTTGGTTTCCTGGCAGAATGTAGAAGTATAATACTTCCTGTTCTCCCATCTTTCACCTCTTTCTTGAATTTTATCTGATGTTTTATTGTTATTCAATTTGTTAACTTTTGCCTATCATATACTAGATATGATTGTTTCAAAGATTAATAAATATGTCTTAATAAACATTTCTATAAAAATGTAAACAGTAATATAATAAAAATATTTTACTTTATGATTAATTTTACATATTTTAACCTCTTTTATACTGGTTGCTCTCTGTGGTCCCCTTATGGCAAGTGACTTCATGTCTCTAAATTTAAGCTTTATTTTTCTATAAAATAAAGGTAATAATACCTATCTAATAGAGTTGTTGTAAGAATTAAGTGAAATTAATACACCCTGTGATTTTCTTTTAAAATACTGTAAACAATTGTATTTAACTAATTATTTGTGATATGTATATTTACCTTACTAGACTAGAGACTCTAAGTATTGTTACTCGCTACCTTGGACCCTTGATAGTTACAGCTTCAAACACTGTGCCAGACATCCGGTAAACTCAATTACTGTACCTGCTGTTAGTAACTATTAACAACTGTAAGGGGAAACGTGGAAGCAATTGCAAAGATGGATTCAAGCTATGCATGTCTGGCTCCTTTACTTTAAGAAATATTAAGAAAAGAAAGTTCATAAACGTGATTTTTATGTGAGAGTATTTTGTATGTTATGTATTATTATTTTTTATGTAGAAATATTTTGTATTGGGATGAGTTTTTCTTTCTGAACAATAACCCTTATAAGCCACCTAATAAATTTGACAGCAAACAAAATTCATTTCCAATATAATAGCCTATGCAATGTTCTTTTTAATGATGTACATATGTTTAAAATAATATATTTGATGATATATATTACTTTTCTCTATCTATCTATCTATCTATCTATCTATCTATCTATCTATCTAAATTTCCAAATAAAGGAGAGAATACTTTTCTTTTTAAATTTTTATTAGTCATATATTAACTTTACAAATATTTATTGATTACCCATTATGTTTCAGATGATATGCTATTTTTTAAATTCACTTTTTATCTAAGTATAGGTGATGTACAATTTTATATTAGTTACATTACTTTCAGGTGTACAATATAATGATTTGACATTTTTATACCTTAAAATGTAATCACTCTCCCTAATTCTAGCACTCATTGTCACCATGTAAAGCTACCACAATACTATAGTCTCCTTTCGTTTTTTGTACATACCCCACTCCTTCCTTTCTGGTAACCATCCCTTTGTTTTCTATTTCTATGAGTCTGTTTTGGTTTTGTTTGTTTTGTTTTTATATCCCACATATAAGTGAAACCAAATGGTAATTTTCTTCCACTGCCTGACTTATTTCACTTAGCATAATATCCTCTAAATCAGGGATCCCCAACCCCTGGACCACGGAATAGTGCTGGTCCATGGCCTGTTAAGAACTGGGCTGTACAGCAGGAGGTGAGCAGCAGGCAAGCCAGCAAAGCTTCATTTGTATTTGCAGTCATTCCCTAGTGCTAGCATCACTGCCTCAGCTCTACTTCAGATTATCGGACATTAGATTTTCATAGGAGCACAGTTCCCTGGTCCCCAAAAGGTTGAGGGCTGCTGTTTTAAATCCATCCATGTTGTCACGAATAGCAAGATTTCATTTTTTATTGTTGCATAATTTTCCCTTGTTTGTCTATGTACCATATCTTTATCCATTCTTGTTGAAGGACATTTAAGTTGCTTTCATATTTTGTCTATTGTAAGTAAAGCTGCAATGAACATAAAGTGCACATCTCTTTTCAATTTAGTGTTCTTGTTTTCTTTGGATAAGAAAGAGAATTGCTGGGTCATGTGGTATATCTATTTTTAGTTTGCTGAGGAATCTTCATACTGTTTTTCACAGTGGCCGCACCAATTTGCAGTCCCACCAACAGTGCACAAGGGTTCCTTTTATTCCACATCATCCCCAACACATTATTTATTGACTTTTTGATAATAACCATTATTACTGGTGTGAGATGATATCTCTCTTTGATTTTGATTTGCATTTCCCTGCTGATTAGCGATGTTGAGCACTTTTCATATGTTCATTGACCAACTGTATGTCTTCTTTGGAGAAATGTCTTTTCATGTCCTCTGCCCATTTTTCAATCAGAATGGTTTTTTTTTTGTTGTTATTGAGTTGTATGAGTTTCTTATATATTTTGGATATCAATCCCTTATATATACCATTTGCAAATCTATTCTCCCATTCAGTAGGTTGCCTTTTTGTTTTGTTGAAGGTTTCCTTCACTGTGCAGAAGCTTTTTAGTTTGATGTAGTCTCATTTGTTTATATATATCTGGACCATTTCCTTACGTCATATACAAAATTAAACCCCGTATGGGCTAAAGAAGGCCTGAAACTATAAAACTGTTAGAAGAAAACATAGGAAGTAAAATATCTGACGTATCCTTTTTGGATATGTCCCCTCGAGCAAGGGAAACAAAAAAACAAAACAATTCCAACTTGCAAGTCGCAGCCTCTTTGTACACCATTTAAGACTGTGTCTAATGTGTGTATCAACTTATTGAAAATATCAACAGAATTCTAAATCTGTTTTAAAGCTTATAATTCATTCAAAGTAGCAGCATTTCTACTGATGAGAAAAGAATGAATGCTTTTTTCATTTGTAATAAGGTGAAGATAAAATGATTGAGTTGTTTAACCTGTTACTAACCTTAGATTTCCTTTTCCCATAAATCCCTAAATAAATTGTAGTTTAGAACATGAGATGCTGTGAAACTTAATTTAAAACATATCCTTCATTTTCCTCCCGAAATCTTCAGCTTATTGTCTTCCTAAGATACTGAAACAAACTCTAAACATGATACTTTCTCACTATCAACTATTGCTTCCAGAGCCTATCAGAAAATAGGATAATCTCATTTTAGTTACTCAAAGTCCAAGCAATACTCAGCTTCAATTTCTAAAATCTATCACTTCTAACACCTTGACATTGATTAACATACTTTTCCAAATAAGGTATTTTTTAAATAGACATTTAGTTATTTAACTTGTACTACGTGGAGCATGCACTACAATTCCTGTGTTTCCAATTTGAGCAAAGACCTTGATCATTTACCCAGCAGATTGGATGCTGTCTTTGATGTCCCTATCTCCTTCATCCCTATAACCAGGAAGTTCTGACAATTTTAATTTTCAATGAATGCTTAAAATTTCTCTTCTCATTCACATTATTATTTTAATTCTTACATAAGCTACTGCAAGCCTTCCTATGTGCTTTCCACCAATAACTTTTTTTCTCTCCAATCCACACTACTGCAAGAGTGTTCTTTTTAAAAGTCAAATCTAATAATGGGCTCTCTATGCTTAATGGCATTTAATATTTTCCCATTGCCCTTAGAGTAACTTCTTTCACATGGCTAATCAAAACTATGTGATCTGACTCTCTGGTCTAATTTATTTCCAGGCTCTGGTCCAAAACTCTCAGTGCGTCATGGCTTTAGCAATGTTTGTTGATTGACTAATAGCGTATATATATTATTTCTTATCAATGGCTTCTTCTGAAGTGATAGAAAACTACTTCTCTCTGAACATTGTTTACTTTTAAAAAGAGAACAAACTAAATTTATATTTAAACACAATTCTCAGCTTGTGTTTAATTTTGGACAACTTTAATAATTATAAAAATGATTTGCCTGGCTCTGGGTAATTATTGTAAAATGAGTCCTTACAAAAACAAAGTGAAAGGACTGAAGAGCCTTACTATTTACTTAAATATGCTATGGTAAGTTGAGATAGAGGTTGTAAGATAATTGCCACAGACTGCAAAAAGACTAGATGTCTTGGTGAAAATGAACAGTTTAGATATTTGAGCCACTAGAGGGCTGTAATTAGACTACATTTCTGTTTAACCCCCAAGTTATTTATTTATTTTCTCTTATTTCTAGTGCCAAATTCATATAATCTCTTTAGGTTCAATTGGTTAGACAGAAATGTGAATGCTTATTATTCCACATGTCTGGAGGCCTTGTCAAGCAATAAGCATATTTGTGTAACCAAAATTTTTTGAGTTGAATTAAATTTCTTCTTGGAAGGTGAAAAATATTTGACTTAGTGTCTCCTTTTTTATGTAAAATGAGGATTTAAACTTCTTTTAAGTATTTTTAAATTATTGTTTTCCTTTTGTGGGGTAGATGTTAAGAAATTAAGTAATTTGTAAAACATCATTTGATCACCAAAAAATAGATTTATAATTTTAATTTAATATTAAAAATTTAAATTATTATTGTATATTCACAGGCTTCTGATTACCAAAGTATAATTGAGTTTAATTCATGACTAAAAAATACAGTGGATTAAGTATCCTTAATGGCTATCTGAAATACATTTTGTTTCTGGCTTTAAGCTTTTACAGAAAGTCTTTTATTCTTTGCTAAATTCTACTATATAGAAATTTTTAAAAATTCTAAATATAACAAGGATAATCAGGGTCACATCTAATGCTGACAGTAGGGTGCTACTTGCTGAATATGAGAAAGCAAGACTGTGTAATATAATTTTCTTACTGGAGAGATTGTATGACTAGATAGAGATATTTGAAAATTAAAGTTAGATTTGGCATCCAAATATCCTTAGGTTTGCAGGTTTTTGAACTGTTTATTAACCATGCAAAAATATATTGCTGTTTCTTAATCTGATCACAGTCAATTCTGCCACTGGAATTATTTCCCCCAACACACACTTTGATGTGATATGTTTTATTTTCAAGTGCTTGTTTCACAAAGATTAGCAAACAAAATAAGACTTCCACTTCCCCCCTTCATCAGCTTTATTTTTGTTTAGTTCTAAGACTTCAAGAGGAAGATATTAAAATGATTAATCCTTATAACTCACTGTCTTAAATGACTGAATATTATAGGAGCTGAACTCCAACTTCTATCCCTTAAATATGAACATAGTAATATTACAAAGTTATAATTTATTCTGAACTATCTGATCACTACAATCTGTAGATAAATGGGCTTTTGAATCTTTGCCTGATGTCATAACTAAGTTCTCTTTTCCATTCAAATCACCATGACTGTGCTGAAGATACTCTTTAGAGAATCCTACCAAATAAATAATAGGTTTAAAGAGGCATTATTTGCATTGCATGACTTCCCCAAACTTTATCAGTCTCCTTTTAATTTTTTTTGTCAAAATGAGTGCAGATTATGGGTTATTTGTTATCTATCTTGAATTATATTTTGAAGCTGAATCTGTGATAAAGAAAAGCACTGAGTTTCAAATCAGAATACCTGGCTTGAGACCCAGTCCTATTATATATCACCCATATGAACTTCAACCAAATTATTTAAACTTCTCTGACCTTTACTTTTTTCATCTGTAAAAAAAGCACAATAAGCCTTTCTGCATAGGACTTTTATGCAACTAAACTAAAACACTGATGTGCAATATATTGTAAACTGTCACTTGAAAGCCAAAGGTAAGGTATGTGAACTTCACCTAGTGCTTTTTATCAGTCCACTTATAAGGAAATTCCAGTAGATGTTGTAGTGAATTCCTTTGAGATTTAAAAGCAAAAAATTTGAAACAAACTGAACATCTAAAAATAGGGAATTGGTTACATACATTTTATCAATTTAATAGTGAAATAATACGTGTATAGCCATTGAAATGATGCTATAAATCTATATTTGTTAACCTATAAAGATATTTTCATTTATTTATAAGTAAAGAAAACACATTATTAAATACATCATATAACCAGATTTTCTTAAAATTACTAATTCACATGCATGTGTGTATACAAACATTGATACACAAGTATAAGACTTATAAGAAAAGAAATGCAGTAGTTATCACTGGCTGTGGGCATTTGAAGTAATTTTTTTTCTATTTGTGTTTTCTAATTTTTTTAAGTAAACAGATTACTTATATAAGATTACACATGCACTCACATGCTCAAGAAATTTCTGTTTCAATCCAGAGGCTTTCTTTAATCTCTGACAACTCCTTTTCTCTCTCACCCCTTAATATCCAGACCATGGTCAAGGCCTTGGGGTCAGCAGTCTTTTGGGTGTTGGCCTTTTTGTTTCCATTTCCCTGGCAACCATTATCCCAATTCAGAAATCATTCTTTCTCATCTGTGGATGGAAAAAGCTTCCCACTAGTCACTCTATTTCCACCCTTCACTTCTAATTTTACCCTTCCTATCATCTTCATAAAGATTTTCGAATCCCAAATGTTTGCTAAAGCACAGAGTTGATTCTGTTATCTCCCGACCCCAACCCTACATATATTTGATGGCTTCCGTTTGTCCTAGAACATTTAGTTTATGCTCTTTAGCCTGATTTTAAAAGCCCTTCATAAAAAAGCCAAGTTTTATTTCTTACTCTCCTACATATACCCTTTAGTTAGCCAAACATATTACTGCTCTCTGAACTCCCCAGACTTCTTTATCTCCACTTTAAACCATCATATTTCATCAGTTTATAATGCTACTGTTAATTGAAACTCTACTCACGATTTATAGCCCAACCAAATTGCCAATTTTTCTGAATTCTAGGTGTGCTCTTTCCAACCTCTGAATCTCATGTCCTCAATATTTATTTATTTATTCATTTATTTATATCATATTTTGAGTATCTGTTATGACCTAGGGGCTATCTGGATATCTAAAAATATAGAGGTAAATAGCCAAATACATCCTTGCGCTTAAGCAATTAATAATTTAATACTTAACATTTCTCCTTTAGTTAAATCTATTGACTTATGGTAAACTTTCCTTAACTACCACTTCCCTGGCAACATCACATATACATACGCTGACGATAGGCGCCTTGAGTGTTATGTATGTTTGATTATCTCATAGAATCCACTATGTTATTTTACAAATAGGAGATAGTCAATAAATGTATTGATGGAAGGCCAGAGAGAAAAATGAAATAAAATATTTTGTTCCAGTAACATAGTTACATATGCTATATATGTATTTTGTATATGTATTTTTAACTATGTGACTTTCTGTTCAGTGTTTTTGAAAAATTAAAATTGATTTCTAATTAGCATTATTAATTTGGTCTCTAAAGGATGGGAACAAGTTATTTCAGTTGGTTTTATACAGAAGAATCCAAGATAAGACTGATTTTTTTATGTAAAACTGAAGCTAAGTGTACATTCTTCTATTAGAGAACAAGTTATGTTACAAAACTCAGATTTTATAATTTGACCTAGAATTCAGAGACCTGAGAGTGGCTTCTTAATAATGAATGAGTGTTGGACTATAGAATTTAGAAGTTTAACAATATACTGAATTTGGATACTCCAATGTATTCATGACCTATAAATACACTACACCTCCAAGTTGTGTTTTTTTCTTTAAGTCCTTAATGCAATTTTTCCTTTTCATTTAATAAATTATTCACTTAAAATTTCCCTTGAAAAAGTGAACTCTCTTATTATCTATTAAACATCTCTATCTTTCCATGGTATAGTTTTTCCTCATTTTAAAATGAGGATATTAGCTGTTTTCCTTTTTTTTTGAGAAAAAAGGATGGGTTATAATTTAAAGAATACACAATAGATATTTTCTTTTAAGATTTGTAAAAAGTCTAAATTAATATTTTTAAATGAATCCTGATATTTTCAAGTGACTCTTTACTATGATAATTTTAGCTAAAATCTGCTAAACCCATTAAAAACAAAACAAGCCAACAAGCTCTGTTTTATTCTTAAGAGAAATCTATTTATTTAAGGAATTAGCTATATCCATATGATTTGGTGTGTGAGATTTGATTCTGAAAAATCAGAAAATCTATTTGGTTGTAAAAATTCTACTATATTTCAAATATAGCCGAAGAGCTTACTCTCGTCTGAATCATATCGTAAACAGGATGTGTTATTTTGTTTCTCCAACTGAATTATAAGTTCTTTAGGCACAAGACTCATGGTATATTATTTGTGTAAATATTTGTCTTGTAGGAAATCAAAAAATTTGTTGATTTGGTTTACTTATTTTTATATTATTTTGTAAAACAAATGCTTCCTATGGTATGAATGGTTTGTCTTATCATTTGAATTTTCATGTATTACTCTAAGAAATTAGTTTTAAGACATATATTTAGAATTTTTTAAATTGTGGTCTGAATATACTTTTTATTCTTCAGAGAGTATATTTATATAAACATTTTATATTTTTATGAAAATTGTATTCAAGATGTTTTAGTATTTACATATACCTTTTGATAACTCTAATAGAAATTTGGTTTCTTTTCTATAATGCTGAATAATCTAAATATAAAAAATAAAATAAAATCAGTAAATGAAAGAAGAACTAAATTGCAGATTTTCCTCTCCTATTGTCTGTTGTTTGAGATTAGACCTCATGAAGCACTTTTCTTATCTTCTGTAATGTAGCTATTTCTTTTCAAATATATGTTGGTGTGAATATTCAGTTCAGGAAGAAGAATCACTTGATGTCTTATTTAATACTATGCCTCTGTGAGTTGTCCTCTCTATTTTTTCTTGAAGTTATACACTGGTAAAACTACTGTCATTGCCCTTGCTTTTCGTCTTTGCTGCACATTTACTTTTCGACAGGCTTAAATAATAGCTAAAATGGTTGAAGTGATTTATGCCTGCAGTGATGTCTTCATTTGCTCTATTCACATTCCTTTTTTTTTTTTTTTTTACTAATGGTCTGGTGAGCACCTAGTGTAGGTGCATTTTATTAGAGAGTATATTTCCTCTAAATGCTATTCCTAAGCTGAAAGAAATGGGCCATAATCATATAAAAATAAAGTATCTCTTTGTAGAATTTACAATAAATGGAATGTCCTTATTCCCGAGGCATAGAACATAAGGGACTTTTTTTTTCTCACTATAAGGTAGTTCTTTATACTAATGTTGATTAAGTATATCACATCAACAACTGTTGTGACACATAAGATAATGAATGACTGTCCTGAAAATCTTAATTGAAATGAGTAAATCTCTTGCAGTTTTTAGTTTTCTACAATTTTCTTCTTACTATTGAGACAGAAAAGATTGGTTCCCAGTCTCAACAGATTGCTTCGCTCCTAGTTCATAAAATTGCAATTAATAATGGTGAGCTAAGACCATTCTGGATTTGATGTACTGTCCTATCATTATTGAAAGAGAGTCTTTAAATCTGCTATTTAACAACTTGTCGGGACTTTGCACTGATTAATTCATCTGGTCACAGTCTCAAGGCTGACATGGCAACTTCTAGGCCTTCCATTCCATTGGGATCAACCTCATAACTTTATAAGAAATGAACTTACTACTTTATAGGCTTAGAAAGAAATTTCAACCGTCAGCTATAGAATATGCCACTGGAATTTAATTTGTTGACCTATGAGAACACAGAAAATCTCATATTTTACTGAACTTTCTAAATATAAAATTTTATCAGAGAATCATGACTCTGACATTTGAACTTCAGCAGAAGGCCAATACATTTAAAGTAAGTGCTCTCCTTCCTGAAATGTTCAGCACTCCATCAACAACACAGTACAGATTCTTAAGAAAATATTACCCCTTGTGGAGGAAAGCACTAAAAATTGGGTCATGATACTGGCTCTTAGAGAAGATATTATTTGGGGGCCACTCAATATCTGTTCTCCCTGTGTTCTGGGGCTAGAACCCTAAATTACCTCTGAAAAAACATCTACCACCCTTTATATAGCCTTGTGGTACAGTTGGTTAAGGTTCCCTGCCCTGCTTAACCAAAAGGGGAACAACTTCTTTGCGTCTGTGTCTTGAATATAGGGAATGAGAGGATGGAAAAAGTATGTGGAGCTAATTTGTTCTAGGAGCAGTAACTTGAATATATTTGTTAAGTCTTGCTATGTGGATCATCAGAGCTAGATTAGTTTCTGCCCCTCTGGACCTGGATTGTTCTTCTTAACTTTGAACTACCTCCAAGTCTTCCAATAAATTCCTCTTTTAATTCATTTAGCTAGAATCAGTGTCTATTACTTTACTCTCAAGAACTATGTGATGATTAATTTTAGGTGTCAGCTTGACTAGAAATATCAGGTGGCTGGTAAAACATTATTTCTAACTGTCTGTGAGGGTCTTTCAGGAATAGATAAGCATTTGAATTGGTAGTCTGATTAAAGAAAATCACTTTCACTTGTGTGGGTGGGCATCATTCAATCCATTAAGGGCTAAATAGAATGAAAGACAAAGGAAGGGCAAATTTGCTTCCTGTACTTGAGCTAGGATATTTATCTTCTTCTGACCTTAGATATCAGCACTCCTGGTTCTTTGAACATCTTACTTAGATCCAGATTTAAACCACTAGCTCTCACAGCTTGGGACTTGAACCGAAACTATACCACTGACTTTCTTGAGCCTTCAGCTTGCATACAGCAGATTGTGGGACTTCTCAGCTTCCATGATTGTCTGAGCCGGTCCCTTATAGTAAATATTCTATCTATCTATCTACCTATCTATCTATCTATCTGTCTATCTATCTATCTATCTATCTATCTATCTATCTAATCTATCTCCATCTATCATCATCATTATCATCATCATCATCATCATCATCATCATCATTATCTATCATCCATCCATCCATCCATCCATTTATTCATACTATTTATTCTGTTTCTCAGAACCTAACTAATAAAAACTATTAAATCTTCATTTTATAATTGTTAAATTTTAATAGTAGTATGCTATCCTTTGGTAGTTTTTTACCTAATGTTCTTTTGAGAATAAAATGTAGTAGGATATGTTTTACTACAGCTTAAAATATATCTTTAGTAGGCATTCCCAGGATAAAGAGTTTATTGGAATCTAAAATGCTGACTTAAGTTTATGAAACACTCTTGGCTCTCTTCCTGGGCAAACTCCTCACTCTCCTCGAATACTTCCTTTGGGTCAAGATGCTTCATCCGCTCTTGTTTTCATTTACTTCTTGGAGCATGACATGTTTTTTCTATCATGTTCCTTCTATCTGAAATTTTATTTACTCTCTCCATCAACAAATGCCTTCTCAGTCTTCAGATCTAAGTGAAATCTCTAGCTGACTTTTCCTGTCAACAACCGATCTCATATATCTTATTGTTTAGTTGATAATTTTCATTTGGGTTGCCTCTTAGGCATTTTACACTTAACCTGACCCATCTATATCTTCTGATCTCTCATCTCTAGTCTGTTTTTCTTTCATTTTTTCTCCATTCAGCATTATCATCATGTAGTATCTCAAGCCAGGAGTAAGCCTTAACTCATATCTTTCTATTGTCTCAAACCAATGCATCTGCCAGTTCAGGTGGCTTTAAATCCAAACTAGATCCCAAATCCTATTCTTCCTCCTTCACCTTCACAATTTTATTTTATCCCAGTTATCATCTTTTGCTAACTCAAAAAACAATGTCTTCTATTTTATTTCTGCGTACACTCTTAACCTCATAAAATATAAGTGATTGCTTATATTCCCTTGCTTAGAATCTCCAGTGGCTTCTAACTCCAATTAGGAAAATATATACAAACTCCTGACTGAGGCCAGCAGTGTGGTCCAATGTTATTTCTAACTTAGTCACATTCCTTTACCTCTCTCCCTTGCTCACTACCTTTCTCCATAAACTTTTTCTCTTCTTTCCTTCCTCCCTTCCTTCTTCCCTTTCTTCCATTTTTCTTTTCCTCTTTCTGTCTTTCCTTTCCATCTGTCATTTTGAATTCTCAGCCACACCTTCTTCACACAATACTCTTCCCATATTTTTGTACATTTGGCTTCTCTTCATTTAAATCTCAACTCAAATATCTCTCTCGCTGAATATCTTTAACCACCAATTCTAAAGGAGACTTCCCTCTGCCAATCTCTATCACACCATCTTGTCTCAAAGCTTCAAACAATTATTCCTGTAAAAGTATCTTGTTCTTGTACTTGTTTTATTTATTTATATGACTTGCAAGTGCATAATTTCACATCTAATTTCTCCTTTCAACTATGTTTAAAAACAAAACAGCATTCTATTTGTTTGTTAACTTTTCCTCACCTATGTTTTGGTTATTAGGTAACACATTTTCACAAGTTAATAAAGACTAATTAAATATAAGCTAATGATTCTGTTTCCTGTGTATACATAATAAAAGAATCTCAAGATATGCTATTTGTGGAAATTAACAATTTAAAGTAGGCATTAGTGTGGCTCAATTTTTCTAGTCAGAAAAAAAAGAATTTAAAGTAAATATGAGTAAAAGGGGTCAAATATATGGTGATGGAAGGAGATTTGACTCTGGGTGGTGAACACAGAATGCAATATGCAGATAATGTATTACTTAACGGTACACTTGAAACCTATATAATTTTATTAAACAATGTCACCCAGGTAATTTTAATTAAAGTAGATAAATAAATAAAAAATAAGAAGTATCTGACTGAAAGAATTATTATGAATTAATATTGCAATTATAATAAAGCACTTAAATACATAAATTTCTTGAGGGCAGGAACAGTGGCATTTTCATTGTTTGAAATCTGTTTTTTTGCCTAATATATTGTCTGTGAGTTCAAGAGGTGCCTCATCAGATTGTTGCAAAGTTGAATAAAATACATATTTTGGAATTGTTTTAATGATTATAACCTAAAATTATTTTTTGAGCTAATGGAGGAAATTTTCTTCTTTTATATTGAAGGGAATTCTGGTGAATTTATAAATATCAATAAAAATGAGTAAGATTCTCACTTCTCTATCTCATTTGCAAACAAGCAGTAATCAGGAATGAGATTCCTGCATTACAGGTTTTAAGATTTGCTTTTTATTGAGAAGATAATTTTTGGAACATGGCTTTTGAGACCTCTAGGCTGTTTTCCAGTATCTTGGGTTATTAGTCTTTAATGTTCATTAATTCTGATTCTAGATGCCACATTATTGGTGACCCAACTCCTCTACATCTTCACTAAATAAATTTAGAGAAGTTTCTTCTGAAGTGTATCTAAATAATGATTTTGAAATCACCAAAGACTGTAGTCACCATGTGACCACTTATAGAAAAGGAGCTATACTTAGTTTGAAATGACTATACAATTCTCATCACTCATGCTTTTTTCTTCCAGGCATTTTTTGGAAGGTGAGAGAAAAGCTTGGTCATTGCTCTCTCTCTCTCTCTCTCTTTTTTTAAATCAAAACTTTACTCTGAGTATAAATTTTCCCATTGAGACCCACCCAATTTAGAAATTATCAAACAGAGTCAACACTTGATTAGAAGATTATAAAACTTTGCTTTGGTACATTGAGGACACACTTGTAACCTGGAATTTTGTTTTGTTATTCCCTGTATTTATTATACCATAAATAAAATGCTTCACTAAAGCAATTGCAGATAATTACAAGACAAGCAGTTCTATTTCAGTGGTCTTAATTTCACACTTTTTAGAATTAAACAATTGTCTTGACTTCGCACATACATATAAATATGTGTGTACATATGTGTGTGTGTGTGTATGTGTGTATACGTATATATGTGTGTATATGTGTATGTATGTATGTGGTGTATGCCAAGGAAACAATATTTATGAAAAACTGGTTGAGGGCAAATTATAATAGGTTTTGTTTATAACCGAAGCTCTTAGAACAGAAGTTACAAACTGGTAGCCTATGGGCTGAAATAGACTTACAAAACCTGGTTTTATTTGTTTTGCATGGTGCTTTATAACTATTGTTCTTATTATTACTTAACCTTTAGAAATCAGGAGATTTCACATGGAAATTCAGATTTCTACTTTCTCCTGAAAAATCAGGAAACACTATAAGAAATTGAGTGCAGTTGAAACATTGATGACACCATGATTTTAAACTGCAAATAGCAATTTAAAGGCTTCCATCTCTTCGTTTTGATGTTTCTCTTCCGTATCAAATGGTGTAAGGTGCAAGCACTCAAATGCAAACCCAGAATGCTGCCTGGTTTAATGGGGTATTACATGCCATTTTATTCCACTTGTATTTTTTTTCTCCCAATTTCTATGTTCTATCAATTTTTCCTTCATAAAGTTTTTCACATTTGGGCTTATCTTCTTCCTCTCCTTGTTATGACTTTTATCCAGGTCATGTTTTTCTCCCATCAGGGCTGAATGTATGTACTGAATGTATTGCTGTCTTAGCTATCATCATCCTTCTTGCCTTAATCTTTCCTCTGCCTGTCCCATCCCATTCTGCAAACTAGATATATATTTTTATGCTTCAACATATTCAAATCATGCCTCAACATATTAATCCTTGCTCTCAGACTGCAGTGACAATCTAGGATCAATGTCTAACTATCTGACTTATAGTCAGAATTCAGTCTGTTTGTTCCCTTTCATTTCATGTTAATCCATATACAAATACCTAATTATTATGCCCAGGTCCATAGCACCTAAGCAAACATCTTCCAGTCTCTAATGACTTTACTCCCAGCATTATCTTCTCCTCTCCACCTGTGCAAATAGATTATGACTATTTTCAAGACTAGCCTCTCTAGACCACCTTGGTCCATAATGGCACAATATAGCTCATCATGCCTGGTGCATATTTCAAAATCATATTTTATTTATCTCATTATCTTAAAACAGGGTTTCTCCAAGTATGGTCCTTGGACCTCTTACTTCAGAATCACCTGTTGTGCTCTTAAACATTTGTTCCTGAGCTCCACCTATAGACTCATGAATTCCTTAAGTTGGTACCTAGGAATCTGATAAATTTAAAATGAGAGGACTAGAATTTAAAGGCAACATGACTAATAGTGATACAAGACTGCCTGATAGTTTGACAGAAGGTAAAATAAGATTCAATTAAATTTACAAGTGTATTTTCAGGTCTGCCAGTGTGATTCTCAAACACTATTTACCATAATTATTAATAATAGCTCTGGGTATGGCTTCAACTAGCTCTTTGACACCTATGCTGAGGCCATCAGGCCCATGGTCCATTGGAGAAAAAGTGGAAGGTATTTAAGAGCCTCACATTTCAGGCAAAAGCAAAATGATTAAATAATAAGCTTCTTGAGTGCAAGATTGTGTTTCTTTTTTTCTTTTTTCTTTTTATTGTTCTCTGCTCTTCTCATGCCTTATATCCAGTACACCATAATTGATAACTGTTGAATTGCATCGAGTAAATTGAGTGAATGTTTGAAGATGAAAATTAAAAATGAACATTAGTACTCAGGTTTTCAGAAATGGTGATAACTCTTTGGGTGCACGCTCACTCTGAGGTCAGGTGCTGCATTCAGTGCTTCATGTAGATTATCCAAGTGAGCTCTTGCTTCAACCTTAATAAGGTATTGCTATGATCTACATTTTAACAGAGCATATTCAGCTAGAGTTGCAGAAGGAGCAAAATACACTGATATGAGAAGCAACCACTTTTGTCACTTATGAAATATCTTTTGAATAACTGTAAACCATCTATTTAATTTTGTTAAAGAGGAGGTTGATACATTTAAAATACTGATTAATAACCATAACAGAAGTCACCGTGACAAAGAGGTTTGAGGTACAGAACAGAATTTGGAACTGAAAGACCTGTGTTCAAGATTCAATTTGCCACTTAACAGCAAAATGCAAAGTCTCTCTGAAACTCAGTTCTTTATAAAATCAGAACAATATTACTGTATATCAAGTTGGCATGGGGACCAACTGAAGATATTTATGTGAAATATTATGAAAATATAGAGTGCTATTACTATTAATGATTGCTCACAATGTGAAACAGCATTTCAAAAACTATAACTGCATTATTTTGAATCATGTTTTTAAAAGGGGGGAAAATACAGAAATAATAAAATCTCATCTCCATAATCACATAAAGCAGATATTACAGTCCTGGAATAAGGACTCTGAGGCTTAAGGAGGTTAAGTAACATGTCATAGTCACAGTTCAACTAGTAAACAGCTGAGGTGAGATTTAACAACCACACCTGCCTAACTGCAAATGCTCTGCTCTTTCCAAGGTACCAGTTTACCTTTTTTTTTTAAAAAAATAAGCCAACACATATACTTTGTCGTATGATTGAAAAGAGAGAGAGATCTATGTTTGAAAACTAACTCATTCTGATAATTCCAAATAAAGATATTGTTTTCTTGAGTCTGGCTCAACTTCCTTTTATGAAATATAGTAAACATATTTGAATGTAGCTTAAATGTGATAAAACAGGTTACATGGGAAACTGATTTTATAGATTATAAGAATTCAAGTGAACTAAACTGTACTTAATTGTACTTGATGGACACAATTTTTTCAAAAGAAAATTCTTCAGGAAACAATTTTTATTATTATTTCTATATGTCACATCTATAGCCTGGTGTAATTAAAGCAAAAATAAATAATGTAAACTTCATTTAAGTAGTAGTGAAGAAACCTCTATCTTCATGAATTTGAGGTTCGCAAAGAAAACAAAAGGAAATCTTTGATCCAAGTTCAATTTTTCACTTACACATATTTTTAAATGTTCTATTTAAAATTTTTTTAATGAAGAAAAGTTAGAGAATTTTCTCACCCTGTGACTTTTTGAAGGAAATGATTCTGAGAATACTTCATGTCTCCAACAACTTTCATCCTGAAATAGAGTTTCTAGTAAAAATAAACTCCAGCTATGAATTTTGGTTACTAGGACATGGGACAGAAGGAATTATATATAATTTTAAAAAGTAAACATTTTTAAAATGAGGGTAGGGTTAAGACAGGATTAAGAATAAGAGTGGTCATTAGGGTATGTTTGAATGTGGAAGTGTTCATTTAAATACTGTAGGTAAATTCTGAGCATAGATCATGCCCTACAAGTAACTTAAACATATTTTCTTAAAACACTGGTGGTTAAATTCATATACTGTTGGAGTCACACAGTCTGGGATTAAATCCCACTCTGTCACTTCTTAATTTTGTAATTTTAGGCCATTTACTTAAATTTCTTGCGAATCTATTTTATTATCTGAAAATTAGGAATATTACTCATTTATATGATTGTTACAATGATTCAGCATAATTATCAATACACATTGTCAATGTGGTTGATGTTGTTTTGGTGTTGTAGAACTTATTCAACATATATATGTATATATATATATATAGGATATATATAGGATATATATATACATATATGTGTATATATATATGTATATATATCTATATGAGATCTATCTATAGGAGATCTATCTATCTATCTATCTATCTATCTATCTATCTATCTATCTATCTATCTACCTATCTATCTATCTATATCCTATGACCTTAAAAAAGAATATTAAGGAATGGCAACCACTTAAGAGTTGTTTCTTTACAACTGAATAAATTCACAAAATGGTGTAAAATACACAGACACCTATTTAGATAAAATATCAAGTCAGTTTTCATTAAGAAATGTTAAAGATGTTCTTAAAATGAAAGGTTATAAAACCAAACTTTCTAGTAAGTAATCACAAGTTTATACTTATATTTTCAAAAGTGCACAAATTTGTACTCATCATAGGAGAACATATTGATTCGTGTGTGTATTTCAAGCGACCATCTTACGCACACTGTGCCTGTGGCTGATAGCATTCTCCCCTGGGAAGGTGGCTTCTCTAATTGCAGTGAATGGCGATTCTATTTGTAGACATTACTTCCTACAGCATGCATTCCTTTCTGTGATTATTATTTAAAATATACTTGTCCTCAAATTATTTAGTCTCCTTGGCTAGAGGAGAAAATTCTACAGCACAACAAGAACCTCACAGATAATAGGTATCTGAGTTGAAATTGCATATTCTCTTACCAACAAAATAATCTGTGTTTACTGAAACATAGGGAATACAAAAAGTGTTTCAATACTAAAGATCCTCAAACTATTACTTAGGCCGAGAATAAAAAGAAAAAAACCCCACAAAAACAGAAGTACTATTATTTGAATTGCTGGGGCATTTGTCCTCTTCCCACACTATCTCTTGCTTACAAACAAAAACACAATTTTTACATTGACAGAAAATTGACAGCAAGAGGACTTACCTTCTTTCAACCAAGAAATGTTATTTTTATCATTTTCAAAGTGCTCAGATGTTCTCACTTTTACCTTTTCTGGCTCAGTTTCTGACATCTAAGTGGAAACAATATTTGTGATATAAAAAACTCATTAAGAACCCAAATTTATAACATTGAGCTTTATATTTAGAGACTACTACCATATTATAGAAAAATGTTTTCTCTATAGTTTTGCAGTTTACTGTCTAATGTTAAGTCTTATAGTTTATCCATTTGTAATATTTTTTAAAAAATTATCATTGAAAACTAAACCTTATATAGTTATTTATTTTCAGCAGTGAAGTTTCCTATAAAATTTTAAAATTTATGAATATAAGAGAATAACAGATTAACAACTAGTCACAGATCTGTAAAAAACAAACATTCAGTTGATGTCTTAATGTTTTTTTAATAATGTATAGAAAAGCACGCTGCAAAGATATAAATAATAACAAAATAAGAAAAGAACCTTTTCAGCAATTTATTGGTTAGAACCTTTTGGCCTCAGATAGGCCCAATTGAGCTCTCTGAAGCTATTGAGGAGACCTATCACATACCTTCACTGCATTGCATTTGACTTTCATGGCTAACTCTAATGAGCTAGGATGTTCCATTTGAATCAGCACCTCAATATACTTACCTGTGTGTTCCAAAAGGAGGAGGCCCAAGGTGTGGGACACGGGAGCAGTGTGGCGATGCGCTGGGCAGCCTTCCTTGTTGTCTCTTGATGTCCAGCATTCCTCTACCCTGCCAGAAGTGAGCAAAGAAGCAAATACACTCCCTCCCTGGGTGGTGCTAGATTTGTATTGCTGCCAAAAGCATCCAACTTGCGGCTGAGAGGCTTTTTTTTTTTTTTTAAGGTAATATAAAGCCTGTGGTTCAAAACAATAAAAACCTTCTTCAGTCTAGTACTTATTTAAAATGACACTCTGCAAAATCGAGTAAAAATAATGAACTCTTTTCAAATTGACAAAGTTTCTTCAGTCCCTTTCCTTCCACACCCATCATTCATCACTTACTATTAATATTAAAGGATGTTGAAAAATACATTGAGAAATATACCTAGACTATTTGGGTTAAAATAAAAAGAAAAGAAACATCTAAGCTATTTCTCTAGAAGTTCATCCTGCAGCTGACATTTTGTCAAGTTTTTCTAATACTTTATAGGAAACAAGAAAACATATCAAATTCTTTTGAAAATCTGCAGATGTTCCAAAAAGGATTTGAAATAACATTTCAAAGAGGATTTGTCATTAAATTCTTAGACAAAGATAATACCATATTTAACATAACAAGAAAAAGCATAACCCTTAGCTATGCCTGATGATAAATAGTCCAACATTTCTACATGCTGTCATTTTTTTTTCATCATGAAATATAATCTTTATTTTTCTTGACCCAAATAAAAAGGTTTGCCTTTTTATCTGGACAACTGCCTGTTATCTGATCTCCTTGTATCCATTTCCCCTTCTTTCTCAACTTTATTTCTTGTACTTTGCTTCCAGGTTCACTGTCTTTATTTAAAAGCTACCTTGATCAGTGAATTTCTATACTAAGAAAACTTTCAGTTTTTTTTTATTATCAATAAGATAAATTTCTGATTCTTTAAACAGCTAAGGAAGACCTTGAATGGTTGAATTTGATAACATAATTTTCAAACTGTGGCTTAACATCTTAAGATTTCTCCAGGGTGCCTATCCTTTTACTCTAATCAAATTGTAAAGTTGTGTTCC
The DNA here is from genome assembly GCA_004027375.1 of Macroglossus sobrinus. NCBI lineage: Eukaryota > Metazoa > Chordata > Mammalia > Chiroptera > Pteropodidae > Macroglossus > Macroglossus sobrinus. Next base: position 455,089 of record PVKZ01000538.1, read on the forward strand.
TTAAACTTAACTGCTTCTATTATTAACATTCCAGAAATGTTTCCTCAAAAATCCCATCTCCACCCCAACCTTGAAGCCTTCTGGATATTTGTCATTTGGAAATAATCATTCCCTTCTCTGATCTCATGTGGCACTCTTGGCATGATCCTTTCCATTTTAGTCTTATGTAAGCCTATCTTATCTGACAAGACTATAAAACCCTTGAGAATTCAGCTTGCATCTCAGCATTTTATTCACCTTGCTCAGATTAGTAATGTTTAAATAAACAAAACCAAAATATCAAAATCCAGTGTTGTACTTTGTCCCAAAGTGATAGGAGACATCTGATTACCGAAAGGTCTTTTAGGAAGTTATACTAACAAAGAGTCAGTTGTTTTTGACAAAGCCACCTCCTTTGGCAGGTATCCATCAGGAAGATTATCTCACCAGTGCTGACCAGGTAATTCTAGATTGAATGGCTTAAATTCCACTCCTGGGAGAGGTTAAAACTGTAATTAAATTAGGTTTTAAGTCTTGGTTTGTAGGTGTGAACTTAACCCCAGCGACTCCATTTAAGGCCTGTTGTCTCCTTTTTAACAAAGTATATGACATGAATTTTTTATATGGTATTTTCTTTCATTTTGAAGAGCATCATTTGTTAAAAAATGAATTTATTTATTTAAATTAGTTTTTAGTAAGTATACAGTACATTGGTTAGACATCTATAATGTTCATAAAACAATCCCCCGATCTGCTCCCTCCCTGAACTGGTCCTCTATTTAGCCATCATATTAATGCTAACTGTGTTTCCTCTGCCATGCTCCTGGTGCTCAACTTTCAGTTACTAATTTGTACTTCTTTAACCCTTCGCCTCATTCTCCCAGCCTTTCAACACCTCTTTTCCTCTGTTCGTCACCAAATTATCCACTATATTTGTGAGTCTGTTTTTGATTAGTTTATTCTTTTTGTTCCTTAGATACCACATATAGGAGAAATCATATGGTATCTATCTTTCTCTGTCTGACTTATTTCACACAGCATAATAGCCTCTAGGTCCATGCATGTTATTGTAAATAGGATTTTATTTTTTTAATGGCTGAGTAATATTCCATTGTATAGATGAACCATAATTTCTTTATCCAATTATCTGTTGATGGGCAATTTGGGTTGCTTCCATATCTTGGCTATTGTAAATTGTGCTGCCATGAATATTGGAGTGCATAGATCTTTACGAATTATTGTTTTGTTTTTGTTTGGATAAACAAAAGTGCAATTGCTGGGTCAAAAGGTATATTCATTTTTAACTTTTTGAGGAATCCCCATACTGTTTCAATAGCGGCTATACCAATTTGCAAGCCCAGCAATAATGTATAAGAGTTTCCTTTTCTCCGCATCCTCACCAACACTTGCTATTTTTTAATTTATTGATGATAGCCATTCTGACAGGTGTAAGGTGATATCTCTTTGTAGTTTTGATTTGCATTTCTCAGGAGCATATTTTTTTTTTGAAATGAGACAACATCTTGAATTCTATTTCTGACTTTGTGCATATTAGCAACCATTTTTTATGAGAGCTCTAGACATTAATAAGCATTATATTCAATTGCTTTCATCTATATCACCAAAAAAGATAATAAGAATAGGCACCAAGTACTTTTTTATGAACCGACTATGTATCACTAGTGCCGTTATTGGACATTGCATTAAGTGTATTTGATACTAATTCCAACCTTTAAATCACTATTCATCCATGGAGAGATATACTTGGGCCACAAAATTTTCTATCTGAGTGATAGATTCTGCTCTGAACTGAGATTTTAGTTTCCTGAGTTGTACCAGGGCTTGAGATGAATGAGATAAACCACAGTTTATGGTAAAGAGAAACCAAGTCTGATGACCCCAGGCAGAGCAGACTGAGAAACAATAGATGGCCCAAAACGTTAAAAGTGACAGGCCAACCTCAGAAGTCAGGCTGGTTTAATTAGAGTTCAAGGAGAATAAACACGTTTTAAAAAGAATTCTCTGCCTAAATTATGTTCATTTGTACCCATTTAAAATAACGAGCTAAACAATTCAGACCCAGGGATGTGGTCTCACAGCTTAAGTTTTCTTCATAAATTCTGTTTTTGTTTTCTTTTCTAAGTAAAGCTAGTTTGAATGTATCCTTATTCTATAATTTCAAAATTTCATCTAGAGATAAAATCTTTAAGATCAAACTATTCAGCATAAGGCATTTTTTGCCAAGAAAGAAACATGCAGTATAATCATGTTTCATGTTCTCGTTTCTGTTAAAATAAAATTGATGCATGACAGTACAGACTTCTTTAAGAAACAAATAATTATGTGCTATCATATTAGTATTTTTTGATTATCTTTAAAATCATCACATTGTAACTTGTCATTGTTTGTAAAACAATGAAATTATATGTGTAATGTAACAGTATGGTATTAATCAGTGTGTAGAGAAATCACCAACTCAGATTATAGGATTTGAGAACTATAATTTATAGAGTGAGATTTTCTGAAGAATAGTGGATTCGATCCAAATAATATAGGAAGGTGTACTACTCCTTTGAAAGTGTGTTTTTCACTACAGAATGGATTCTACATTATCTAATATACTTAATTATTTTAATTGTTCTAATGACTAATGTATGCTGTCTAATATTTTACATTAAAAAATTATTTTGGGAATTTTGTGGCCTTGATACAAAAATACATGTGGAGTAAATAAACGTTGGCCCAAAGTATCAAAAACAAAGGTAAAACAAAATGATAATTTTATATTTGCAACACATATTTTCCCAGAGAAAGGTTACAACTAACCCCACAAAGCGTACTAATTAGAGGATTTATTAGATGTTAGATCTCATCAAAAGTTTAGTTTTAAGAAATACCACTCAAGTATATGAGATGCATTAAGTTTTATTACTGTTTCATGCCAAATCATTAGAAAAGCTGTTTACCTTTAGCAAATGATTTTTATACCTAATGAAGCTGCTCATACTGAATTAGACCTTGGCTGGCATTGAAAAAGATAAGAATAAATATGTGAAAGACCCTTACTTGTAGGTTTATTATGAAGATTTTTGCTTCCTTGAGGTTATAGTACATCCCTAACTTAATACAGACCACTTAGTGTAAATAGTGTAATAACGTTGTAACTGTATAATTTCATTATACATTCTCTGTTTTGTACTATTATTTTTATATATTGTATATCTGTAAATGTTATAATCTGACAGTCCATATGTATATGTGTGTGTATGTGTGTGTTTAAATAGCCATTTGTCTTTTAAAGGAATCAAGAGAAGAAAAATAATTTTTTTTAATGTCTACTCCCTTATTTGCCATTTCTGGTTCTCTTCAATTCCTTCTCATAGGCCTGGATTTTCATTTAACTTCATTCTTTTTCAGTCTAAAGAACTTTCTCTACTATTTCTTGAAATTCAAGTCTATTGGTTACAAAGTCTTTCAGCTATTGTTTATCTAAAAATGTCTTTGGTTCCTTCTCATTTGTAAAGGATATTTATGCTAAATATAGAATTCTTGATTGCTAATTTGTTTCTTTTCTTCCTGCCTTCCTGCCTTGCCACCTTCCATTTTCATGATTCCTCAAATATTTAATATTTTTTATTGTATACTAGACATTTTGTTTCATTCTTGTAAAAAGGTGTTGAATTTTTTTTTTCTAGCAAACAGTTCAATTACTGGTATATCTTTTGGATCCTGTCAGGCTTGTTTATATTTTGTTGGAGTTGGGTCAATTGTAGTTTTCTCTTAGTCTTACAGTTAGCTCATGCTTAATAATCTGATTATTCTGGCCAAGACATATCCTTTTTTAGGTCTCAACTACATTTCCAAGGTGCTCAGTGAGATATGTCCACTCTGGTTGAAGCAGAGTGTCTTGTAGAGCTACTTTGACCATAGTGCATGCATTTAGTGCTCAGCCCCATAAAAACTACTTTTTGCAAGGCATTTTAATCCTTTTATGCATGCATAGCCCAGCTCTTAATTCAGAATACTCATGGTAATCTCTGCCCTTTCCTACTTTATGCATCTCCTTTTTCTTTAGAAGCCATGCACTGAAAATTCTAATTACTTTAACAGCCTTAGCTCCATTCTCTGAGTCTTTCACTCATCAAGTCTACTGCCCTACTTGGGCTCCACCTACTTGCACTATGTTAAAGAAAGGGCTGCTATGTCAAGAGCTGGAACAAATTTGTAGCTCTTCTGTTGTGTTTCTCTACTCTCAAGTATTACAGCACTGTTCTGCATGTTGTTCAAAGCTTAAAAGTAGCTTTCTCAATTATGTTGCCTGGTTTGTAAATATATATGAAGAGATAAAAGTCCAGTACCATTTATTCCATTGTGATCAAAAGTAGAAAGAATTTAAAAAATTCCTTTGCCCTGATTCTTACCATTAATCAGACATGAGAGATAGCATTATTTCACCATCCCCTGGTGCAAGGCAGACAAGCCTAGAATAAAAAAGGCTCATCTTTGAGATTCAAATTTTACTTAATTTCACAGAACAATTGGTAGTTTGGGAACTTTTTATTGATATGTACCAAAGAATTGAGATCATATTTAAACCATAAATTATATATTAGTTAAGAATACAAAATTGTTTAAAAATAATGTTTGAACTTATAGCCCCTCCAAATTAAATTTTGAAAAGTGAGTAAGAAGGGAATTTGAAGGGGATGTGTGACAATGGTTTGGAAACTGGATGTTCATTAAAAACATGAACATTATTGTTTTAGATAATCCTAAAAAGATAGAGAGAATAACATCCCCAGATAATCTTGGGGATACTGGAGATGAATAGATTTTTGCCCAGTTTTCTGTAAGTACTTTATTGGTTTTCAAGACTTAAAACAATCTCTGCATCTCACATGATAACTAAATATTAATAGCAGATGGAAATACTAGGTAGAAAGACAAGTATTTCCATAATACAATGTATTATGAGTACACCTGGAGAGAATCCCAAACTTTAAGTTTGAGAGAAGTGCTGAGGGCCAACAAATAAGAACAAAGCCCTTAACTCCTAAAAGAGTTGTCATTATCAGATTCTGCACAGACAAAACAACCTAGAGGCAATAGAGGGGTTATTGGCTTTTAGAGAAGAAATAATGGGAAAAGAGATGATTCACAAAGGCTAGCAGGAAGTGTTCTCCCTAAGTAAAAACCAGCACTGACAGAAGATTATCATGTACTAGATTTCTACCCAGGGGGAAAGGAAGGGGGAATTATATATAGCCTAAAAACTTCTCTTTGAATCTGAGAGAGATTGAGTTATTTTGAATTTGTAAGTTTATTTTCCACCAAATGCTAAATTAATATCAGTTTTGGAGACTTACATGTTTTATTGATCTGAGCACTTGCCTTGCTTTATACTTCCATTCCCTTTATTCTCCTGGGACTTGTAAGATGAGTTCACCAATGCAGTCAACACTCCAGGATTCCTATTTAAAATTGCTTTCTTCTTAGATAATGACCACCATCACTCATAGGGATGATTCTAGTACTATCAGGCAACCCTATTCCTTGGCCATAACAGATTGTATCAGAAATAAATTATTTACGCTGACCAGTCCAGTGTCTTCTCTCACAAAATTTTGAATTGGGTCTAATCATTATGATTTAGCAACTTAAATTAGCTAGAGTTGTCTAAGTCATCGAGGGTGGTTTGTTTGGATTGTGGAAAAGTAGAGAAATTAAGCGATCAGGGGAGAGTAAACTGAGCAACATATTTGTTCTATTTTCCTCATGTAAAGTAGAGATAATAATAATGGTACCTACTTCAGAGTTGTTGGGGGGAAGCATTAAATATAAAGAGTTGGCAAAGGACCTGAGCACAATAAACACTTAGTAAAGACGTAGCAATTATGTTTGTTATGGGTGGTTGGTTTTCAACTTTATTGGGGTATAGTTGCTATGCAGTAAATGACATATATTTAAAGCATGAGATTTGGTCAGTTTTGACACCCATAAAACTATCACTATAATCGAGATAACAAACACCTCCATAACCCCAAAAGATTCCTCATCCCTTCATAATTCAACCCTTCCTCCACCCCCATTTCCAGATGAACACTGATCTTTTTGTCATTCTCTATAGATTAGTTTGTATTTTCTGGAATAAAGTATAAATAAAATCATACAGCATGCATTCTTTTCACTAAATTCTTTCATTCAGCACAATGGTGTTGAGATTCATCCATGTCATTGTGGCACTAGTCTATATTTTTTGGCATTGCATTATATGTACATGCAATAAAATAAACGAACGAACAAACAAACAAATAAATGGAGCCATTTTAAAATGGAGCAGATTTGCTACACCAACAGAACTGCCTTGCAAGTCTTATGCCTCACACCTTTGGAATATTAAAACAGAACAAAATAACCTTTAGACTTGGCCTGAAGCAACATTGTGCCCCAAAGAAATGTTTGCAAAGGTAACAAGAAAAGCAGATATTATGACTACTGAACTGATGACTACTGAACTAAAAATTAAAAACATTATTTAAAATTAATGTCATTATGTTAGTTTTTCTGCACCAATAAAAATTTCTTTCTTCTATTGATTGTTTCCTTTCCTTTTCTTATAAATACCCTTCAACATTATTTGGACTTCTGCCAGAATCAATATTTCCTGATTTGCTATTTTTTGATCTCAGATAAATTCTTGTTGCCTCTCACTTTGAAAGGACTTTTACTTTTAGGTTAACAGTACCAAAATTTGTTTATTCATTCACCTGTTGATGGGTATTTGAGTTGTTTCCCATTATAGCTATTACATATAAAGTTGTTATGAACATTTGTGTATAAATCTGTAGTTTTATTTTTTGTGGTTTCAGTACTAATCAAATTTTTAAAAATTAAGAAAAAAAATGAGCAAACCCTTAAAATAAATAAAACTGTGATTAGAAAATACAGTTTTAAAATGTGTCCATTAGCTTGCAAATATAATTTTATCCCAGAATTTCCAACTTTACCTTTAAAGAACATCTAGATAACATCTAGATAGAGTTTACAGTTGTCTTATCTTTATATTTGACTACTACAAAGTTTTTGTTTAACTAAAACCTACTGGAAACCCTACAAAGTGGGAAAAGATGGCTTATAAAATTTAAAGCAGTAAGACCAGATACTACCCCTTGACCTCTCAAAATTGTAAAGATGAAGAGGCATACTATCTTCCCATAAATTTGGACCATTATTTTTAAATGTATTAAACTTTAGTACATTACAAGTTCAACTTATTTTATTTTAAAAATAAACTGCTGAAATAGCAGGTTTGATTTCTCACTTAAAACCTAGATATTGTAGAATATTTAATAATATTGATTTTAGCAATATAAAATGTTGTCAACTGAGTTTGTATTAAAATTAATTTAAAATTATTTATTAATAAGAAAATATTGAATTATTGAAATCTTATAGTTTTTTAACTTTTGCTAAATTCTTAATAATTATTTTAAATTACATAAACTAAGATATTATTGATGGAATTATCATCATGCTTAAAACAAAATTCTCCTTAATCAGTACAATATGACAGTTATATTTACCCTAAACATTAACATCTGGAAATGTCTCTCTCTTTGGGGGAAAGGCATTTCTTGACTAGATGTAATTATTTTCCTCCTGTTATAGTTTCCTAATTGTCAAGTTCTTTGTCATCTTTTTGGCTCAGTCTTTGCTTTTGTAGTTCCAAGATCTCTGCAAAGTAGGACAGATAATCATAATTCTTTTATACAGTATTTGGTCTTCCACTGACATCAGTAAAGCTTTTTTTTTTTTTTTAACCCAAGAGAAAAAGAAAAAAATATTATCTTGATCAGTCTTTTCTCTAGACTACCTCTCATGGGTCAGCCTAAAGCAGGACATTTAAATAAATTGAACTTCAAATACAATTTCAGTTTAACAGGACTTTTGGATATAAAGAGAAATTCTAACATTTGATCAGCTATTCACAAATGATGTCTGTATCCTTTAAAGAACTATAAAGCAAATAAAAATTGTAAGCTGTTTTATTTGATGTTATCTGACATAAAACAATTCTTTGAGGAGCCATAGAGACTAATTGGAAAAGAATATCAGTATATCCCTAAATTATAAAATTAACGAAGTTAAATCACATAGGACCCACATAGGTAATGCCATAGTAGTATAAGAGTACATGATTGTTAATGTACAAATTCTAAGGGGAAAATGGTTTTCTGGAGAAAAGATGGGCAAATTTTAATGGGCAGAAATTACAAAAAATAATGGTTGAAAATAGAAAAGGGATATAGTAAAGATGATAAAGGAGGAAATTTTCCTTCCACAAATTAGATTGATAATGTAATTTTCTTTGCCGTTTTGATAAATAAAAAGTACCAGAGTCTTTTTCTTGAATTTCAAATCTCCACTAAGATACACAGGATATCAGGAGAAGAAAAACTGTTTGTTCTCTCATAAATCTGTTTGAAGTTAAGAAAAAATTAAGATTGCCTCAAGATTTTTTGTTATTGAGAAAGCTGGGAAAAAGCAAAATTATTATGAATGTGTTTGTTTCATAGTAATAAGTGACAGGATTTGGATTTCCATGTAAGCCATCACTGTAATAGTCTGTTACATTACCATATACTATCTCTTTGCAGCCCTCATCACAGTAGGAATATTTTAGCATGGTTGCTTGGTTCATACTCTCAAGTTGGCATATGTGATTGTGTAGACTGAACACTGTAGAATTCTGAGGTTCATAAACTACATTTTCTAGAATTCCTTTCCTTGTATTTTTCCAGCTGGAGTGGGCCACAAGATATTTTTGTGGGAGATTAGAAAAACGAAAGTATAGCAAAACAGCTATATTGTTTTATTATACTAGAGAGGTCAGGATAGCCACTTTTGTAGTTTGTACACATTGTTCCTTATCTGCTGGCTCATTTCTTGGTGTGGGCAGCAACCAGTCTGCAACTTTACATCCTCCCAGCATTCTCCTTCAGCTTCTCCAACACCTGGTCTGGTTGTGTGTTTAGTTCCATGATGAAGGGTACAAGCCTTTCCTGCAGGGCACCTGCTTTATCAGGCTTTGAGATAGTCAGTACCATAGGTTCCAATCCAAACTTACGGATTCTAGCTTGAGCTCATAGGTTTCAGCTTATCCTTGTCATCTTCCACTTTACATGCATTCTTGCCTTTCCAATGATCTGCTCTGTCAGTTTGTAGCTCCAGCATCAGAAGCAAAAACAACTTTACAGATGCTAACCAGCTCCCAAAATTGTATAAGGTTAAATCCTTGTAACAGATACCTTAATATATAAACCTCTTAGTGGTTCTGCTTCTCTGATTGAACTCTAATTCATTAAGTGCACCATTCATATTTCACCATAAAAATTGCACTACTTTTATAATCATACAGTACAGTGCCCAAGGGCCAATAGCATCCTTGAAAGTCTATATTCCCATAGCTTAAGTGACATGAAACAACAGAAGACTGAGACTCAGATAGCAGCAATAGGAGAATCAGGAAAAATCACCAAGAGCAAAAATATGTCATTAGAGACCAAAACTAAATTCATCCACACCCTCGTATTCCCAATTACTTTGTTTGAATGTGAAAGGTGGACAGTGAAAAAGGTTGATAGAGAATAAAATAATTCATTTGAAAGATAATGTTGAAGAAGAGCTCTATGGATATCCTGGACTACCAGAAAGATAAACAAAATTAAGCCTGAAACATCACTGAAGGCAAAAATGTCACAACTTTGGGCACATTATGAGAAGGCAGGGTTCTTTAGGAAAGAAAATAATGGTGGAAAAAATAGAAGGCAGCAGGAAAAGAGAAAGACCAAATATGAGATGAATTAACACCACAAAAGAAGCCATAAGCATGAGTCTACATGAGCTGAGCAGAGCTGTTGAAGACAGAATATTGTGGACATTACTCATTTATATTGTCATCTGAAGTTGGAGACCACTCAGTGGCTCATAATACATAAGTGGCATAAAGACTAGAATAATTTGTTTCTTGTTTATTGCTCCAGTAATTGGTGGGAACGTTTACTTCACAGTCAAATATGTTTAAGAGTTCATTCTTCACTTTTTCAGTGAGATCCTACCATATTCACACAGCAAAAGCTCTGTAAAACTATGCACTAAAGTAATTTGTAAGTCTTCTCCAAACTTATTTGACCATGGAATTATTTTCTAGGTAGTGCCTATAAATGTGGCCCTGAAACTAGTGGTTTACAAAACACACTTTGAGAAACACTGAAATATATTCTGATAAGCTCAGTCATTTCACATTTGACTCTCACCATCTCTAAGTGCTATCCAAGTATAAAGTTAATGTAACTTAAAAACCCATTTAGGCAGTCAAAATTAAATGCAACCAGGGGATGTGATAATGAAAATGTAAAGAAGAAAAATGCTTGCTGATGTGCAGAGTAATTCATTCCAGCACTTTTCAGAAGATCTTAAACGACAAGAGAAAGGCTGGTAGCAGAAAATGTACCTTTGCGTAGAAAAAGCAGTGTATTGAACTATGACAAGAAAAAAAAGGTGACAGAGGAAATATGTCTTCTCCTCTCTCCATTCTTTTTCCCTCTTAGTTATTAATTAGAAGGTTAACATGTGAGTGGCAAAAAAGGGAATACTATCAGGAATAAAAGGCATCAGATATTAGATAGCTGGAACCAGGTTAGCCTTGAGTAAAAAGGAGAAATATCAGGCTCAGAGCAGTCCTCACACTTCATCTATATCTTAAATCAGGTGTTCACATGTAGATGAGATATTTCAGAGGCATGCTAGTTGTTGTAGGGCCAATCCAGACAAAAATGTAATAATAATAAGATTAATTTTTGATGCACTGGTTTTCTCTTGGTGAAACAAGCAATGCTTCTCAAAAGGAGGCCTTTGGGTTGCCATAATGACTTGTCTATTGAGGACAGAAGCCCAAGATACTAAACATCCTGATATGAAAGGGGATCCTGCACAATAAAGAAACAACCTGCCCAAATGAGTTGCCTCTCTGCTGAGACACACTGAAAGTACTTTGTCTGGTTCCATATATCTTCTTTTCAATTCCAGTCATCTCACAGTGTGGGGCTGTGTGTATCTCATCTAGGTATGAATCTGATTTGCTGATAAAAATTATTGCAAAAAGATTGAATAAGGCTCTACTTTCAAGTGTTCATTTACATTTCAAAAGAGGAAATAATCAACTGCAAAAAGTCTCCAACTAATTGATTCTCCAAGAGGGAAAAATATATTAAAATATTTTATTAGAATAGTAATGTAGTCTTCTTATACAGAGAGAAATTTTGAGATATATACTTCCTTCGAAATTTGCTTATTTCAAATTCTACTATCTCCTTCTCTACCCCTCTACTCACAATACCTAACCTTTCCAGGGAATCAAATATGTGTAGCTAACATTTTACCTGCACAACATCAATCTTTAGCATTTGTAAATACATCTTTATAAAAACAAAGGGGCAGCAATTGAAGAGAACTGGTAGGTACATTAGACTGTAAATCAAGTCTCTATCAAAGTAAAGGAAGTCTTGTCTGAACTATTAAGTTAATCTCTCTATGAAAAATAGGTGATCAGACAAAATGGCAGTCTACTATCTTTCCTCCTTGCCTCCACATGGCCAAAACAAAAATATTTAATGTTCTTTTCTGGTTTATGGCATAATAATTCTTTTTGGCATTATTATGTCATATCTTAGAACAAAAGCTCCAAATGTAAATGAAGAGAAGTAGATGACAATTATAGCACTAGCTGCTTTATGTATGTATATATGGAAGCTTTACATTCTGAAATGTACCATTATCTTCATCTTGAAGATAGAAACCTGAGGCTCAGAAGAAGGCTAAAATATCTAATGCATTTAATATAAAGAAATAGTGGAAGTCAGAATAGACCCCAGGTCAGTTTAGCGTCTAAGCTCATAATTTATTACTATACCCAATAATGTAGGAGTCTTTTTTAGTTTGCTAATAGGCTGTCCTGCATGAGTATGCATGTTCTAGATAGCTTTGAATATAACCAGATATTTAACAGGCTACTTTAAGGAAAGTGTAAATAATCCCTACAATCAGGGAAATTTTGCTCTAGTTGGAGAGATGTCATACATACAATGGCCCATGCACATGAAAAGGTAGCCGACAAAACATGATGTATTAGTACCAGCTAGGTACTAACATTCAATATCTCCGTAGGATTTTAGCAGGGACAAATTTCAAACATTTTCCCCATCTTATATATATTGCCTTTCCTTTATTCTCATTATTCAATTGCCACTTAAATATATATTTTATGGACATGTAGTTTATGTAATGATGGCAAGACAGTCATGAATGAAAGTTGCATTATTATTTTTAGGCATCTTTGTACATTTTTGATGATGATGAAATCTATTAGTAGTGTTAACATCCATCAAGTTTATTATAAAGAAATTCTGCTTCCAGATATGAACTAAGAAGAACCATATTTAACCTTTCACCTTAAACACCTGAAAAAAAAACCCTGAGAAAACATATAAACAATAATATTCAGACATTTGACAGTGGGCAGTATAGGACAGTGATCCTTAACATATAGAAAACAAATGAGTGCAGTGATTGCCCCAACTATCTGCCTAGAAGAACTTTACAGATGCAGTGCAAGGTGGTGAAACCTATAAAAAGCATGGAAATCTTCCAGTATGAAGGAGAGACAGAGTTCAAGGATCAAGGAAGCCAAAATAAGTGGAATTGGGAAGGAGAGAGCTACACAGAGAAAATTATTTACTTTAAGTCTTCAGCTAAATATGCTTCAGTGTCTATATGTGAGAAAACTACCAAAGTCCAGGAAAGACTATCAGAAAGAAAGACAACATTCAATATCTGGAGCTCACATGGGAACAAAAAGAGTTTATGTTTCCATCAGGCAGAGTAAAAAGACTTAACACACTGGCCATAATGTAAATCTTCAGCCTAACAAAGTATGGAAGTAAGCCAAGAAAGAATCAAACTGTTTCCAAATAAATTAATTATATCCCAGAACAAAGATAAAAAATATTTAAAGACATAAAGAATCCTCCAGTATTCAACAATGTAAAAGACCATGTCTGGCATCTAATAAAAAATTATTGAGAATCCAAAGAAGCAAGAAAATATAATCTGTAAAAAATAAGGGAGAAAAAGTCAGTTACTAGAAATAGAACCAGAGATGCCACAGATAATGGAATTAGTAGACAAGAACTTCAACATAGGTATCTTATGTTTCAAAAAATAACATGTGCTTAAGAAGAGACATAGAAGATATAAAAAAGAAACATTTGAACTTCTAAAGATGAAAAAATACATTGAATGAGATTAAAAACATGTTAAAATTGAAAGAGAAAAATGTTAGCAATATAATTATTCAAATATAAATTAGAAATTATCAAAATACAAATTCTCAAAATAGAAATTATCCAAAATAAGACACAAAAAGAAAAAATTGACTGGATCAAAAAAAAAAAAGGAATGACACCAATGAGCTCATGAAAAACTTGAGTAGTATTGCAATATTAATCAATTGTATTAACATGTATGATTAAATCTCAGAAAAAAAGATGTATAAGTAAGAAAGCAGAAAAATATTTCAAAGAAATATAACTAAAATCCAATTTTTTAGAAATTAAATTTCTAAATTTGATTAAAATTGTAAACTCGGGTTGAAGAAACTTAATGAATCTCAAGCACAGAAACAGAAAGAAAACTACATCAAGTTCATCCAATCACTTAAAACTAGTATTAAGACAAAGTTGTAGAAGTATCTAGGAGAAAAAGATGCATTACAGACTAAAACAAATAAATGACAGAAAACAACAGATATCTCATCAGAAATAATGTAAGCTAGAAGACAGTGGTGCAACTAATTTAAAAATTAAGGAGAAAAAGGTAAACCTCAAAATCTATACCCAGTAAATTTTTTTAAAAAGAAATTAAGGTTAAATAAAGACTTTAACAAACATACAAAAGCTGGAAGAATTTATCTCCAGCACATCAAGTGAGTCTGTCACCGAGTAAGTTTGTGCATGACCCCTTTAAGAGGAATTCCTGGTACTTCAGCAACTCCAGCAGCCCTCCATTTCAGCCACAATCTCCACTGGTTTCCACAGCTAGAAGTTATGGAGACTTCTCTTCCTGGCATTGGAACCCTGGTCTACATAGGATGGTATGACAGCTGGTACCCTCGCTCCTCAGAGGGGATCTCCACAGCTGAGATATCCCTCCCAATTTGTAACTGCCTTATGTGGTTGTGAGACCAGCCCATTATGCATCTCTGCCCCTTCTACAAGTCTCCATATAGCTTCTTCTACATGTGCTTACTTATAGGACTAGACTTCAGGCTAGACTTCAGGTGATTCTCAGTGATGATTGTTCTATAGTTTAGTTGTAATTTTGATGTGGATATAGGAGGAGGCCAGCATAGCATTTACTTACTCCATCATCTTGACCAGAAGTCTCACAAGAATGATATTTAATTATTTTCTCAGTTATATTTTAAACAGTAAAATCACAGTGCAAATTTTAGATAATGCAGTACAAAATTGTAAACAATCAATTACTTCATATAGTCAACTCATGACCATTCATCTTATTAAAATAATAATAGAAGTAAACTTTCTGAAGTATTTAGAATTGAAGAAAAAAAGACTCATAAAACTCTTTAATCTTCTCAGTGGAAACTTTCTGAATAAAAGTGAAGCATTAAAAATATCTTTGACAAATCATTACATTATATAAGCTCTATTAACATTTGTCCTTTTTTTTAATTCAAAAAACTATAAAAATGCTAGCTATGAACAAGTCAGTGGTTAAGATGTTTGTTATTTTACTCAATTTTTAAAAACACCATTAAATTGGGAGTACTTTGTGATAGATTTGTATCTCAATTTATATCTGGTTACATTTAACAATTAGTAATAACTCAATTCTACATACTGAACCTTAGTAAGAATTTGTGCAAAATTATTGTTAAAGTATTGCATTATAGGGAAAATCCATGGACTTTTATCATTGAAAATGTAACTTTCACATAAAAATTTTTTTATTGTTTTTTAAAAAACAATTCTTATATGCTAGAGAAACCAGAAAACATTGTCTATGAGAGAAAGATGATAATATGAAATTTAGCATATCTCATAAAACTCATTTGTATACTTATTATCTGGGATTAAAGAAAAATCATGTGATTAAAAGATTTTAAAGATTTTACTCTATTTTAAATTTTAAAAGAACAAATAAGACCATTTTGTCTTAGGGGTTGCTTACTTGAAGTTTCTTAAAAATTCACTGAAATTAAAGGTTTAATTGAATAATAAAGAATATTTTGAGTACAGACTTTTATCTTTGTATTTTGCAAATTGTCAAAAACACCTAGATATAGTCCATACACTAATCGAGTATTCATGAAACCTAAAGTAATTTTATATGCAATAAAATGTAAGTAAACATTTAAATTTTTAAATTCAGGTAAAACATAATCTAAGTCTACATAAAAAGACAGCTATAATATTAATACTAGTGTGAGAAAAGACTGCTAACTCTGTCTTAAATAATTTTAATGTGCATAAATGTTTTATATTTTTTAAATCAAATTATTTTAAAATCTTAATAATGAACTGATAGTTGATTTAAATCTTTAAAAATCTATATACTTTTTTCTATAATTAGTTATAGCACTTTGAGAACATACCAGTAACCTGATGTATATGAAAAGTGAAATGAACAATTAACATTAAATGACATATTCAGACAAACCATCTTTATCTTTATGATAATATTTGTATTTGTCTTTATGTAATACCATTGAATGCAGTATTTTGATTTCCTGAAATTGTCTTTTATAGGTAACAGGGACTACCAAGAAATAATCAAAGAAGGGAAAAAAACAAATATTCGTTGTTTTTCTGTATTACAGCATTCGCTTATTTATCTGTTCAATTATTCTCATTTATGTTTTCCTACCACTTAAAAATAGTTGCTTATATGTTTACCTGATAACATGTCCTATAATATTATGCTATTTGAGTCAGTGAACTTTGTTTAAAACTAGGTCAGTTGTAAGGCGGAAAATGTTTTACATTTTTTATTGACTATAAAAATAATAGTAGTTTATAGTGAGCAGTTAATTTAATCCTGTATCTCTTTTGCATCTCAATAAAACATTCCAAATAGAATCTAAACAAAGTGTTTAAATTTGTATAGAAAATAATATTAAAAATATATTTATTGTACAGAATCTACATATTTGTGTGAATAAAATGAATTATAGACAATTTATGGTATATGATTCTGTACATTTATGAGTGAAAATAAAGCATAATTACTTTTAAATTAGGATGAGTCAAAATTTTACATATCTTAAATTAGTTTTATTTCTATTGATAACAGTGTACGTAGCTATTGTATGGTGATATGAAACTTGGGGAAATTAAAATCCAAAAATTTAAGTTTCTTCTCTTAAACAAAGAACAAATACTTCAAAGCATGGGCTCTTAAGATTGTTTAAATGTGCTTAGTGAACCTCATCTTACTTCTGTAGTATTATTTTGTTTCCATCTGTTTTCTATATTTTTTTTCTCTCTGATATATAATTTCCTGCTACTGTCAACCCTTGTACTTACCCCAATCAAAACTTAGTCCCATGAAGTAGTTGGTACTGGTGGATGATCTAATATTGTGAATGACTAAAGCTTGTGTGCAGCTTATCACACTGACAGACTCCAGCAGAAGAAATGTATATTTTCTCTTTCCCTCTTATCAGAACAAGACTTGGAGTCACCTGTTATCAGAGCTGAGATTTTACTTCCCCCACAAATCCAATTTATCCAATCTATTTTAGACTTCAGCACTCCACATAGCCCTCCATACCTCAGTGTACTTTATAATAGATAAGTTAGAAAAAATTCAAGGCACTGTTGGTGAAAATAAGTCAACAAAGTCTGCCCACATAAATCTTACCAGAATAGTATATTTAATCATATTAAAGTATAGAATTCACTTATTAAACTTTTCTAAGCAGCTTGTATATATAAATGATAGAATAAAGCACACTTGTTTTTGTTTCTAAAAAAACATTAGGTAATTTGCATCTCTGTGTATATATTATGATTGAAGTTTAGAGGAATAAAGTTCCATTTGCTTCTATTCACAGAAGACTGTCATATTCAGATAATGGCACAATTCAGAATTTATCAAGTGCCAGGAGATTATAAAAGTTAATGGAACAAAATGGTATTAGTGTAAGATTTGGGGAAAATCTCATGAGATTTGGTACAGTAACTTCACAATTAAATTACTATGTCACTACTATATGTGCAGATAAAAGGAAGTTTGGCATTTTTGGATTCAGTATTGATAGATCTCATGAATGATCTAGAAATGAAAAGCTCCATTGTTTAGATAAATGTGAATCTTTTTGGAGTATTGCTTTCTCTTTCACTGTACAAATACTCAAAGTGAAGGACACAGCAATGTAAGTCAACCAAACAGACTCAAAATGCAGTGTTCAAAAGAAAAAAAGATGAATTTGGGGATACAAGTTCTATTACCAGAAGTTCACTTCAGATTTGTGTTTTGTTTTCACACAAACATTCCCATAAATAGGCTGTCTTATAAAATTTATTCATGATGTTGAAATGACTGTTTCCCTCCTTGGCACTCCAGGCTAGCAGGTTAAGCCCCTTTTCAATGACACCTAGGAACAATCCTCTATTTCTCATCCTGGCTGCAAGCCACAGTTCTTGTCTTCAATTTCCTTGTGGGTAACCAGGTGTCATCTCAGATCTAGTGTCCCCCAAAGTAAAATAATTACTTTCTCTGGGAAAAAGTTACTTAAAATATATTATCAAAAGGATCAGAGCAAGAATTAAATGAGACAATATGAGTCTTAGCCCACTGACTGGTACTGTGTAATTTCTTAATAATTGTTAGTGATGCTCTTATGAGTAAGAATATTCTTAAACATAGAGGGTCCTCCCGGGTTCTCTACTATATCCGTGTTGTTATCTTTCCTTAACCACTCAGCTTGACATAACCTACTTCCCACTTTAGAGACCGAAATGCCATATATTCACATTCCTACCCTCTTTTGCACCTCAATCTTGTCAATGAGATGTAAGGAAGACTTCTAGGAAAGATATTATTTTCTTCAAAAATAAATTTTAAAATAAATAATTAATAATTAAAAACAAAATAAAGTACCTAGATAATAAAAAAGTATATTAAAAAGACTTAAAGGTATAAACTTATTTTTCCAAGACTTATATGTGAAAACTTCCATGTTTTCTTCACTGGAAATTGTCATGTCAGCATCATATGTTACCCTGGAACTTCTACAGTTATCTTGATACTATGCAAGAAAATATCACCTTTGTATAGGATGACTGGGGAGGATAGATGGAAGCCACCTGGGTCTTGATTCTATTTTATTTATTTCAAACTTATATAGAACCTAGAGTCTAAATTGGTCTTCTAACTGGTCTGGTTGTTTATTCTTTTATTCTTCTAAACTGCCATGCACATTGCTGCTAAGCAGTACCTCTTTGTTATTATGTCTCAATTCTGATTAAATACCTTTAATGGTTTTCAGTTTCCATAGCAGTAGTATCTAAATGGAGTGGTGTAGGTAGGGTAACCAAGTAGAGCATATGAAGAAACTATTAGAAATTATATATAAATGAGAGAAATTAAACTTTACTAATATTTTATATGTTGATTGGCAATGGCATTCTCACTGGTTTATCTGATGGTTACATATCACACATGGTGGGAATTCTATGCTGAGGATCTATAAATAAGGCACACTTATGGTTCAATTGCTTTCAGAATATTTTGAGATACTAAAGGTTAACTGAGCTTGGTTAGGTGGACTTATAGATTATAAAAATTAATTTTTAAACTAATTCTAAAAAGTGGCTTAGAGAGATTTCTGTTATGCCACAGTACTCGAAGATAGTATAGTTATACAAGTATTCTTCTACTATTCAGGATTTGAGTTCTGTCAGCCACACTGTATGGCAAGAACACAAATCATCTAATCATCTTCAACATTAATCAGTGAAACATTCAGAATTATCAAAAAGATAATTTAAAATATGGATTAATATTCATAATTATTAATGGGGGCACTATCTCTTCTGGAGAAAATGCCCATTAGAAAAGTTTATGGATGAAATATACAAATAAATACATGCACATTGGGAGTACAAGATCAACATTGTGTTTTACTAGTACAGATTTCAATGAAAATAAATTGGACACCTTTGACTTACAGAACAATGTCTTCCTTTCACTACTTAACTAAATTCTGTTCCTTCTTCATTTTTACAAAATGATTATAAATAAGTTATCCTGTTTATTGAATGCTTAATTGTATGCTTAACACTGTGCTAAGCCCTATATATAATAATAATTTATTCACTATTTCTTATAAACAACCTTATAAAATAAATATTGTTCTCCCATTTTTATATGGGAAACCGAGATTTGAAAAAACTTTCTCAGTGTTACCTTGCTAATAAGTAAATGAAACCAGAATCCAGGTTACAATTAAGCCCTAAAAATCTCTTTATTTTATCCCAACTCCTGTGTCTCCATGGGAGTGGCAACAAATAAATCAATAAAACTAATTAAATAAAACTAAATATATGCTATGTACATGTTGGTGAAATAGTGTCACCAGCTCCTGGGTTTCTCAAAACTTCAAACATTGTTTTGTTCTACTTGGGGTTGGTGGTGAAACACCAAAATACATATGCTCAGTGTTTTCCTTTCGAACAGCACATGATTATACTTGTCAAAGTTTTCGTCAAAATTTTATTGAAGTATTTTTTCTTGATACCATGCACAGTATTTCTGGAGAAAAAATTCAATTAGAATAGACCATTCTGAGGTCAAATAACTAAAATAGCTGCTTTGAAATAAAGACAGCCTATTTACTTAGCCACTGTGGAATTGTCCAAAGTCAGGAGTAACTTTGACATACTGTAGGTATTTTGAACTTGTGCTTACTCTCCTGTTGCTAACTTTTAGTCAATGAGCTATGCTTATACCATGCTTGTGAAATACAAGGGTTATATTCACTTTGCCAATTAAAAAAACAGTTGTATTATGGCATCAACAAAGGGGTAAATGGGTTTATTCCAATTTCTTAAACATAAGAATCTCAGTCTTCAAACTTTTCTAATAAATAGATTTGAAAAATGCTATAAGTCTCAAATTGATCCTCTCATTATGTCATTATAGTTACATCAAAATAGGGAACTCCATCTTGGAGAACAAAAGATAATTTAATGGCTGGAAGGTACTGTGGTCTGAGCATTTTCTAGAATAATAGCAGTTTCAGGCTGAAGTTAGGACCTGGTGTCACCAACAAGAGCAAAAGTTCTTTCTAAGAAGGGAGCCTCAAATTTGAAATTAATAGACCCGTAATCAAATTCTTTTGTATTTAAAAGAATCACTGTACAAAACATCATGCAGAACCCAGAAAATGTGATCTTGGACATTTTCCAATCTTGCAGTTTGATTCAGTTAGATAGATAGATGATAGAGATAGACAGATGGTGATAAATAGATGATAGATGATAGATGATAGATAGAGATGATTGATAGATGATAGGTAGATAGACAGATGATAGATAGATAGAAATAATGAGATACAGATAGAGATGAGAGAGATAAAGATAGATATATAAATATATATAGTGGCTTTAACTGGAAATTGTGATCAACTTCTTTGAATATCTAAAAACTGTACAGTAAGTTGTACCAAAGAAAAATGTAAGCAGAACCTGAGTTTTTGAAAGCAAGGACTAATTTGTTGATTTTCTACAATTTTAGTATAGTTTCTTTGGAAACTGCTTCACAAGCACTCCTTTACATTGGCAGTTGTAAGACAAAAATAATCAGTGTAGTGGTGGTATCTCTAAAGTTAAACAAGAATTTTCTTTTGGGAGTTTTTCTTGTTATAGAGAGTTCTTCCCCACTCAAAGACATATCTTTCAATCATGGAACTTAGTGGGAGAAACTTGTGGGAATCAGAAAAAGTAAGCTTCAGAAGACTAACGTTTCCAGATTCTTTTGATTGGTATAGACATCTTCTATTTATGAACAGCCTTTGCTCTTCATCAACCTTGTAAAACAGAAATAAACCAAAGCAGTGTGATGTTTGAGGTGGGCCTTGGTAGAAGAATTCAGGAGTTGAGTTTACTAGCAACATTTCATTTTCTTTGATATCCATACCTAACAAATCTTTTCTTTAGAATCATCATCTCTCCTTTGGAATGTTTTCTTGCAGAAGTTAAACTTAATGGACAGTTTTGTTGTTCATGTAGTTATTTTGTGTGTGTATGTGTGTATGTGAAAGAGACAGAAGAAGAGACAGAAAGAGACAGAGAGACACAGAGAGAAACAGAGAGGAGAGACAGAGAGACAGAGAGAGAGGGAGACAAAGAGAGAGAGACAGAGAGAGAGAGACAGAGAGGGAGAGGGAGAGAAAGTGCATTTGAAGAGTAAAGTCTTTTCTAACAGATAATAGTTCATCTATTGCTAATTATTCCTGGACTACCACCAGTGATATTCTTCCTCATGTTATAGAAAATTAGAATGACTTAATAATAATATCTAACTTAATAGGGAATATTATGTCTCATACTCTTAAGTATTTAATTTAAAAATAATTGCTCTTGTGTTTCAGGATTTAAAATCATAAAGAGAGTGCTAACTCCTCTTTTAGTCATAGCTTCCTGCTCTAAGAGTTGGCCTTCAGAGTTGGAATGCAGCTACCCTGTTAAGTGCTTGTTTTCCCTATTGTATATTCTGCACTATGGCCACATTTCAGCTGTTAGTTCTCCTCAAGGAAAAAGCAGTAAGCAAAGTATATGAGTAAATAAGTTTTCAACATCTTGCATGTCCAAACTTTATTATAATTTCTTGTGATGATGATAGGCATTTTTCAAGTTTTATTTAGGGAAACTTTGTCATAACTTGGCATAATCATGTGCCACAACTAATTTTAGAAGGTGTCTCTATTCCTGCTAGGATAAAGATTTGTATACTAAAATAACAATTGTCCAGTTTATAAATTGATCTTAAAAACATGACTCTAAATGAAATTTCACTAGTCATATACTTAATAAAAATTTACATTCATGAAATTCAAAATAGTAACATTTACATTATCTTTTATTTAGTAATAATTTTTGTTTTAGTTTTTTCTTATATCACATTGCTTATTATGACTTTAATCTCTTTGCCTTCTTTTTATTTAATATTTTATTTTTCTAGTTTCTATGAAATGTATTAATTTATAGATACCAAAAATTAAAGAATAAAACTCTTTTGATTGTATACTTTCCAATATGTAAAGATTATAGTCATGTATTTTTATTATTTATTAAACAAAATGTATAATATATTTCAAATATGTTTATTATATGACCAATTTTATTTTAAAAAATGTGTTTTAATGTGGGGGAAAAGACTTTATCATTTGGACAAGCTTGTGTTAGAATCCCAGTTCTGCACCTCTCCCACAAAGGGTACGTTTTGATCTCGGGTAAGATATATGAACTCTCTGATCTCTTTTTCTCACAGTGATAATTAGATACAGATATTCCTATATACACTTTTTTTCCTTTCACTGTTATAAATTCCCTTTATTCCACAAATAAAAAGGGGGATGATGAGATACGGAATTAGAAGACCCAGGTTCTAGTCCAAGTTTTAGTATACTCTAGATATATGATCTTGAGGGCCTGAGACTTCTGTCCTTAAAAAGTTCTGCTTAAAATGTTAGTCTTTGAGTAGTGTATGGGAACTTGGATTTTAGGAGGCTTCCCATCAACTTTACTGATAAGAGTGTCTAGTTGTGCCTAAATTGTTTGTGGTTTATGCTGAACACCTGCCTTCCTTCAGGGAATCTGGAATCTTGGTGTGTGTTAGGCAGAGGATGCCTCTGTAAACAGCACCCAATAAAAACCCTAGACACTGAATCACTAATAAACTTCCCAGAAGATGACATTTCACACTTGTCACAACTCATAGCTGGAAGAATTAAACATATACTGTGTGATCTCACTGGGAGACAACTCTTAGAAGTTTGCACCTGGTTTCCTCCATATTTCATTTATGTGCATTTTCCTTTGCTGATTCTGTTTTGTATCCCTTCACTATAAAAATCATAGCCGTAAGTATGACTGTATGCTGAGTCTGGTGAGTCCCCTTAGAAAATCATTGGACTTATGATGGTTTGCACACCCCTGGCAGTGATTTTGAACAAGTTAATAAATTTCTCTGAGTCTGTTCCCTCTTCCATTAAATGTATATGATGCTCATATCTCATTCTCAGGATGGCTGTGAAGATAGAATGTGATTGTATATATTTGCAAAAATGTTATGCATATTTGGGTTGTTGCCATTTATATCATCATCATCATCATCATCATCATCATCACGTCATCATGTCCTTTATGTTATACCTCTTTCTGATGCTTTGTGATATACTTTCTTGAAGCTGTATGAGAGTAGGGGAAAAACATCCAGGTCATTCCCCTTTCTCAGCTTGGCTCTGCTATGGTTCCATAATTAGCTCATAAGAGAACAATATAGAGCTAAAGGGCTTGCACATACTACTGCCAGTTCTCCCCCAGTAACATCTACAACTGTGTGGTAGATATGTTTTTTTTTTTTTTACCTGCTTAACAGACAGCAAATACAATCCTCATTTCGGAACCCTGATTTTTTTTTATGGGGTGAGTAAGACTGATTAATCTCAGTGAAGGTATATTCCTACCCTAGCCCAAAAAATGAGTCCTGGTTGGTAAAAACAAATTCTGATACAATAGTCTCATTCTCTTTGACCACTGATTGGTCTAAGCATAAGCAGGTGACTATGTTCTGATATATGAGATGGCAGAGTAAGACTGCTGGAAAGTATTTCCCTTCCTACATAAGAAGACAAAGGCTCATGAGGCAAAAGCCTTTTCTTATTTGACTCTTTCCTGCCAAGAACATGAATGTGATGACTGGAGGCAGTGTGAACATTTTTTGTTCATGGGGACACAAGCCAACAAAGTAAGAATGTCAAAGCAGGAGAACAGAGAGAGCTATGTCTTTCATGGCATCATGGAGCATCACAATGTCTCTTTATTGAGATACAGTGCTCAGCATATGATAGGTACTCCTGTAAGAGAATATTGCTTCATGGATATTGTATATATACAATATTTATAATATATCAGTAATATATAAAGTCTGTTAATAACTGAAGTGTCAAATCCAAAGCAAACATTTACGTACATTGTCATTGGAAACTTGTGGCATAACTGTCCTTGTTCTAAATCCCCAAACAGATTTCTTTTTGGATTATTGCAAGGAAAACAAACACTTTTAGAGCAATAATAACAAAGTGTATTCTGAAATACAGTCTGTAATAGAAATGCTTCATTCTGTTTATATCATTTCTGCTTATAAAATACTATTACCATTGGGTATTTGGGGTCAGTTTGAGGCAGAAATAGTGATAACAGAAAGCACTTTATTTTTTCCTTCACAAAAACTAGGGAGAAGATCACCTTGTATCTATAATAAGAAACTTTTGGTGACTCAAACTTATTTTCAGTAGCTGCAGTAAATACCTGCTGTCATATTAAGACTGCTTGTTAATAAGTGGAAACTTTTTAAAATATCTGTATCATAGCATAACTGCTTAACTAGCTTAGAATTTGTGAATAATTAATGACAATTTTAACTTGAGATATGTCTGTGGTGCACATGGGCATAGTTGGCTTTATACTACCCTTTTTCCAAAGTATTCATCTTAGTATCTGGTTAACTTCCAAGGAACCAAATACCACCTCACTTTCACTAAGTTGATTGATTTATGGATATGTGTAAACTATGTTTTCTAAAGGAATCCCAAGTGTCTTGTGGTTTCTTATGAACTCTACTGAAAAACATAATGGGAGTTTATGAGATATACAAATCATCTTTAGGCAGAGGTATACGACCAATGGCTGACGGCCAGTTAGCATGAGGTCACTGTTGGTGACAATTGCACATTAAACGTAGATGTGCTTGGGTTTCTGTTTTTCTATGTCTATTTCCTCTTCAATGTTGTCTCCCTTTCCCTTTTTCATTGGTCGATGTTTGTGTATTATAGTAGTTCAGAGTAAAGAAGCGGCTGATTCCTGTTAATTGTAGTTCAAGTTCTTCAGCATTTGGCAAACATGAGTAGTAGGTACTGAAAGTTAGCAGCTGGTGTAAAATGCTCTGAGTAGTTACAAATACCAAGCAAGACAGACTGGGGGTGCTATTCTTTAAAGAAAAACAATTTTGTATTTGAAGCCAATTCCTCATTACTTTTAAAAATAAGCTTTTTATTTTAGAATAGTGTTAGATTTATTTTTATAAAATGGGAAGAGGAGGTGTTAGTGTAGAGTTCCCAAATATCCCACACTCATTTTCCTCTACTAGTTACATCTTAAAATTAGTGTGGCATTTATTATTGTCACAATTAATGAATTAATATTAGTACATTATTATTAACTAAAGTTCATACTTTATTCATATTTCTTAGTTTTTACCCAATGTCATTTTTTATGTTCCAGAATTTCTTCCAGAATACCACATGACATTGAGTAGTCATATATCCTTGGGCTTCTCTTGGCTGTGACTATTTCTCAAACTTTCTTTGCTTTTGATGATCTGTCAAGTTTAAGGAACACTGGTTAGGTATATTGTAGTATGTCCCTCAGCTAGAATGTCTCTGATAATTTTCTGAGCAACCTGAGGTTATGGGCTTTAGAGAGGAAGACCAGAGGTAAAGTGCGATTCTCATCACCTCATATCAAGAATATATACTCTCTAAATGGCTTATCACTGTTCAGGTTCACCTTGAATACCTGAAAGAGGTAATATTTGTCAACAATAAAGCTACTCTTCTCCTCGACTTCCCTTACTATACTTTCTGAGAGAGGGTCACTATGCCCAGCTCACACTTAAAGAGTGAAGCATTATGCTCCCCCATGTGCAGGGTGGAGTATCTACATAAATTATTTGAAATTCTTCACATGTGTTTTGTCTCTCTCCTTATTTATTTATTTATTTATTTATTTATTTATTTATTTGGACCCACGGATATTTATTTAGTTAGTGCTTTATGTTATAAGCCAGTGTCCCATCACAGGCCATGGCTCCTGTGTTCCTTTGACATTCTTCCATCCATATGGTGTTTTTGAGCACTATCTTACTTTCTGGCACTAAAAAATGTTCCAGGCTCATCTGTAATATTTGCTGTCAGAGCCCTAAAATGAGCCATTTTCTTCATGGATCTCTTGTTCCTTTTATTAGAGAATGGCATCAGAAATCAAGACCTGGGTTCTAGGTATGCTTGTTACTGGGGTGCCTTTGCTTCTAAGCCTTCTCAGCTGACAGAGCAAGAAAATATATGTATGTATACTAGCTCTTGTCTGTAATACACACACACACACACACACACACACACACACATATATTTCTACATGTAACAACCTATATCTACTAAATTAAACATAAGTTAATTCTGTTGTCTCCAACTCTAATCCATTGTCAAGTGGATCACGTTAACTTTCCTCTCCTTTCATCTGTAAATTTTCATTTCAACAGAGAAATCTGATTCCCAGCATTTTTACTTAGTTGCCAATTTGTAGAATCCAGTACACATATAGTGGTTTCAGAAGTGATAATTCATATTTTTAAAGGAAACAACCTTTAGCAAGGGTAGTTTAGTGTTAATGAAGAGTTCTTTTTTCCTCTAGTGTTACAGACTTTGGTTATTTCTAATGTTACTTAGGTCAGCACTTTTCTTCCTGACCCCTTTCAGTGAAGTTGTTTCATACATTTGTAATGCAGTCAGATAGTTTTGTCGCATTTTGCATTTCATCTTTTGAGTCTCCAACCTCCTAAATTAATTTTTAATTTGCATACATTAAAGTTACTCTTTGTGCTATAAATATCTATGGATTTTGACAAATGCAGTGTTATGTATCCACCATTATAGTGTCATGCAGAATAGTTTCACTAGGCTAAAAATCCTCTTTATTTTACCTATTTAAACCTCCGAAACTGGATTTTGGGTAGTAAACACTCAATAGAATATACAGATGTCAAATGATAATGTACACCTGAAAATTATATAATTACATTAATCAATGTTACCCCAATAAACTTAATAAAAAATAATAAAGACAAAAAATAAAAAATTAATAAAAAAGTAAACTTCCCTTCTATTCTCTTCAGAACCCCTAGAAATAACTAATCAGTTCACCATCTCAATTGTTTTGATTATTCCACAATGTCAGATTGGAATTATGCAATATGTAGTCTTTACAGACTGGCTTCTTCCACATAACAATAGAATTTACTATTAAGTCACTTCTTTGCATGACTTGATAGTTCATTCTTTTTAAAAATAATTAGTATTTTGTTATATGAATGTACCACAGTTTGATTATCCATGCATCAGTTGAAGGAGATCTTGGCTTCAGTGATTATGAATAAAGCTTTCATAAATATTACAAGTTTTTGTTGTGCAAGTTATGTGGACATAAGTTTCAAATCAGTTAGATAAATACTAAGGAGCACAATTACTGGATCATGTAATAAAATTTTGTTTAGCTTTTTAATAAACTGCCAAAATGTTATTGAGAGTGATTATACTATTTTTACTTTTCTACCAGAAATAAAGGAGTTTCTGTTGCTCTGAATCTTCACCAACAATTGGTATTGTCAGTTTTTTAGATTTTAGGCATTCTAATAATGAGTTTTTTTTTCTTGTTTTAACTTGTATATTCATGATAAAAAATAATGTGCATATTTTCATATACTTATTTTTCATCTATATATCTTTTCTAATGAGGTATCTTTTCAGATAATTTGCCCATTTTTTTAAAATAAATTTGTTTTTGTTTTTGATGTTGCATATAAAAATTTATCATCAAACCCAGGATCACATAGATTTTTTTTAAGTTCTCTTCTAGAAGTTTTATAGTTTTGCACTTTTACATTAAGGTCCATGATACATTTTGAGTTAATTATTATTAAGGTCTGTGTCTAGATTTGTTTATTTGCATATGGATGTTCAGTTTTTCCAACATCATTTACTGAGAAGACTATCCTTTCTCCATTGAATTGCCTTTGCTTCTTTGTCAATGTCAATTGGCTATATTTGTGTGAATCTGTTTCTGGTTTCTTTATTCTCTTCCATTGGTCTATGTGTCTGTTCTTTCACTAATACCACCATGTCTTGATTATTGCAATTTTATACTAAGACTTGAAATTAGATAGTGTGAGTCCTCCAATTTGTTGTTCTTCAATAACATATTGGCTATTCTAGGTCTTTTTCTTTTTATATAAACTTTAGAATTAGTTTCAATAACTACAAAATATATTGTTATAATTTTGATAAGAATTATGTTAAATTTGAAGATCAAGTTGGA
The DNA here is from genome assembly GCA_004027375.1 of Macroglossus sobrinus. Lineage (NCBI taxonomy): Eukaryota > Metazoa > Chordata > Mammalia > Chiroptera > Pteropodidae > Macroglossus > Macroglossus sobrinus. Next base: position 483,585 of record PVKZ01000538.1, read on the forward strand.
AAGAATTGACATTGAGTCTTCTATCTAATGACATAAATGTCTTTTAATTTGTTAAGATCTTCGATTTCTTTTATTGTAATTTTCCACACATAGAGGGCTTGTATGTATTGTTAGATTTGTATCTCAGTATTTTAAAGTTTGGTGCTATTATAAATGTCTATTATAAATATAAATTATATCGTTTTAATAATTTCTAATTCTTACTTATGAAAGCCATTGCTTTTATCTAGGAAAGTAATTAATTTTTGTATGTTAATCTTTATTCTACAATTTTGCTTTTCTCACTTATTCATTCCAGAAAAGTTTTGGTAAAATCTTTGAGATTTTCAAGATAAAAAATAATGTTATATGTGAATAAAGACAGTTTTATTTTATCCTTTTATGACTTTTTAACATCAGAAAATCAATAAGTCCTAAAATATAACAGAAAAATACAAAAGATTTTTAAAAATTCTCTCTTGTATTTCTCTAACTATCGGCACAGCAATGTTTAACCTTTTCTCCAAACTAGGTACATTGCAAAAAGAATTGTCTTATATATTTATTTAAAGAGGAAAAATTTCTCAAGCCAAAATTTCTAGGGGAGATATCATAACTCAGAGTTGAGTCAATATTCCAAATCCTTCTCTTTGATGAATGAAGTAAGGACTATATAATTTTTAATTCTAAAATTCTTACAAAATATGTATTATAGTCTTTGTTCTCAAGAACAAAATTGGACATTATAAATGTACTGTTCGTATTTTGTATAACCATGATCCAGTTGTGGAACAACTCTATCAGAGGCAAACTAATAATCTCTGATGTGTTATGCTTTAGCATTGAGTTGCTAATATTTTTTCAGGAATGTACAAATAGATCTTGATATAACATTAATTTATAATTGTTAAACAAAAACATGTGCTGATTACACACTGATGATATATTGATTACAGATCTAAGCAGAAGAGAAATGGAGATCACCACCCAGAACATAAATTGAGCCACGAGGTGGACTGCAACATGCTAAAATAAGATCCATGAACATTGAAGTGCAATGTACAGAAATTAACTTAGTAGTAAATCAGAGTAAGGTAACACAGAAAGTAAATACATCATCCATCTGAATTTTTGACTGTAAGTGATGGCAGTATAAGAATTTCTTAATGTGGAGCAAATAGCTTAGCAAATTAGATTTCATTTAAGTAAAGTTGCATTTATTCATTTAACATAAACTTGTCCATTGTATGCAAAGCATTGTAACAAAACAAGGAAGAGTAGTTAAAAAGATCTTAATGAACATGGCCTTTTCCTTCTTAAGTGTATTAATTAGACTCAGATCAAGTCATAGTAATTTTTTGGAACTGACATAAATAGAGAAACAAATTCATTTTATAGGAGCATCTTATACAACAAAAGTTAGAGTGGAAAAGGGTCTCAGGAAGCTTTTGGATCCCTGAACAAGCACACTAAAGTACAATGCAATTTCTCTTCTTCTACTTATTATCAACTCTCTTCATGTGTCTGTGTGTGTGTGTATGTGGTGTATATATTATGGGTTCTCTTTAATTTCAGACCTTCCTTTTCTGCTCTCTTGTTCATATATTAGAAAATAGTTGCCCATTTACTCATTTAATAAATATTCATTGAGTGCTCATCATTCCAAGCATCTTTCTAGGTACTGAAAACAGACAGCAATAAAGAAGTGACAAAAACACTTGCCTTGTTATGTTTGTATCTTAATATACAGAAGTAGAAAATAAACAAACATCAAAAATGAAATTTAAAAAATGCTAGAAAGTGATAAGTGCTAAAGGTACAAATAATTAGAATAGATTGAGGGGAACTGAGTATGCTTAGAATAGGAGAGAGAGGTTGCAATTTTAGGAATAATGTCACAAAAAGCCTTATTGATAGGATGACATTTGCAGAATGGCTCAAAGAAATGAGAAATTTGACCATGCAGGTATCTGGGGGAAGAATTTCATGGGCAGAGGGAATGATAAGAGCAAAGGTCCTAAGGTGAAGCATGTCAAGTGTATGTGCAACTGCACCAAAGCCAGTATGCCAAGGGAGAATGTGAGGATTAAAAGATGAAAGCAGAGAGGTACCAGGACATAGGTCACATACAGTTTTGTAGGCTGTCATAAAGACTGTTCTCCACTCCACCAAAAAAAAAAAAAAATAGAAACCACAAGGTTTTGAGAGGATAAATAATATGATTCACTTTTAAGGTTAGATCTTACTGCCTTAGATATATAGAAAAAGATTAGTGAAACAATCAGTCTCCCCCCTCATCCCCTTCTTTTCAGTCTGTGTTACAGAAAGGAGAGGTCACATGCCCATCCCAGGCTAATCACCCCTTTCCCAGGAGCTGTGGTTTCATAAGTGTACCTAATGGCTGGAGCATATTTGCTTCCTGAGGAATTGTGTGCCTGAGAGATGGGGAGTGGGATGGAAGAGCAGTTTCCAGAAACTGAGGTAAGGAGGCTGGCAGCCCATCAGTTGTTCACATCCTGGCAGTCATAAATATTTTCTCACCTATATTATTGCTTGCCAGAGCCAGCCAGCTAAGAGCGAAGACAGACACCTTTCCTTTCATTTCCATCAAAATAAATCTCTATATTTTATACCTTCTGCTACCAAAAACATACATTTTTCTTTCTATCATAATTAGGATTTTTAACTGAATCACTATATTACATATAACACAGACAAATATCACTTTCTCCCACAACCACTGGAGCATCCCCCAGACGGTCTACTGTGTGGCTATTGCCATTACCCATTTTATTTCTTCCCAGGGCTCTTTCTTTCTTGATTGCTTGTATTGACAACTCCCGATTAATCACCGCAATCCCTTACTTTACTTCTTGGCTAGCCTTCTTGTCCTGCGGTGTCCTTCACTGCTGTCCTCCATGCTCATGTCCCTGTTTGGGCACCACTTTGCCGGAGCCAGTAGGTTAAGAGCGAACAGCTCCTGAGAGGGGTAGTGAGGATTAAGAAAAGAGGAGAGAGACAAAAGATAGAGTCAGGAGGGCTAACAGTGGATACTGTGTGCCAAGTTTATTAAGCACAGCATATTTATACCCTAGGATGTGCATGAAGAGCTTATCCATTAAGCCAATTTTTCTCCCTCAGTAAGGAGCTTATCCATTAAACCAATCTTCCTCCTTCAGTAAGGAGCCCACCTGCCCTGCAAACTTCTACCTTGCAGGCAACTTTACCCTGTCTGTAGGGCATTCAGCAAGAATGGCTCCCAACAATTGCTAACTGTAATAAGAGGGGTATTGGTAAAGTCTAAGGGGAAGATAGGTCACATGAGCTTGAAAGACAGTTTGGATCTGATCATATAGATGGAGATGGGGGTATAGTTAGGGATGAGAGAAGAGGTCATTCAAAACAGAAGAAATAATATAAGTAAGAAGTCCTAAATGTTTCCTTCCCCAGGCAGGGGTAAGTAAAGTACTGTAGACAGTATGTTATGCACAAACAAATTATGCATGAGTTTACTCAAAAGACTGCTAAGCTGCTCAACAATAATAGGTAATTGCCTCAACAAACGCATCCTCCTTTAGCTTATGTGCCCCAATAAACACTAAAAGGAAAAGGTATTAAGAACAAATGCCAATGTGAAACACATTTTTATGAACAGAATTGTTGCATTGAGCTGTAGCACAGCACCCTTACATTAGAAACTCTATAGACTCATTGATATAAAAAGTATGAAAATGTCTACTTAAACTCCTTTTGATATTTAAACTTGAACACTAGTAATGGTAATACACTATGGTCCAAATTCTAAAAAAGACACCAGAGGTACTTAAACAAAATTATCTATTTTAAGCCAAAGAGGGATCCTCTGAGTAATTAAAATCTCCAGAATGTTAAAATTGTTTCCCAAAGTTATTTTTACAAAATATATTTCTGTTTAGTTGTTCTAACTTTTTTTGACTTCTCAAAGATTCTGTAGTAAAGTTTTTTTTTTCTTTTGGCTAAAATAGATAATAATTTTTTTGTGCAGGTACATTGAAATTCTAAAGAACATTTATCTTTTTGGCTCTTCTATTTTGAACAAAATATGTAAAAAATTTTACCTCAGGATTTGCTGCCAAAATTATACAGGGATTTCCCCATTTTTCTCTTTCTTTTAAGAATAGTATTGGTTTCTAGGATCTGAGTTTTTCTTAATGTGTATTTAACTAGATTATCATATTGGAAATATTATAAGTTCATTATGATGCAGTGAGCTAATGACTATTTATGAAAGACAATCCCATATGTAGTATTTTCTGATCTAAATTCAAATTTTTTAAACTAATTATAAATATAAAACTGTTTCAAAATATGCGTCACACAAGTCATTCATTTATTCATTCATTCATTCAAATTTAAAGTTTCTTCCTTATTAAACTTATGTTCTAGAGAGAGAAGGTAAAAAATAAATGCAAAATATGTAAATTGATTAACAGGATAATTTTAAATATTGAGACATGCTAGGGAGAAAATAATGTAAGATAATGAAATTGGAAATACTGTGCAATAAATGGTCTAATTTAGTCTGGGTGGTCAGAAATAGCATTTCTAAGAAGGTAACATTGATTTGAGACCTGAACGGTGAGAAAGAGCCAGTCTTGCAAAAATGTAAGTAACCAGCACTTCAGACAAAGGAAAGAGTCAAGACAGTCCCTAAAGTTGAAAGGAGTTTGGTGTGTGGAAGGGTCAGAAAAAAGAGTTGGGTAGCAATGTTACAGTACTTATAATATGTACCTAAAATATATCTTATTTCAGGTATTGTAAATAATTTGTAATTGTAAAATCATATTCTGAGAATATATTTGAATTTCACAGATAAAAAAATATTCCCCATAAAAATCTGGAAAACATGGCAAAAATGTCGGTACAGTTATATCAACCATTCACCTAATTCAAAAACAAAGAGTAGGCCTCTAAAAATAAATAAGCTGTCAGTATGGAGATAAAAGAGAAATAAAAAATTTTATGAACAAATATCTTGTTAGAGTTGCCTTCTTTAATGATAAGTAATCAGAAAAAATGTATGGGCTTTTTACAAGGTTATGTATCAGACAAGATGGAGAATGTGGTATTTGAGGCAGAGAATAAAAATGTTTCAAGTTTTAAAATTAACAGAAATATTTCTTCTATGTTTTAGGAAAATGGAATAGATGTATTTTTCTCTATTCCTCCTGTTAAGTACGACTAAACTCCCTGGACATTATATATTTAAAAAAACTTAAGAAGAAAGGTGAGAAAAAAGAGGGAAGTTTAGCTAGAGATCCCAGGAGCTGAGGAGCAATATTGTATTGAGTTTCACAGTTTTCTTTTTACTTCTTATATCCTAGACTTAAAACTGAAGAAGCTGCCAAGCGAGAAATGCTAATGGGCACATACACACATAGACATGCATTTACTCCAACAAAAGCCTCCTCTCTCTAACCAAATAACCAAGAAAGGGAAAATGTGAGAAAAAAAATATTCTAGATAATTGCACTATACTCTAGATGACCACAGAAAAAAAATGTGACTTCATCTCCCTACCATGCCAACAAAGGTTCAGTAAGGAGTCTAGACTTCCTCACTCACCAAGCTGTAATGAGGCTCTCCAACAGGATTATAGGACAATAGAAATAACTTTATCTGGACAACAGACAGAAAACAAACAAATTTTACAGAACCTCAAACACCCCTGTGACTATGACAAAAGGTCTAATATTCATGTCTTTGAAGTTCTGGAAGGAGAAGGAAAAGATAGCAGGAACAAAAATGCTGTTAAAGGAATAATAACCTAGCTCCCCAATTTGCACAGACTCGGACCTACAGATTCAAGAAACATAAAAGTCTCAAAAAAAAAAGCTAAAATAAATGCAAGCCAAAAACATCATAGCCAAACTTCTGAAGACTGAAGGAAAAAAAAAATTCTGAAAGCAGTAAGAGAGAAGTGGTACTTTACCTATAGCAAGGGATATAATTCAAATGACAGCACATACCTCAGGAAAAATCATGCCGAACAGAAGGAAGTGGCACAGCAAGTGCTGAAAATAAAAATTTTTAGTCTAGAATCCTATATCCAGCAAGGATATAGGAAAAAAGAGAAATTCCAGACATCCTCAGATAAAAGAAAACTATGAGATTTTATCCAAGTAGACTAACCAGAAAATGGCTAAAGGGGGTCTCTAAGCAAAAAAAAACAAAACAAAACAAAACAAAACAAGGAACAGAGCAATGTTGAAACATTAAGAAAAAAGAATATGGTAAACAAATAATAGATTTGATCAAATAATAGATTTTTCTGTCTCCTTTTAAGTTTTTAAAACTATTTTTGACAGCTGAACTAAAATCTTAACACTATCTGATATGATTATAAATGTATGTGGAGGAAATAGTTACAAAAATATATTATAAATGTATTTGTAGATATAGACAAGAATATTTTTAATTTTTTATTTAAAAAAGTAGAGCTAAGACAATTTTGCAAAAGAATAAATCTATCCTATTTCAAAATCTATTAAATAGAGATAGACATAAGAAAGTGTGATACCGGCAGAAAAATAAATACACAAATCAATGGAACAGAATAGACAACACAGAAATTTATCCAAAACAAAGATACTCAACTGATTTTTGCAAAGATGCAAAAGCAATTAAGTGAAAGAAAAATAGTCTTTTCAACTAATGGTAATACAGCAATTGAATATCCACAGGTTAAAAAAAAAAAAGAACCACTACTTGAGTTTCACATATTATACTAAATTATCTAAAAATGGATCATAAAGTTAAATGTTAAACATACATTTAGGACTGAACAAGGGGTTCTTAGATAACACCAAAAGTGTTATCTATAAAAGCAAAAATCAATAGATTAGACTTCATCAAAACAACCACTTTTCTCTGTGAAAAGACCTGTAAAAAATTAAATATCTAGCTATATACTGAGAGAAAACATTTGCAAATCCCATATCTGACAAATACTAGCATCTAAAATATATTTAAAAATCACAAAATTTAGCTTGAAATAAAAATAATCTAGTCAAAAACATGCGAAAGACATGAACAGACATTTCACTGCAGAGGTTATACAGATGGCAAATAATCACACATAACACTGTTCATTAGTCATTAAGGAAATATCAATTCACAATGAAGTAACACCATACCTGTCAAAATTACTAAAATTAAAAATAGTCGTAATACTAAATGTTGTGGAAGCTCTGGAAAACTAGATCAACTATACATTCATGATGGAAAATGTAAAATGGTATAGCTGCTCTGAAAAAAAAATTGGTAATTTTTAAAAAAATTAAATATTCAACTACAGTGTGATTTAGGAATTACATTCTTGGCATTTATCACAGGGAAATGAAACTTGTTCACACAGATACCTGTACATGAATATTTTTAGCAGCTTTATTCATTACAATAAAAAACTGAATGTACCCACATGTCCTTAAGTAAGTGAATGGTTAAACAAACCATGATACATCTATGCCATGGAATACAACTCAATAATAAAAAGGAATAATCTAAATAAATCTTCAGAGATATAGTCTAACTGATAAAGCCAATATGAAAAAGTTTATAATATGTGGCTCCATTTATATAACATTCTCCAAATGACAAAATTATAGAAATGGAGAACATATAGAACAAACAGTGGTTGCCAGGAGTTAGGGAGAGCCTGGGAGTGGGTGATACGTAAGTGTAGCTATAAAAGAGGAAAATGAAGGATCCTTATGGTGATGGAAATATTCTGTATCTTGACTGTATCAATAAAAATATCCTAAATGTGATATTATCTTATAGTTTTATAAGATGCTAACACTGGAGGGACCCAAGTTAAGGGTACACCTTCCTGTATTATACCTTATAACTGCAGATTAAGCTACAACTATTTCAAAATAAAAGTTTGATTTCAAAATTAACAAGAGAAAAATTTAGAGAGTTTTTTATTTATACTAAAAATTCAGTTAATTTTCTTGTTTGGGAAAAATAATTAAAAACAAGATTAAATAAAAATAAAATTGAATACTATGTGAAGAATGTCAAAAAGACTGGAAATAGTTTAAAGACAATAAAATGTAATCGTAGAGTTAAAATCATCAACAGAATCAACACCTCATTATGTAACTAGGAATATGAAGAATTATGATGAAAATGGTGGTGGCCATGCGAATGAACCTTTCAGACCTCCAACTGCAGTGAGTAAAACTGGCCAAGAGCCTCACCTGCTGAGTGGGCCACCAACCTTCTTTCCTTATGGGGGTCAGCTTTGCATTGTGATTTGATTGCCTTCTCAGTCTTACCGAGCTCGCTCCCCATTGTCTCTCATGAGTGAAATTTTCTTCATAAAATACTTGGACTTTTAACCATATCTTGACTTCTGCTTTTCAGAGGACCTGAACCAACACAAAGACCTACCAAGACTTGTGGCCCAAATATGGTAAAGGGAAGAGGTATAGTCAAAAGCTGGGTAAAAAAAAACGGTAAAGACAGAAACATGGTAGAGACTAAAATCAATGCATAAACTGAAATTTTATAGTTGGAAATAAGTCACTCCGCCTTGGCTAATGTAAAGAATACCAGCAACCAGATGCCAATCCCTCCCTCAGGCAGGAGACTTTATGTTTATTTTTTGGATCATCTGAACAGCTGTGAAGAAATATCTCTACCTATTGACATTAATGGTCTGCTTAGGAATGTGACATTCCATGCCAACCAATCCACAAGCCCTACCAAGTTTCCACTCCATTTTTTCATATATCATTCTTAAATACAAATGGACCAAGGATCACCAGCAGCTGGGGAAAGTCTCCAACAAGGAAGAAAAATATTAAAACGAACAAATGAAAAGAGCCAACTGGAGCTAAAAACAAGTAAGAACAACAACAACAACAAAAATTAGACTCCTCAAAAACATACGGAACATTACTTCCATAAAACAGGATGCTATTTTTTAAGATAAATAACCAGATATTAAAAGAGCACTTTTGAGAAATGAAAGAAAATACTATTGCAAAGAAACCAATTTAAAATTGGAAGATGAAGTCCTGGATATTTCCCAGAAAAAAAGAGCAAAATAAGTAAGGAAGTGGAAAGATAAGAGAAAAAATTCTGAGGATTGATCTAAAAGTATCTTTAAAAGATGGAAGAGAAAAATAGAGGGTAAGAAATGATTAAATAAATAATACAGCCTAATTTTCCAGAACTAGTAGACACTTTACAAATTGAAAGTGTGCACTGAGTGCTCTGCATATGGAATGGTGGGGGAATGGGAGTGATAAACATCACACCTAGCACATTGTTGTAAAATTCTAGTAAACCAGTAATAAAATATCTTAAGACCTTTCCCATGAAATAGTAGAATCCACATAATTATATTAATACTTAAAATATCTCAAAAGGAGATAATGTATAAAAATGGAAAACTATAAAATACAGAAAAGGAATTCTTTAGATGCATAGATTATAAACCATTTAATATATTTTATAAGTTTTTGTATAAATGTGCATCGTATTTGGGAGAGTTCAAGTTTTCAGAAGCTTCATTCATGAGTCCATGATATAAAGGAATAGATGGGTGAATGGATTTATGAATAAATGCATCGATAAAGAAAGATAAGCAAATGATGATGATAGATAGATAGATAATAGATAATATATAGACAGACAGACAAATGGAGATGATAGATAAAGTGGAAACTTGAATACTACTAAAATTACATGTATCTAAGGTTTACATCATTTATCTTTACTTTTAGCTCAATTATATAATTTGGGTTTTTCTGGATATTATGAAAGCTAGAGAAAATATTATTAAGACCTCACTTCTCTAAAGTACTTTATCTGACAATATCTTCTATTTAGGACATACAAACCCAAAAACTAAAATTGGAGAATTTTAGAACTAAGTCTAATATATGATAATACTAATAATAACTGGCATTGTTTTTATAATAGTGTTTATAAATCACATTCACCGTCACAATTTCATTTGATCCTTCAACAATCTTTTGAGTTATGTAATCCAGGTTTTTAAAAATTATATTTGATTTGCAATTCTTCACATATTCTAAGAAAACCTCAACAGAAAAGTACCCAGCAAACTAAAAATGACCAGAAAAGTAGAAATTTCTCATAATCATTAAAAAGAAGTTTAACTCAATGTTCACAAATAGGAATAGTTCTGAAATGACATGTTCTTTATTTTTATATGAATCTGAATTACTAACACTTGATTGAAGATCTAACAATAATGACTCTATCAGTGACATTAATGAAAGCATATATAATTTCAAGCAAAGGTTTTAAAGTTGTTCTCTGTAAAAAAAATTTTTTTATAGTACACTTTTTTTTATGGAACACAAAATAACACATGTTCTTTTTAGAGAATTTGGGAATTATTTCACAAAAAAAATAAAAGAACACTCATAATCCTAAATTCAGAAATAACAAATATTAAAATGTTAGTATAGTTTTCCAATCTTTTTTCTATGTGTACAGAACAAAATCATTAAATCATATATATGCCAACTTTAATAAGATTTCCAAAATGTTTTATATGCTAACTTGCATATAAACAGATAATTGAACATGCTGTAAACTTTCCTTGATAATTCTGAGTTCTGATTACAAGCCAATTGTTTAATGACATTCGCAAGATCTATCAAGTGATGTCAGCTCCTTCCTCTAGTACCCCATAGTTCCTTACTACTCTTATTTTTTAAAACATCTGTCTGTGATTCTGTTTTTTTCTGGGTCGTTTCTTCGAGAATTATCATCAATTAACTCATATTTCCTTCTGCCCTAAAAGTACTATTCCCAAGTAGTGTTTTTCTGTTTTTAATTTAATGCATCTAATTTGCTGTGGACTGGGAAACCACATAGTTAAGCTTATTAATCATCATAACTCCACCCAGAGCAGTAAACACAGCTAGCATTTTTTAAACACTTACCTTCATCCCAGGCAATTACTGTGATAATTGCTTTTAATCTTTATAATACCTGAGTGAGAAAGTCAGGATTAGCAGAGATTAAGTAATTTGCTCAAATTCAAACAAAAACATGGGCTTCAGAAGCAGAATTGATAGAGCCTGAAATCTGGAAAAGGAAAATTGTATTCTGGGGGTTTCAAGACTGTATGACTAGAAGGATGATTGTGCTATTAAAAACAAGAAATATGATCTATGACCATGCCACCCTGAACACACCTGATCTTGTCTGATCTCGGAAGCTATGCAGGGTCGGGTCTGGTTAGTTCTTGGATGGGAGACCTCCTAGGAATATCAGATGCTCCAGGTTAAAACAAAAAACAAAAAACTAGGAATATGTACCCCTAGTGGAAGGCAAGGTGATTTTAGGGTACACTCTAAAGGATATTATGTACAAGGACATGAACATGAAAATAAAAACCAGTTAATTAAGCTTAATTCAGCTTCAGTGCTTTTAATTATGTCAAGAAGAAAGTCTCAATGAGTGTTAACATGTTTTTAACACCTTATTTAAAGTTGCTAGAGTAACTTTTTGACAAAAAGAGAGCAGGCCTTAAGTACAGAGCTTTCAGTAAGTTGTAGTATTTAGATAGACTTTACTAACAACTTGCTTTCATCATTTATTTGTAGAGTTAATGTCTATTTATAAAAAAATAACCATGAATTTTCCTTTATGGATGGGTTATTCTTTTTAAATAAAATTATTAAAATTTTAAAAATTGAGTTCATTTTCTTAGAGTTAAATAATAGCAGATGTTCATAGATGTGGTAGAAAAACCATTAAAGTGTCACATAAATTATTAAATCTGAAAATATGTGGCTAATAGGAGAGAAACTAATTTTTAAAGTTAGAGTACAATCCCTAAAGGGGATAGAATTTTCCATGTCTAGAGAATTTAAGTGTAAGGAATAATAAAATAATCTAAATAAAAAGGACACTGATTTTCCATATGTTTCATTGTCCTTCTCTTAGCTCTAAGAACTGGAAAGTCTGGTATATTTATGATGTGCTGGAGTCAGTTCATACCAGCTCCCAAGAGCTGATTGTTAAATTTTAATAATTTTGTAAGCCAGTTGTTAAACATAACCATTAGTAAAATTTAATTTATACAAACTTACAATTAAATAAATCATATTAAAAACAAAGGTAACACATTTTCCAAACTTATCACTTCCCAGCTATTTCACTGTATTTTACTATATTCTTTGCTCTTAAGGTTATTTATGTCTACTGTTACTTTGGTTGGAAATATAATCCAAAGGTGTGCTACCGTGTACCTCTTCCCAGCTCCATGTCCATTGACTTCACGTTGGTAGTTCAAAATCAACTAGGTTAAAGTATTTACATTATGGAAATGGGCAAAAGCTGAAAATTAGGAGGGTTTTTTTCCCCCTGGAGAGGTAGTTGTTAAACATTTACCAGCATACCACTGAGTATAAGTGTAAAAGCAACTAAACTTTTATATCACTGGCTGAGTCCTGGTGTAATGCTTCTAGTTAGTAGTGAAAGGCCTCCTTGAAAAGGTGTAGATGAGAAGTAATTTAGACCACATTGGCCAGGGATGGCAGGCAGGAGTCATTTATGAATTGTGTTATAACTGAGCATTTTGTGGATGAGAAATTCTATCTCCCATCTTCTAAACAGGGATAGAGAATATATCATCTAATTTTTTTTCTTGTAAAAACTTAAACCAACTTACTTATATTTCTATCATTTTTTAATTAAAATGTGTTCATTTGAATAATTTCTTAGGAGAGAATAGTATTCTTCAAAAGTTTCATTACTTTTTTCAGTGATCTGAACTTATTCTTAAAATCCATAAAATGTAAAAGAAGCCAAAGTAGAGTGATAAAAATGTCAGTTGTCGTAACAGAATTTATGGCTTTGGTTTTAATACTAGGAGTGTTTTGAAAATATCTTGTCTCTTATCTTGTGCACACAGTGGCTCTTATTCAGCTGAGAAAGAGGTTAAGTGAGAAATGAGTTGGCTCACCAAGGATACATTTGTTCCACCCACCCCCAACCCCCAACACACATATACACTTACACACACATACTCTGATGTTAATTTGATTTGAAAAAATATCAGGAAACATCATCAATTTCTCCTCTTGCTGAAGTGATTATTCTTGCTTGACTGCCCTCTGCTGGAATTCCTGAAATATACACTTGCCTCTACTACAAGTTGTAGGCGGTATGTAACTAACTAATAATGTGTGCAATCTCTTCAAGGCATATTTTGTGCAGAAGCACAGGTATGCAAGATTAGAAATCAAACTAACTTAAGCATTAACAGCAATGGTCAAGTGTTGATTTAATTAGCCATGAAAAATAGCCAAGTTTTGAATGGATCAAAGAAAACAATTATACCTAATGGGTGAATTAAAACATTTGAGTGTTACTGAAAAAGAAGAATGCTTTAATTAAACCAAAAGATATACCCAATGTTAAACGAGGTGGTTACAAAAGCTCCACAAATAAAGCTGCTTAAATGCTGATTATGATATGAGAAACCAAAAGGAATGTTTAAATGTGAAAATGAAACCTTATTAAAATTATATTGCTATTATTTAAAACTATAGTGAGCTTTTTCTCTGTTTTTTAAACTAAATCACCACATTTAAGAATATTCATTTACTTGTTTAAAATATTTAGGTTTCTCATTTATTATTAATTCTGATACAAAGATATTGATTTTATGTACTTAATAAGAATATATTCCTTGTGATATTTAGAGAAAGGTATTTTAGAATAATGATTGTGGAATGTCAAACCTCTATATTTGTAAGGTTCTCCAGGCTTAGAAGAACAGAGATCAACTGTCAAAGAGGTTGAGTTGGTGATCAGTTGGAACTGTGGGACCAGCATTTGAACAGTATTACTAAGGAATATTTTCACTATAAGGTCAAATCCTTCATCCAAGGAATTTGAGCTAGTAAACAGACCAGACTTCTTTTGGTGCATTTGCTGGTCAAAGTCTGAGCTTTTATTTCCTTCATCATATTCCCTTTTTGTTGTCAATATAGAAATGGAACAAGGAGATTAGAGAGGAGGCGAGAGAGAGCAGAGGATGACAGAAAGTCAAAGAATTAATAGGAAGAATTATGCTTTCCCTCCCCACACTAGTTTTGTATCATTCTGTTCCTAATCTGCATAAGATTCTGTAAAGTGAGCTTATAAAAAGCCAAGTTTTCCAAATTCAAGGCATGAATTCTACCTCATTGAACATGAAGACTTAGATATACAATAAGGAGAGGACCTTTCTAGAAGCAATGCTAATCAGGTGGATATAACTGTTAGTTCTTTCGTAGCAAAAGCTGACAACTATATCAGTAAGTTATTTTCCTTATTTTTTAAAAAATGACAGTTATGTGCTTTAAACTGAGGCAGCAGAGGATAGTTAAGAGATTATAGAAACTTCATTTTACCAGAATAAATGCATTCTTTTTCACTGCCCCTCACCAGCAATCACCCATCTAGCAAATTTCCAATACTAATTTGAAAGGAAAGTGTGAAGGCAGAGTAGAATGATAGACAAGGAATTTAACTTTTGAGTGTCATTAAAGTTTTGAATGGGCTAAAACAATCTGAGACTTCTCAGAGTAGGATATGCAAAACTTCATAATATAAATGGAGAAAAAAATCCAGATTTGGGGGAAAGTTTGTGTGTGCTAAACTTTGTGGAATTATATATTCATATTTCAGAGTAAGAATATTAAAATATTATTTCATCTAATTTTATTTTAATGAGGAAGTAAATCCCATTTTATTCAAAGGAGAACTATTTTTAGAAGATAAATATAATAAATAGCTATAATGCATTGCATTTTAAAATGTTCCATCACTGTGCTAAACATTTTACCAGCCTTATATCATTTAGTTTTTAAAAACTCCACTATGAGGTGGGTACTTAATTATGCCCATATTACAGATAAGAAAATAGGCTCCCAGGCCCAAGGTCACAGAGACACTAAATTCTAAAATGGGACTCTAATTCTGGTTTTCTGACTCTAAGGGCAAAGCACTTAAACATATATGCACCAGCAATATCATCATTCTTTCTTTAAAACCCTTAAAGCCTCTTTACGAGTCACTATGCCGGTTATAGATAAGAAATGAGCAGAGTTCCCAGGTCCTTACATACTTGGGAAATGAGGGTACTTGGGTTCTTTTAACTAAAAGCAATTGTGTATGACATTTCTAGATTACCAATTTTCACAAAATTATAAGAAATTATACACAATACTGAAACACTGTGGAGAAGAATTTTCATTTCCTTTGGATAAATTTCCGTTGTCTATGGGCCATTATCTTTGTTCATGTTTCCAGAAACCTATTCTGGGGAAATGATCTGACAGACAGCCTGCTCCCAGTGTAGCACACCCCTTTCCCCACTCTCGTCTCTCTGCAGCATCTGCATTGGGCATGAGCCCGGATCCATATTTACGAGACATATGTAGACACTTTTCCCTTTCTTGGCAAATGCATAAATAGAATCCTAATGTCTACATGTAGGTACTATATAAATACAAAGTTGTGCATACTCTGTGGATGTCATGCATCATTTATCCATGTATTTTTAGCATCACCAACACATTTACATATGCTGTCACGTTTCAAACTGCACCTCAATATAGTGCCTTTTTCATCGTGAACTCGGTAGCAGGCAACATCATTCTTCTAACATTTTCACCACAAATTAAGACCAAAAAGCAAGAAAATAAGTTCAAAAATAGAAGACAAATTTAAAATGGGTAACACTTTCCTAATATGTTCTGAAGATACTATAAAATTATTTAGAGCAGAGGACTAAATATTTCACTCTATAATTAGGTTCATGCCATTTTTTTAATGTCCCTATTATGCCAGAAATTCCTGAGATGAATGTTTACACCTTGGCCATTGCCTAGAGGAGATATAGACATATAAACCATCATTTATGATTCTGAGTTAAATGCCTGTTATGCATAGTAGGAAAAAGGGAAGTGTTCTTTAAATTAACTAAAGAAATCAGAGTATTCTCACTCAGGAATATAATATTTGGATTGATTTTTGAATGATAAATAGAAGCTTGGATTTTCTTTGGCATCTAACATTAGAAAAGGTAGAAATCAGTTGACCTAACAGATCAAGTACATGATCAAATATTAGAAATTAATTAATCTAACACATAAAGTCCAAGATGTGTGGTTTACTTAACAAGCAAATTTTAAAAACCAGAAGTCAGAAGATGATTTACCCTCACTTCCCTTATTGAGCCCTTAAAATGTCTTTTCTTGACTGTATATTTTTGTGTACTATGGATATGTCAAATCAGGTTAAGAGGTTTATGATAGAACTGTTTCAATAGCTTTTAAAACTTCTTTTTGAGAAGCAGAAAATTTTATTAAATTAAATATTTCATAGAATACTAAGTGTGAAACTAAAGACAGAAGCTAGTCTGGTTGAAGTAAGGGATAAGATAGAAAACTACCTGCCTGGTACTGTTTGAAAATGCCTAGACTTGGTAAAAAGTGTGGTGTGTGTGTGTGTGTGTGTGTGTGTGTGTGTGTGTGTGTGTGTGTGAGAGAGAGAGAGAGAGAGAGAGAGAGAGAGAGAGAGAGAGAGAGAGAGAGAGAGAGAGAGAGAGAGAGAGAGAGAGAGAGAGAAAGAGAGAGAGAGAGAAAGAGAGAGAGAGAGAGAGATTCCCTGACTCCCAGAATTGCTTTCATTGCTTTTTTCACATACAGATTGTCTCTAAAAGACTTTGGAATCACCCAATATGCTTACTCTGTTATGTGAAATAAATCTGGAGACCCAGGAAAAATATATACTGTTTGTCCTTTCTTTCTTCCAATGGCTACTTCGGTAGCAAGTGTAATATATTGGATTCAACAAGAGTTCTGAAAGTATAGTGTGAGCAATAATTGCCTAAGAAACATGTTAGATGTGGATTCCTGACCATCTCTACTGATACCAGTAGATCTGGGGTAGAGCCTAGGTGTCTCTGTGGATGCCATTGTACTCCAGATGATTCTGAAGCAGTGGTCTATGAGATATATGGACTAAAATATAGACCACAGTGGAGACAAAGGGGATTGAAAGAATAAAATAATAATTTTTTTAAAAAAAAAAGAGAAGAAGAGGGAAAAAAGGAGAGCATATGTTAACTTCAGCATGCCAGCAAAAAAAAAAAAAATGCCATGTGGTGAAATTGATGCCAGTGTGCTACCTCTGCTTTAGAACAGTAATTAAGGTCAAGGTCCTTAGTTATGTTTTTCGAATTTACAATCATTTATTTAAGTTGTATGAATCTCTCTTTTCTCTCTTTCTCTCCCCACCTTCTCCTCCTTCATCTCTCTCAAACTGTCTTTTAAAAGACATCACTAAAGTTTTATTAACAAAACTGCAGTTTTTGGTAAATATATTTCAGTTTTAATACTACATGATACTTTGTTAGATGATTTTATGTTGCAGCAATCGTAGAATACATCTGCATATGTTTGATATATCCCTACTTTATCCCTTACATTATTTCATAAGCATTTTTATATTGTTATGTATCTTTTTTGTAGTGCTTACTAGAGTACCATAGAGGTATGAGAATTAAAATATTTAGTATAAGACTCAATAGAATGAATGACACTCAGTTAGTATTCAATAAATTGTAGCTTTCTTCTATACCCTTTTCCAAGATCAGAATTTTTTTTTATAGATATCTAGAAGAAGATTTACTTGGTTTATGTGTATGAACAGTTTTTCTGTTTGTTTGTTTGAATATTTGAAGATCTTAGTACAAGTTTTGTGATTTTTTTTATATTTGATACATTGCTTTACAAAGAATTATTTTAATTTGCAATGCCACTAGTAAAGTTAGAGAGTGTCTATTTCACTGACCCTCATTAGCATGTATAATTTATCATTTTTTTAGGAGCTGGTATTTTTAATTTCATTGTGTGCTTGTTTTGGGGAAGTGTCTGTTGGTGACTTATTCTCACATATACTTATTGAAATTTAATATTTTCTTATTGTTTAATATGGGCCATTTATTATAGTATGAGCTGCAAGTATGTGCTAGCTTTTTTTCTGTTTAGTTTGGCTATGAGCTTTTATATTCATAAATGCTTTAAATTTTCTTGAGGTCCTATCTGTTGATATTCTCAATCCCCCTCCTCATTTCCTTCCTATATTTATTTCTAGCATTCTTACACTGCAGAGCACACGTTCATGTTTATTTCCTGCATTTGTTTCCACTTTATTTATGCAGTTAAACATATTTAGTCTCCACCATTGTATTTTGCCATAGTTTCCCCAATTATCTCTTTGTTAGAAGAAGTTAGAAGAAGTCCACTGGTGTTTAATCAATAAGGGCTCATGAAAAAAACCTCTGAGTTCTTGAATGTTCAAAACTGTATGTATATATAAGTGTGGGTTTAATAGCATTGTTTTTAAAGGACAGCTAGTCAGGTTATAAAATCTTTGGATCACCTGTCTTTCTTGACCGATGATGCTTGACCCTCTTATGTTAAAAATGTCAGTATGAAGAAATTTGAGGCCAACTTTATTTCTTACCGCTTTACCAACCCTTTTTGTCTTACTGCCCAAAGATTCCTTTTTTAATATCCTAAATATAAAGTTGTTTGAATTGCAAAGATGTGTCTCAGTGTCAACTATTTCTGGTCAGTTTTCTATGGCCTATGGTATGCCCTTTCTCTAAAAAGTTCAAATCTTATTTCATCCAAGATATTTTCTTGCATCAAATCTTTAAATATATTCATTTCTAATTGTTCTGATCATCTTTAGGGGACTCTAATTATACAGATGTTGTATCTTTTTTCCCTCTACGTTCTAAAGTCTGTAGATATTATTTTAAAACCTAAGCTTCATTTTTTTCTTAGTTTTGTTTGTTTTCTCTGTTTCTCTCTCTGTCTCTGTCTCTCTGTCTCTGTCTCTCTGTCTCTGTCTCTGTCTCTGTCTCTCTCTCTCTAAATATATATATATATATATATATATATATATATATATATATATATATATATATATATATATTATCATGTTTTTCACATTGGCTTGTCTACCTTGTATGCCTTCCAACTTTATACTAATTTCTCTTGTAATTTTGTGTGGGAGGGTTGGTGTTAAACTAAATCTTTCACTTTGAGATAATTGTAGGTTCACATGCAGTTGTAAGAAATAATACAGAGAGAGCCCATGTAACCTTTACTCAGATTCTCCCTATGACAAAACTATAATACAATAATACTTAACAAAAACTATAATACAATACCACAACCAGGATATTCACATTGACATAATTAAGATACAGAACATTTCCATCACCACAAAGATCCTTTATGTTGCCTTTTTATAGCCATACCCACTTCATTCTTGACCTATATCCCTCTACCTACCTTAACCCTGGCAACCACTAATCTGCTTTTGTTCTCTATAATTTTGTTGTTACTAGAATGTTATATAAATGAAGTCATACACTATGTAACCTATATGTAAAATTGGCTTTTTGACTCAGCATTATTTAAGTGATCCAAGTTGTTGTATATATCAGTGATTTGTTCATTTTTATTTCTGAGTAGTATTTAGTAACATAGATACACCACAGTACGTTTAACCATTTGCCTCCTAAAGAACATGTAAATCGTTTATAGTTTCTAGCTATCACAATAAAGCTGCTAAAAACATTCAAGTACAGATTTTTATGTGGACATAAAATTTTATTTCTCCCAGGTAAACTAATGCCTAGTAGTACAATTGCTGGGCTTATGTTAATTGCACATCTAAGTTTTTTAAGAAACTGCCAAACTGGGTTGCCAGAGTGGCTGTATCATTTTTCATTCCCAGTGGCAATGTATGAGTGACCCAGTTTCTGTACATCCTCACTGGCATTGAGTGTTGTCAATATTTTTTATCTTAACAATTCTGATAGATGTGTAGTTATAGCTCATTTTGAATTTATTTGGTGTTTCTCTAATAGATGAAATTGCACAGCTTTTTGGGTGCTTATTTCCATTTGTGTATCCTCATCAGTGTAGTACCTGTTCATGTTCTTTTGCCCATTTAAAAAATTTTATTATTCATTTATTTTTTTTACAATAATTTGTACATAAACTACTTTATTTTAGAACAGCTTTAAATTAATTTAAAAAATCAGATATTACAGAGAAATTTCCAGATACCCTACACCCATTTTTCCCTCATTTTTAGTATCATTCATTAGTATGGTACACTTGTCACAATTAATGAGCAAATCTTGTACATTATCAAGTCCAGACTTTATTAAGATTTCTTTAGCTTATACCTAATGTCTCATTTTTTTTTTGGTTCCAAGATCTGATCCAGAATACCACATTTAAACATATGTCTCATTTTGCATCTCCTGAGTGTGACAATTTCTTGTACTTTACTGATTTTTGATGACTTTGATAGTTTTAAAGACTACTGGTCAAGTATTTTATAGAATGTCCCACAATTGGAATTTTTCTGATAATTTTCTTATTATTAGACTACAGTTGTGGGTTTAGAGAAGAAATCACAAAGGTAAAGTGCCATTTTTATCACAAAATGTCAAGGATACATATATGATCATTAGGTTGACCTTACTTTCCTGGCTGAGGTAGTAACTTAGTTTCTCTACTGTAAAAGTACTCCTCTTGACTCCCTTTTTATACTCTACCCTTAGCTCTTCTTTCTTATTTATACATTTATTTACTTACCGAATGATTTATTTATAAAAGTATTAATTCAAGAATATTTCTTTTATATTTTTTGAGCTAAAATCCAATATGCGTTTACTTAATTTGTTACTTTGGCCATTGGGAGTTTTCAGTGAACTCCTGTATTACTTTGACATACCTCCATTACTGTGGGTTTTTTGTTTTGTTCTGTTTTGCTTTATAGCATTTTTTTTTTACTTTCTAGCATTACAAGATGCTCCAGGCTCATTGTATATTTACCACCTGAGTTCTAGAATCAGTCATTTCTCCAAGAATCCCTGGTCCTTTTTATTAGAGAATGGTATTAAAAACCAAGATCTGGATTCTAGGTGTGTTCATTGCTACTGTTGTACTTAATAACTACTTATATCTATATTAGACTAAATATGAATTCATACTAATGTATACAACTCTAATTCATTACCACATGTATCATTAGTACCTCCTCCATTTTCTTATCTCTAAAATTCCCTTTCAACAGAAAGAAATGTAACACCTACAATTTGCCATCTACTTACTTTATTTTTTTAATTCCAGTAAACATTTATAAGGTATCAGAATTGTTAACCATACCCCTATAAAAATAATTTTATCAACTAGGGTATAGTGCTTATATAATTTCTCTTGTCTTTCATCTTAAAAAGTTCAATCATTTCCTGTTATCTAGATCAGTACCTTCCCCCAACCACCTCAGTGAGTTCTTTTAAACATTAGCAAAGCACCCAGATTATTTGTTTACATTCTTCATTCTTTTCTGTGATCTCCTGACTTTGTAAATGTTGTTTTTAATTTGCATATATCAAGGTTCATTCTTAGTGCTATGTGTTTTGAAAAATACAGTGTGTCATATATCCACCATTACAGTATTGTACAGAACAGTTTGCTGGCCTAAAAATCCCTGTGCTTCTGCGACCCTCTCTGTCTCCTCTTGAATATGTAACAAGCTCTGATTTTTTTTTCCTTTCTCCAAAGTGTCTTATAATTAGAATCATGACAGATGTAGCATTTTCATATTAATTTTTTTCATTTACCAGCATATTCTTAGGTTTCTTCCATGTTTGTGTGTGCGTGTGTGTGTGTGTGTGTGTGTGTGTGTGTGTGGTCTGGTAGCTCATTTCTTTTACTCACTAATAATATTCTATAGTCTGGATATACCACAGTTTATTTACTCACTCACCTATTGAAGAACATCTTGCCTGCTTCCACAAATATAAATAAATCTACCATAAAAATTCAGCTGCAAGCTTTTATGTGGACATAACTTCTCAATTCAGTTGGATAAATACCTAGGAGCATAATTACTGAATCATATGGTCAGATTGTTTTTGGTTTGTTAATAAACTGCCAAAGTGTCTTTCGAAGTGACTACCATTTTGCATTTCAACCAGTAATAACATAGAATTCCTATTGCTCCATATTCTCACCAGCAACTGGTACAGTCAATCTTTTGGATTTTAGGCATTCTAATATATGTCTTTCTTATTGTTGTTTTAACAACAAATGATGTTGAGCAGCTTTTCATATTCTTATTTGCTTTCTGCTTATCTGCATTAGTGATGTGTCTATCTGTTCAGTGATTTTGACTATTTTTAAATTGAGTTTCTTATTGTTGAGATTTAAGAGTTCTTTGTAAATTTTGGATACAAGCTTTTTATTGGATATTCTTTCTCCAAATATTTCTTCCAGTCTTATCTTCTAATTTTCTTAATGGTATATTTTTCCACATGGACGTTTTAATTTTAATAATAATAAGGTCTATCTTATCAAATTTTTTCTTTATAGATTATGCTTTTAGTCTTATATCCAAAACCTTATTATCTAACCCAAGGTCACAGATTTTCTCCAATGATTTCTTCTAGAAGTTTTATAGTTTTGCATTTTACATTCAGGTGTATGATATATTTTGAGTTTATTTTTGTGTAAAGTTCTGTATCTAGCTTTATTATCATCAACATCATTATTATTATTACTATTATTATTATTTGCATATGGACTTCCATTTTTCTAGTAACATTTGTTAAAAACATTATTTTTTTTACATTGAATTATCTTCGAGCCTTTGTCAAATATTAATTTACTACATTTGTGTGGATCTATTTCTGTACTTGCTATTCTGTTTCATTGTTCTTTCACTCTCTTGATTATTGTAGCCTTATACTGTCTTAAAATCAGGTAGTGAGTCTATTATCTTTGTTGTTTTTCAATATTTTATTAGTTTTTTTAGATTTTTTGTCATTTCATATAAACTTTAGAGTTAGTTTTAAATATCTACAAAATTTATTACTGAAATTTTGACTGCAGTTGTGTTAAAGCTGTAAATCAAGTTAGGAAGAATAATATCTTAACAATTTTGAGTCTTGCAATCCATGAATGCAAAATATCTCTTCTTATATTTAGAAGTTGGATTTCTTTCTTCACAGTTTTTTAATTTTCCACAATAGGTCTTATACTTATTTTGTTCGATTAATACCTAAGTATTTTAACCTTTTGTACTTTTGTAATTTTTAAAATTTATGTACCAGTTATTCATTTCTAGTATATGGAAAAGGCAATGGCTTTGGCATATTAACTTTGTATGCTGCAACCTTAATATTCTCTCTTATTAGGTCCAAGAGAGTATTTTTGTTGACAATGATAATTCTTTAGGATATACTAAACAGATAATCATGTCATCTGCCACTAAACTCTTTTATTTCTTCCTTCCCAATCTGTATACCTATTATTTCATTTTCTTGTCATATTGCACTATCTAGAAAGTGTATATTATATACTTCCAATATAATGTTGACTAAGAGTATTGAGAAAAGATATCTTTGCCTTCTTTCCTATCTGTGAGAGAAAGAGTTCAGGTTCTCATCATTAAGTATTAAATTAGCTACAGATTTGTGTGTTTGTTTGTAGATGTTCTTCATTAAATTGAGAGAATTCTTCTCTATTACTAGTTTGCTGAAAGTTTTTAGCACACATTAGTGTTTGATTTTGTCAAATAGGTGTGGTTTTAGTTTTCAAATGTTTTGAGGTTTTCTTGTTATCTTTCTATTATTTATTTCTATTTTGAGTTCATTGTAGTCAGAAAGCATACTATATATTGTTAAATTCTTATAGATTTATTAACATTTGTTTCATTAACAATAATATGGTCTCTTTTGGCATATGTATATGCTTTATTGGCTCTTGTGAAAACTATGTATTTTGCTGTTATTAGATTAAGAGTTCAACAGTTCAACAAATGTCAATTAGTTCTTGTTGATTGATAGTGTTGATGATTACTCCAATAGCCTTGCTAATTTTCTGTCTTGTTCTATCAATAGTTGAGAGAAAAAAAGAGATATTAAAATGTCAAACTATATTTTTAGATATGTCTACTTTTACTATAGTTATATTATTTTTGCCTCACATATTGTTCAGCCCTACTGTTTGTTTCATATAGTTTTAGGATTTATCCTCCATCTCCAAGGGTATTTGTATTGGATATTTTTATAGAATTCTGGTTCAACAGTTCTCTTCTTTCAGTTCTTGAAAATGTTGTGCTACATCTTTCTGGCCTTCATAATTTTTGCTGATAAATCCACTGTCATTTGATTTTTTCCCCCTATAGGCATGATATTGTTTCTTTGCTACTGCTTTCAATTCTTAATTTTTTTTTTTTTTACAAATTCAGCTCTGATAGTTTTGATGTGTTTTTCTTTAGGTTTATCTCATAGGGGTTTACTAAGATTCTTTAATCTATAGGTCTTCTGCCAAATTGGGAAGTTGAGTCTATTCAATTTTTTTTTTTAAATTTCAGTTATTATACTCTTCAGTTCAAAATTTTCCATTTGGTTCTTTTTGTGTCTTTTTTATCTTTTATTTTTGTTGAGACTTTCTACTTTTTAAAATTGTTTTAACTGTGTTCATAATTGCTTATCAGAGCATTTTCATCATGACTTCTTTAAAATCTTTGTTGGGTAATCCTAACATTGCTGTCATCTCAGTGTTTGTATCTATTGATCTTTTTCATTCAAAATGAGAATTTTCTTTTATTTTAGTTTGGTGAGAGATTTTCTACTGAAACCGAGACATTTGATGCATTATGAGGCTCTGGATCTTATTTAAACCTTTTCTTTTAGCTAGTCTTTTCTGACATCATTCCAACAGTGGAAGGAAAGAGCCCTCAAAACTGCTAGGGCCTAGAAGTTTAGTTTTTTTCTCATTGGGTCTGTTGACATCATTGTGGGAGAGCTTCTCATTGTTGCTGGGTAGTTGTGGAATTTTCATTTTCTCACTAGACCTCAGATGATAACACCCTGGTTGAGTGAGTGTGTGTGTGTGTGTGTGTGTGTGTGTGTGTGTGTGTACAATCTAGAGATTTTAGTGGGAGGAATAATGA
This sequence comes from Macroglossus sobrinus, assembly GCA_004027375.1. Classification (NCBI taxonomy): domain Eukaryota; kingdom Metazoa; phylum Chordata; class Mammalia; order Chiroptera; family Pteropodidae; genus Macroglossus; species Macroglossus sobrinus. The sequence continues at coordinate 508,650 of PVKZ01000538.1, forward strand.
AAAATTACATTATTCCTCTCACTAAGTGTACTTAGTGAGAGGAATAGTGAAAAACTACATCTACTTCACCTTGTCATAAGTGGAAGTCCTTCCCAAATTTTTGTTTTCACATTCTACTTCTATGTTATATCTATTCACATCACATTTTATATCCTCTTTTTATCTCTCAGTGTCTCCCCTAATTCTTGCATTTATGCTTTGCCTAATGTTTTCTTATTTATGTAGGTATTCTTGCATTTTCCTTTGTGGTCTTCTTAGAGGTAATTGTTTCCTCACATTTTCAGAACACTTAATGATATTTTTGGTTGTAATTTTTTTTCTGCTTCATGGCAGTATTTTAAGGTAAACTTTTTTTTAAGTCTATTAAACAGTTTGCTGATCTTTGTTACAGCTTTCATGTTATATCTTTGTGTGATGCTGTTTTAGAATCTTTCTTATTACTCATCATTGAGTGATTGGCTATTTACAGATTTGTTTTCGGGTGGGAGTTTAGAATGGGAAAGAGCTAAGGAAGTCCTTCAGGTTCACAACCTGAAAGCTTTCTCCTTCTCTGCAATTGCAGGAATGCAAATAGGACATTCTAAAGAATATGGCACATCAATGTGATTATTTGTATAGGACCACTGCATCTGCTCTCTCTGAACCAAACCAGGTTAAAGAGTCCTTCTGTTGCCAGCCCTATATACTTCACTCTCTGCTCCCTTATTGTTAATATATATATATATATATATATATATATATATATATATATATATATATATATATTTTACCACAGGGTGCAGCTTTTGCCTTGCGTAAGTTATTATTGCTGACTCTTTCTTATACCCACTGTTGGTGAACCCCCTCAACGATCTCATTAAAAAAAAAATTCTCCTCCCTTTTTCTTAATCTAAGCTATTTTTGCCAGATTATAAAGATGTTCCTTAGTTATATCTAAACCTTATAGTCATTGTAAATAGAATTTGTATGTTCTCCCCCGCCCCATGTTTTCTTGTTGCTGTTATATGATTTCCAAAAGGAGAAAGTGAAAAAATGCTGACTTAGGAAGACATTTTTATAGTAGAAAATTTTAACCTGCATTTATTGAGTACCTAATGTTTCAGTCTTTTATTTTCATACCTCAAAAGAATCAAAAAAAGACATATATTGGAAGATGAGACAACAAAGAACATGTTGATAGGGTTTGTTCAGGAGTAACAATTTTCAATTGGCAATTTAGCCTTCATCAAAATACTTTCTAGAGAAGTCACAGAAATTTCCTTTGAGTTAACTAAGCATTGTCTCCAGTTCATTCTTTGACTAGTTGCTGATTTCAGATAAAGTGCTTTCAAAATTTCTGCATGAAGCATTTATTATATGTTAGAATGAAGTTATAAATGCCCTATAGACTAATTGCTATTACTTCCCATGAACTACAATATAATGCTTATTTTAGAAGACTGAACTTGTATACTTATTTTAGAGTTTCTGTTTTATAAGGAAAAAAAACTTCCACATGTAAAACGGTGCTATGTAATTTGACTGAATCCATCAAACACCTTGTCATAGAAGGTTTTTTATAGGTCCTTCTGTGACAAAATGGGACTTTGGCATACAGCAAGAGGAGCTACTCATTTTTCACTATTGATTCCAAGATTCCTACTTCACTACCTCTACCAATGGGAAAAATAGGAGAGTTGATATACTTTTCTCATCCACAGTCATGCTCTGGATCCAGCCGACTATTAAAAAATCTAAAACTATAGAAAAAACTATTTGTAGTAAATAAAGATCATCTACAAATTTTTCACTCAGACGTCACATTTAGTGTTTTAAAATATTTCTCATTTGCTTTTTTGTGAACTTAAATTTAATTGGCATCATGCTATGTAATTTTATTTATTTGCTTTTATTTGCTTTAATATTAAATATTCTCAATGTCATTAAAAATTTTTACAAATATTCTAATCATTGACTATTCTTAATTAATCTTGTTGAAGTACAGAAAAGTAAATCACAAGAAAGCAGAGGCATACCATTCTTGAATAGCGAGATGTATTATAAAATGTCAATTATCCCCAAATTAATATATTAATATATAAGTAAAATACAATTTCAATTAGAAATTTTAAAGTTATTTTAAACTATTTTTGCAAAGAGTAGGAAAAAGGTGAAATGATCTTAATATCCATGATGAAAAATAAATGTTCAAAATATCTAAAAATTATATAAAAAGAAAATTGCATGAAGTGATTAATTTCCAGAAATTAAAATCTACTATGATTTAATAATAGATCATTTGATAATCAAAATATTAAGGTATTAGCATAATAGATCTGTGTATACTTACAAAATGAAAATATAATGAAGCTGGTAATTTGATTCAGTAGAGAAAGAATGGTTTATTTACTAAATGTGCTTTCATAAGTATCTATCCATCTGAATAAACAGTGATCTTGAACCATTATGTCACACAATAAACAAAATAAATTCCAGATGGATATAAAGGTTAAATGCTTTCCTTATACAATCGAAAACCTGATAAGAAAATTTAGGAGATTTTTTATAACTTTAGGGTGAAAGAAAGCAATTTAAGGAAGACAGAAAACTCTGAGACATGAAGAACATTTAAATCCATAAGGATAGTTTTGTACATTAAAATATACCAAAAACAAATTAAAAAGATAAAGGATAAGTTGGAGGAAAATGTATCACATACAGAAAAAAGGATATTAACCATAATATAAAATACTCACAATTAAATGAGCAAAAGAAAGCTGTTTATAGGATATGAATAAGCAATTGATAGAAGAAGAAATTCAAAGGCCAATTAACACATGAAAGAATGTTTTATTTTATTAGTAACAATGAGATACTACTTCTCACCCATGAGATTGGCAAAATTTTAAAAAGTGCAGGTGAATACATAGCAGGGGAAGGGCATACATATCTGGTGGGAATGTTTATTGGTATGAACCTTAAAAAAGTAATATGCAAATCAAAACTACAATGAGATACTATCTCACACCTGTTAGAATAGCTGTAATCAACAGGACAAGTAATAACAAATGCTGGAGAGGATATGGAGTAAAAAGAACCCTCATACACTACTGGTGGAACTGCAAATTGTAGCAGCAGCTATGGAAAACAGAATGGAGGTTCCTCAAAAAACTAAAAATAATTGATCTACCATATGATCCAGAAATCTTTTGACTGGATATTTACCCCAAAGACTTGAAAACCCATATTCAAAAAGATATTTTCATAGCAGCATTATTCACAGTGGCCAAGACATGGAAGCAACTGAAGTGAATGGCTAAAGAAGCTGTGGCACATATATACAATGGAATATTACTCAGCCACAAGAAGAGATGAAATACTACCATTTGCAACAACATGGATGGACCTTGAGGTAATCATACTAAGAGAAATAAGCCAGATAAAAAAAGTTGAAAATCATGTGATATCACTTATACGTGGAATATAAACCTAAAAGCAACAAATGAACAGGACAAACAGATTCATAGACACGAGCTATAGACCAGTGGTTACTAGAGTGCAGGGGGTGGGGGTGGGGAGAGGTAGATGGGGTAAATGGGGTCAAATACATGGTGACAGAAAGAAATCTAACTATAGGAGGTGAACACACAATGTAAATGTATGTCTTACTGTTGAAGTGTACAGCTGAAACTTATTAGATTTCATTAACCAATGTCACCATAAATAATTAATTAATTGTTTAGAAAGTAATATGGAAATATGCATTTCAAATTAAAAAGTATATCAACTTTGATTTAGCAACTCCACTCTGGGAATCTTTTCTATAAAAATAAAAGCACTCATATGTAATAATATGTACAGTGGTGTTTACTTCAGCAGAAAGTAGCAAAACAACGAGCTCCCCCTACCCCCGCAAAACTGTGACTACCCTGAATGCCAATAAATAGGATAATGGTTAAAATAGAGTATGTCTCACCCATATTAGGAAATATCATTAAGTTAATAAAAACGAATACTTTACAATTGTATCTGGTGACCCACAGTGATGTCTATGATGTATGCTATTGAGTGAGAAAAGCCAGTTGTTGAGAAATGCCTATATAATGATCACATTTATATAAAATAAGCAATGACAAAATGTCCTCAAATTTAAATGCATTTAACTTATATGAGCATGGAGAAAAGAGAGGAAGAATACAAAGCTATCGGTAAATAGACTAATCTTAGTGGGGTGAGAATGAGGAAATATCTAGGAAATATCAAGGCAGTAGCAAAATGGAAATATATTGATGATATGTTTTGTAAAATGTAAACTATCAAATTCTATTTTATTATAACTTTGTACAAGTTACATATACATTCAGAAGTACTGAAGGGTTCTCTGTATAAATGGAAACATAAATTGATGATGAAATTCCAGAGATTTTCCTTTGGGTTGTCATTGTTACTTTGATAGCAGGTTTGAAATAAATTATTTAAAAACAACATTCATTCTTATAACCACACAGTATTTTGCTTAAGTGCCCAAATTTGGGGCTATGAAGAACTTTGTATATAAACCATGCACATTTCAGAGTATTTTCTTAGAAAAGGCTTCAAAATTATAAGTATAAGACTAAAATATACATATATTTTGAAAGTTCTTAATATCGATTGTCAACACTTTTTAGAAATTATTTCTATCATACTGTTAAAGTTTTAAAAGAATAATACTTCTGACTTTAGCCTCCTTCTACACTCTATTAGTTGCTGACTTGATCATGCTATTTCTTTCATTTTGGGGGGAAAGTTTCTCATTTTTAAAATTCAAACTATAGTGTATACCCACTCAAAAATAACTGTAATAATTTTAAATATGCAATGCACTGAAAAAATAAAACAAGACAAGCTGTAGTAAGACTAATCAATAACCTCCTGATCCAGAAAAAAATATTGCTAATATTCTGGTTTCTATCTTTCCCATTATAACATGCTGGCATGATCCTTATCAAGGAGAATTGGCAATATCTAACAAAGTTACATGTGCATTTACTTTTAATCTGGCAATCCCACTTCTAAGATTGTATGCCAAAATATGATGATACAAGTATGAAATGATATATGCATAAGTTTATTCCTGTGATATTGTATGTATGTAATGTCAAAATTTATAAATAACCCAATATCTACCAGATTTTCATAATAAGCAAGAAAAATAAATGAAGAAAGATATGTACACAAATGCAGTGTGATAAGTAGAATGTCTTGTTAAGTGAATATTGTATTCTTTAGGATAAGATGTGTACCAAATATTGCAGGGCACATACTTACACTAAAAAATATTCATTATTCATTTGAAATTCAAATTTAACTAGACATCCTGTATTTTTATTTGCTAGATCCAATAGCCCTGTTTGAGAAGACTCTGAGATGGAATTTAGTATGTAAGATATTTACAGCAGTGCCCCTAGTATCAACACCTATCAATGCAGGAAAACATTGGGCCGAGAGAGAAGTTATACTGCAAGGAAAAACCAAATGACAGCCATAGGTGATCACACAAGTAGCTTTAAAGCTAAGATGGTCTATAAGAGTGTCCTCCTTTGAACCTCAATGCTGGGGCTTTCATACCTTCATCTTCAGTTAGTCATTCAATGTAGTCAAAGTACCTCTCTGTGGCTGAAGCACTCCTGAAAGGCTGACAGCTGAAGACCATCTGCTTAAATTATTCTCAGCAGTTGAGAAAAAAGACCTTTCTGAAAGGGAATCAGGTTAACTTCTACATCCCTCACAGTAAAGAAAGTTAAGTGGCAAAAAGTGTGTAATATATACTACCTTTGGTTTTCAAATGCAGAAAATATAATACATGGTAGACTTTCTTATATTTGTAAAAGTAAAAGTAATTATAAAATAGTTAATAAAAATAGTTAACTGGTCAAAACAGGGAATAAGGCAATAAAAATGAGATATCTCTGAATATACTTTGTTCAATAATTTTGACTTTGGGTGTAAATTTTTTTATATTAGCAAAAAATAAAATAAAGCCAATTTTTTTTAAAAGCCCCCAAAAGTGAAATCAAAATAAGTAAATCCAATATCCAATATCAAATGTTGATGACGTAACTTCAAAATAAAAATCTAATTCTATAACAGGGTTTTGACTACAAAATATTTTAAACTTTATTATTAACATTATATATTATATTATTAGAGGGTAAATAATTATGCTAATATTATTGGAAATCTGGATTTTCAATGTAAGAAAAAGATACAAATATAAAAATCAAAGAATATAAAATTCTGCAGCATTATATTTAAAATGGAAACGCCAGAATGACTCTTGTTTTAAAAAAAATATTTTCCAGTTTTGTACACTAGAAAGTCCCAGAAACAATGACAGCCTAATGCTTATGAACACTAACTGCTCAAATTATGGCCTCTGCATACCATTCTTTTCTAAAAGGAATTTGAGGCTCCTTGAAGAATCTGTTATATGAGAAAGCTAAGCAATTTTCAAAAACTAATGTGGTTGTATTAAGAGATTGTAAGAGCCAATTTCTAACTGTGAATATTGGAGGATAAAGTTTTTACCTAGCCTTCCTCTAGTGAACTGAATTTCAGAGTAATTGAATAAAGAGTGGTCGATGAAGAAAAGTTAAATTTCTTAAAGAATTTATACTAATAAATGTAGAATGAATAATGCAATTTTTAAAAAATCACCATTTTGCAATTTTTAATAAAGTAATTCAGGCAATAATTATCAACAATCCCATAACTATTAAGTAAATGATTGATGAAGAATTGATTATTTGCAGGTTGCCAAAGAACCCACTGCAGATAAATTTAAGGGCCAAAATATAACTTTACAATGGATCTATCAGGTTGTTGCCACATGAACTCATGTATGCTCACTATTGAATCAGCATTACTAGAGAAGACAGCCAAATTTTATGTGCCCCTGATGAGAGGCAATATGGAGTACATAATATACATAAACTAAGTTAAACCTGAATCTAATCAAGTTATCTGAGTGCAAGAGACAGATTGCAGGGATTAAGAAGAAAGAGAAACAAATTAAATTGCACCACAAAGAAGAGATCAGACAAATCCAGAATGTGGAACACTCTAAAATAAATAAGAGGAAACAGACTGAGTTTCCTCAACAAATCAATAGCATTTGGAGGAAGAAAAAAAGATTTTTAAAATATTAAAAACTGAAGCAATTTATTGATATTATTTGTATCCTAAATTAAATGAAACAACTTTATAAAAAAATATTCTGGAGACAATTGGGGAAATATGAATATAGCTATATTAGATGATATTAAGGAATTATTGTCAATTTTGTTAGGTGTAATGCTAATGTTGTGATTATATTTTTATATTCTCATGTTTTGGGAATACACAGGGAATATATAGAGATAAAATATGATGCTTAAGATTTGTTTTTTTTTAAATAATAGATAAAATTCATATAGAAGAAGTAAATAATTTTCAATTTCAATTATAGGGACTTAAAGATTCATTTTTTTATTTTCTCAACTTTTGTATGTGTTTGAAAACTTAAACAATAAAAATTTTAAAGAAAAACTTGCCTAAAATTTATTTTAAAACAAGTATTTCTTCTCTCTTTCCTTTTTGGTGTATTATTTCTTAATTCTTAGTTTTCTCACTTGCAATATTCTTTTATAATTTCAGTCAAGCATATATCCTCTTACTAACTCAAATAAATTAAACACTCGTAGGTTATATCAGTGGTTCTCAACTAAGACATTTGGCAATATCCAGAGATAGTTGTGGTTGTCACAACTACAGGGTGCTTCAGGCATTTAGCATTTATTGAATTAATTAATAAATTGCTGAATAAATAAAATCCAAAATAATCCACTATAATGAACCAGGAAATCATGGTTATCTGTTGATAACTCTATAAAATTTAATCGGAATATTTTTCAAGGGGGTGGCAATTTTGTATATTAGTAAGTGAATATCTGCATAGTAATTTATTTTAAAATGAGAGTTTAAGAATCTGAGGGTTTTGTGCTATAAAATTGTATCACAGATCAAAATTGAAATGCTGGTATTTTTAGCTCTAAATTTTTAGTCAGTTTTTATTCTTAATTTGTAGTTGAGCCAATCTTTAACATTTTCATAATAGGCATTCTAGTACAGTTCAAATACACAGCTCTTGGTCTAAATTATATAGATTTTGGAGCTTTTTCCTTTGCAAGCCTCGATAAGGATTAATATGATAGAAAGTTAATTTGAGAGAAAAGAATATTCCAGTCATTCTCTAGTTTGAAAGATAAAGATTATTATTTTTCTTTTTGTTTTTTTTTTCCTTAAGTAGATCACAATTTTTTCTTCCTGTCTTTTCATATTATACTCATCCCCTGCTCCTCTTTTCACAGCTTATTCTCTAATAGGTAACTTTCCTTGATGAATTCTATAAAAAATTAGACTTGAATCTCAAAGCATTTGTCTCTGCTATGTTTTTAAATAGTTTTTATTTACATTTTCTACATTAGTTTTTGTACTTTTTTGAAAATTATAAATTTATAAAATAACATCTCTCTCCACCAGTGCTGTCAGGACCTAATATACATTTTTTACATTCATTGATCAGTCTGCATGATTAAAAGTATATGGATATTTTTATAATTGTTTTCCTTTAAAAAACAAAACAAAACAAAAAAAACCTTATGGTCCTCTTAAGTCTAACAGGTAAAAGCAAGAAGTCATACTGGGAAATAGCTTTCATTTCATGAATGCTACTATAATTAATCACTTGAGGAATAGAACTACAGCAGTTACCCCTCATGTTCTTTGAAATTTCCATGCCCACTTTCTGTATGAATTATGGTGTTAAGTTCTAGTGTCAGTGCCAATTCTAACTTAGAAATTATATTCTTCCCACTCAGAAATTCCTCCTGGAGTTTCAATAGGAGAAATTATTTTTCATTTCCCCCCCTTAAAACTGTTGTATAATATTGCTGGCAGAGAGAGGATGTTTAGTTCCACCCCCAAAGGTGGCTGGATTTCAGTGGAAGTTGAATCAGTATCTATATAAAGAATGTAAAAAGCCTTAGGCTAACTGTAGATGAAAAGCGCTCTAGATATGTAAGGTATTATTACTACTAAAGCATTATTATTTTTACTTTGCTACAAGGTACAGCAAGCCTATAAAAACCTGCCCAACAGTTCTGCAGGGAGGCATGCTTTGTGCTTTCAGTTCTTCACCTCTAACAATTTGTTTTTCCTGTACCAACACTACCTGTCAATTTTTATTAAGCAAAGTAATGTGAGATATTTTGATTTTTTTTACCCTAGATGTCCTTGGTAGGTAGTGAAATGACCAACAAAACCCTCGGTTAAAGCTACACCACTGAGTACCACTAAAAAAAGGAGCAGAAAGCAAGTCTTGCCCAGGTATTAAAAAAATACAAATTAGGAAAAAATAATCTACTCCATTCACACTGAGTCTTAAATACGATTCAGTTGCTACCTGCTGATTTAATCAATCCTTTTCAGTTAGAGAATAGAAATTGGAGTGTAATATGTATGATGAAAAATTTTAATAAAACACATTGGAATTTTTTTTTCTTAATCGGAAATGAAATGATCTGAAGACATCCAGAGCATCTTTAAAAATCTCTTGAAAAAAGAAAACCAAATGGTATAAATCCATCAAAGCTTGTTTGCAATTTTATATATTTATTATGACATAGAAACTTTTGGAGCTTACTTCCTTGAAATTAGAGAGATAAATATGGGTCATTCTGATGACTCCAGGCCAGGCCTTTAGTTGAGGTATTTTGATTTTGATCTCTTTTGATGATCAGATAGTTTTGTTCTCCTCTGAACACAAAACCACTCAGCTCACTCTCAAATTAGAAGTAAGAAGCAAAGTAAAGGGCTTGAACATAAATTACTGTAAATTCTTTTTCATTGTCTCTGGCAAGAAGAAGCATTTGTGCCTCTGACTAGCAGTGGGGTAGCAACACCTATAAACAAAAGACACACATTTTAATCAATGGATCAAATGAGAAGCATCCCATTCCCTGTCAGAATAAAGAATAAGCTCATAAATTACCTTTCTTCTCTCATCTAAAGTTGGTAGAATTCGGATTTTCTAAATAGAGTCCTAGAAAATAAGGAATTCTTGAATACTTTCTTCTAATCAAGTGTTATCTGATAGAACTTCCTGTAATGATGGAAATGTTTTATATCTGTGTTGTTCAGTAAGGTAGTCAGTCACTAGCCAAATGGGGCTATTGAGCACCTCTGAAATTAATTTTATGTAATTTCAATTAATTGTAAAATCCACATGTTGCTAGTGGCCAACATTTGGACTAACACAATCTAGATATCAGGGGAATGAGTCAAAACTATAGGCATCTGCACCTTGTCAAGGAATGTATCCACCCTGGGTCCATGTACTCTGATAGGCAAGGTGGTGTAGAAGAAAGAGGAAGGGTAATGGAAACTGAGCATCTGAGTGCCAGTCTTGGCATTCTGCCATTTGGACAAACTTTTCTTTAAGGCTGAACTTCTGCAAAATAAGAGTAATAATACTTACTTTGTTAATTTGTTGTGAAGATTAACAGAAAAATAATGTTTTTAAGACAACTAGCAAAAGGCCTGCCATGTAAGAGTTGCTCATTGAATATTAGTACTTCCTCAGTATGTTATAGGCCTAAATTGGGCACAGCCATTAGCCAAAGAGCATTTAACTATTGTAGGTTTAGGTGAATTCCTGGGAAACCAGCCAAAATGTGTAATCTCAGAGGTTAGATTTATTCTATTCACTCATTCAACATATATTTTAGTACCAGGTTGGATGCAGTACTCTGCTAGGCACTATGAGTATGATGAGGAGACTCCAAGAGTACTATTAGCTCTTGAGTTCTTAAGGTATGTAGTTCAGGACAATCTGTGATTACCTGAGTTGGGATGTTGCAGTAACGGTTTGTCAATAGTGACAGTTTTGACTAATGGCATGACCTAAATGGATGTCAAAAACAGAAGATTAGTGGCAGTAACTCAATACATCTCCTTTTTCTTTAGTCTTGTCCATTATTGATTTTAAGCTTCGGAAGGACAGATATGTTGTCTTAACTTGATTTACATAGTGACAGAGTTCACTTCTATTTTTCAAAAAATTCCTTTGGATGATGGTAAAGATTAACAAGTGTCAAATAATGCTTAAAGACATTATTAATAGTCTCTTTTCAGCAGTGTTTTTCCATCATGAGTTCTGAACTAGTAGTATAATGTCCAGGACAAATGAGGTAAGCTTTTGAACAAACATCCAAACTCAGGGTCATAAATCTATGAGCATTAGGAAAGTTATTTACTGTGGGGAATCACACTGGCTGCTTGCCTCTGTGCTTGGGGAGCAGGACTGCACAATACCACTGGCAAGACAGCTTTGTAGCAGCCTGGAAAATGTGAGTGGAAATCTCACCCTTATGCTATCAGGTCAACAATTTAAATTCAAGCCAGACATACAATGACAGAAGCTCCACTGATTGTCAAGGTCTCTGGCATGCTCTTGTCTCCCATCTCAAAGTCAACAGCTCTGCCTGGCTCTCTGATTTCAAGAGGGGAGTTGGCTTAGCAGCCACTATTACTCCCCAGGTGGTTTACTTGAAGCAATTGGAGACAAAAGTGTGCTGTCAAGATTATATCCCTTTTGTGAAGGGATTTAACTTAGTTTTTAACTATATAAAATGAAAACATTAAAGCCACTTGAACTTTAATGCATAGAATATTTGATAACTGAAGAACAATCCAATAAAACAGAGATTGTATATTGCCCTCCAATATCAACTTCTTTAACTAGAAGCACTGCAGGAATTAGACTCTGATTAATCTCATGTTAAATTTTTGGAAGATGGAGGATTGGACAGTGTCAGTTAAGCCCAATATAATTTTAGAATTACTTCTAAAATTTGGAGTAGCAATGGTTATTAATTGATTCAGATTCAAATTCTCATATAAAATCCTGGTATAGACGCATGTGGAAAGTGTCACATACTGGATCTTTTTCTCTACCTTTAACAAATATAATAGGGGAAAGGAAGGTAGCTTTCATAAAAATGTCCATAGAGTTTTATTGTTAATGAAACAGAAATTGCCACACAAAAAAATCTCGGTATGAGGCAGTTGATTTCTCAGTTGGGATGTATTTCAGGAAAAGATGGCATCGTGCCTTCCCCATCAGGACTTGGTAATCATTCCACTATTCATGAACAGATGCCTTGGTCAGATCCCCAAGTGTAAGTGAATTCATTAAAAGATCTAGGGAATTGGGGTATTAATTCTAAATCATTACATATTATAGATTTTCTGGAAACAAGTAGGGAGACATGGTAAGGAGATGAAATAGTAGATTGTACCTAACTCTGGGCCAGAATTTGGTCCCATGAGATCACCAAAAGAGCTCCTTTAGCATAAGAATTAAACTCTTCAAAAAAATTATTTAAGCAGTTTTTGTTACAGTGTAGAAGTGTATAAGATAAAGTAGAATCATGAGTACCTCATGCCATATATGCAAATCCCTATATATAATCTATTGGATAGAGGAGAGTACACAAATCACTTTTTTTGAAGACTTAGAAAAAAAGAACTTTTCTAATATAATTTTTGTGAAGGAGACTCTGTCTTGTAGAATGCTTGAAATGATGGTGTTTGTAATAGTAAATAGTGCTCTAAATATATGATGGAATATTTTTAAATGTGGGCTTAGATTCTCTCTTTCCAGATCTTTATTTTTTCACTCAGACAATTTGGCACTGGTTAATCTGTGGGTGGATATATTTTCTCACCTGCACAATTAACTTAAAGTTATTATTGGAATCATTTTCATCTTCAGTTATTACGATGATACCATACTTGGAGAAAATGCTATTGAGTTTAAAAGATTCCGAATACATGAGGGCAAAACATAACAATCATATCACATGAAAAACTTCAAAATAGCAGTTGAAATTGTTTTATTAAGGATAAAGTTTTTAACATAATTCTTACAGATATGCTCCTTCTTTGGTTATGGCTATGTTTATATAAGACACATCATAACAGTTCTATAGGGGTATATTAAATGCTTCTGTTTACCTCTCAAATGACTTAATGTCATCAAGATATAGGAGTTATTTAAGTGCATACATGATATTTTATTGCAGAACATGACTGAAATATATTATAAAAATACTTTATTTCTATAATGAAATCCCAACTTAACATTTGCTACATTTGAGCTTGTTTCTGTTTGTTTTGTTATTACTTGGTCCACATAGGGAAGTATGATTGCTTCCTAGTGACTATGCAAATCATTTGAATAGAGGTGTTGGACTCTGAGGATATACATGGATTATACATATGTTTGTTCAAATCATCATTCTAAAGCAGGGGTGAGAAAACAGTGACCTAGTGGCCAGACCTGGCACACAATTCTTTTTTGTAAATAAAGTTTTCTTGGAACATACTCATGCCCATTAGTTTACACATGGTCTATGCCTGCTTTTGCACTACAGTAGCAGAGCTGAATAATTTTAACAGACATATGTAATCTTAAAAGCCTACTATCTGGTCTTTAACAGAAGTTTTTCAATTCATACTATATAAAAGATGTGTTTTTTTGTTTTTAAGTTTTGTTTTCTTTTCCTTTTAAATTTGGTAATCACTATATAACCATAAATACAAAAACTGTATTCTTCTCCACTGCTATCTTCAAAATATAATCTTGGAAAATCTACATACTTTCCAACTTCCTTTAGAGTTAAAAATAGCCATATGACTCAGTTCTAGTCCTTGATATATGAATTAAAGGTGGCTGTTGGACTATGAGAAAGAACCATGGTAGCATCACCTCATACTCACTTTCTTTCCTTGAATATGAACTTGAAACCTTCATGTTGGTTCATGTGGAAAGGCCCAAGGAAATAACAAAAATACCAATCCTGATATCTTTGGTGTATGTTAATCACAATCATAAGTAAGCCTATCTAATATAAAATAGTAAATTTAAACCTTATAAATCTCAAGGTGGGGCAGGAAAGAAAATGAGGAGAGAGAGCTGCCACAAATTAAATCTAAAAAAGAAAAAAACAAATAGGTGCTCTGAATTATAAACACATTGTACTAAGTTATGACTATCCTCTCTCAGTGGGAAATAGTTCCTTTTATCTCCTCCTATACCCTTTTTCTTCACCCACCTGTTGAACTTCTATTTATGTTTGCAGTCTATGCTAGTCTCCAAAGATGGCTACCAACAATTCCTTCTCTCCCTGTGCACTTACAGGGTGAAGTCTATGTTCCCTCCCCTTGAATCTAGACTGCCCTTTGTGACTTGCTTTGACCAATTAAATGCAGCAGAAGTGATCTCTAAGGCCCAGACCTTAAGATAACTCACAGAATTTTCCAGAAGCCGAGAGAATAAAGTGATTCAAGGAGAAAGGCATAATCAACTGTGTCAGATGATGCTGACCAGGATATGATCACTGGATAGATATAATAAAGTATTTGTCATTTCTGACCTGGATTATAGCAATCTCTGGAATGTTTGGTGCAAAGTCCTGATTAAAGTGTATTCAAGAAAGGATGGGAGGAAATAAATGAGTACAAATTAGAACAAATAACTCATCTCTTCCTGAAAATTCAAGAGCAGCTGAAGGAGGGATGATAATATATGGCAAGAACAATTTTTAAGGTAGTAGAAATAGTGTCAATTTATAAAAACAATTCTTACATTTAACCTACATTTTAAAGACAGTATTGTCTCAGTTTAAAAACAGGATTCTTAAAAGCAAGGTTAATGTTTGTCACATAGTATCTTGGTAAATTATCTTACTTGTATTTCAATTTCTTCATTTGCAACTTGAATAAAAATGATCATTTTATACATTAATTGCCCAATAAAATTTCTTTATCTGTGGCTTAAGTTTTATGTTACTGTTCCAGATTGTTCTTTTTTAAGTTGGTTAAAAATAAATAAGTAAATAAATAAATAAATATTTATGTCAGGAACTATTAATTTAATATAATGGAATAAGGTACCAAATTTAAAAAATGCTTTATTTTTGTGATTTTTCCAAAATTTTGAAGAACTATATATTTTAAAAATTGGGTGCCTATATATAGGAGATGAAAATATGTAAATGAATCATAAAAGAATGTATTGCTTATTATATTCCAGGAGATAGTCTGTTAATACATTTATATTATATTAATCCTACTGTATTAACAGAATTCATATAAAGAATAGATTAGCATGTTTTATCATGGTTAGACAGTATCTTGTGTAGAGTGACTGGTGGCAATTTAGACTGGAAAGGCTGAGCCACTGCAAAAGAAGAATCCCCTTATCTCTGCAGATGAAATGATATATCCTGGGAATTACATGCATGTATGCTGTTACTATTTTGTTTGAGATCACTTCTGAAAACAACAGTTTAAAAAGTAAATTCTATTACTCTTCTGACAAAAATATAATTAAAGCAGAAATAGATAAATGAGTAGAATGTTTTGGACTTAAAAAGATTCAAATTAACTAAATAAATATTTATAATCATTTTGATCCATTCTTTAGAATTGTGCCCTTTTTGGAATAATATTTTGTAATATTGTGTGTTTAATTTCAGGTTCATTTCATGTTGGCACCTGTTTTCTGGGTTCTCAATGGCACAACATGTGTTTTAGGTTAGTGCCAGTTAATGTTTTAAAAATAGTGTCTTTCATGGTATTTGAAGGGAAAATCTTCTCCTAATTGCAAAGCAAAGGTTGTCTGTAGTCCAATGGTATGTGCATAATTGTCTTTGTTCACTATAGCCAAAGTTTGATTGTCAGCAGTATTGAGTGTTATGCTTTGATTCCCTTTTATTTTAATAATTAATTTCATTTCCTTCTAATAAAGGGGGCTGGGAACAGAGTTTCATGTTTTATTTTCGAAGCTCACTTGTTTCAATTTCCTAGTGTTAAGTTAAAATGTATCCTGTTAAAAGAGTGTGACTTTTAATTATATCAATTACAATTGATCTTTGTTTTTGTTACACAAAGGCACTCTTACCCATCATGGCAAATATCTCTGGGAAGAATTTGATAAAATTTGTAGAAATAATATCTTTTCACTTTTGAATGGATTGATGAAACAATATTTACAAGATATATTGGTTAGTTCTTATTACATACCAAATATTCTATTGCATCAGGAGAAGCCAACTATTTATCTCTGTGAATGATAAGCCCATCCTCTCACAAAGGCTGAGCTTCCTATGTCCTGCAATAGAAAAAAGTGGGTATATCACCACCTAGGCTAGTCCTAGGCAAATTGGAAGTTGATATGATTTTGTTTTTAAAACCTTTTTTCTTCATTCTGAAAATGTAAATAGAAGACTAAAAATGTTGACGATCCTAAGTATAATAATGGCTCTGATTTTTGAACACTTACCCTGTGACAAACACCGTACAAAGTGTTTTCAATCCTTTATCTCATTCAGACTTACCATCTTATGGTGGGGGTGGTGGGGTAAGTACAATTCTATCTCCATAAATTTGAAGCTAAGAGGGGTTATGTAACTTAGCTAGGGTCACACAGATAGTAAGCTGCAAAAGGTTTACCTGACTTTAAAGCTCCTACAAGTAAATAATATACACATGACCTCCTTCCAGGAAGGGGTCACTATTGGCACAGGTATCCAGAGCATTACAGCCTTATGAGACTCACCGTAGGCCTTGCATGCTTTAGAATACCATGATTCTGTTGCCATAGCAGTCCTACAGAGCCACTCTGAAGAATATTCGAAGGGAGGCCAAATAGTTAAAAGTGGAGGCCCTGGCATAGTCATACCTGTGTTTGAATTCTGTCTCTACCACCAACTTCATGACCCTGAGTAAAAAACTTGATTCTCAATGTCCCATCTGTAGAGTGAAAATAATCACAATCTTTACTTCATAGAATTGTTGAGGGATGAAATGAGATCAAACTCATGATAAATTTGGCTCAGGCCAGGTGATGATGTGGCTATGCAGGTGACTATAACATTTAAAAAACTGAGGATTCAAATAGCACAAGCCCAGGGAGCATGGGATGGTGGAAAAATACAGGCACACCTCAGAAACTCCAGACCACTGCTGCAAAGCAGACTTACAACAAAATGAGTTGTAATCATTTTGCTGGTAGAGTGCCTTGCCTTCAATTTGTAAAAAAAAAAAAAAATGCAACACATTTGAAGCACAATAAAGCAAAGCACAAAAAACAAGGTACAGGCTTTGAGGCCAGGCAAATTTTAATTCACATCACAAATTTTGCATGTTTGGGGATCTCCACTCAAGATTTTGCTCTAAAAGTTAATTTCTATCTCTTTCTGAAGAAATGTGATTCAAATAGAAATGGAGGAAGGTCTGATTAGAATGTTTTTGATAAAAAGTTTGAATATCTGAATATTATTTTGATAGATTCTTCAGTAATATGCCATTTTATGACTTGTGCTATTAATATTTGTGGTAAATTTTTATGTTAACTCCATATCAACATGTTTTCTAGGTTCTCAAAAACTGTTACACCAGTTTCTAATTTACATCACAAAGCTCAGTTTACAGTGTTTTTGGCTTTAGGCAAGTGCTTAAAATCCTATGAGCCACTGTTTTCTCACATTAAATTGAGATATTAATGTGAAATATTATATGGGAAGTCCTTTGTGCGATACTTAGCACTCAGTTGATTGCAACAAATGGTAGCTGTTTTACTGTTTTTCATAAAAGCTTTATCACTTGTTCATTCATTGAACACATTTTTTGAGCACAGTTTTTGAGCACCTTTTACAGGCCATAAGCAATGCTAAAGATTGGGGAAAGAGTGGTCCCTAAAGCAGCAGCTCTTGCTTTCTAGAGGTAGAGGCAAATAAATATATAAGCCAATAAATAGAACGATATAATTACATAAGGTTTGTGACAAGAGCTTCTTTAAAAAGCCGTGAAAGAAAAAGTTGGTGCCCTTTTCTAAAGAGATAAGACTTCGGCTGAAGTTTGAAAGGTGGGAAGGAGTAAGCCAGGCAAAGAGCAGAGGGAAGAGCAAGTGCAGAGACCTGGAGGTAGGAACAAGCTTCACTGTTCTGCTTCTAAGCAAAACAAAAACATAAGACAGAGGTAGGGGCTAAATTCAGAAGAGTGGGCTGGGACCACACTTTGCTGAGGAGTTGCTCTTATTCCACATATGTAGAATAGTCACTTATGAGTTTAAGCTTGTAAGTGTCACAATCCAATATTTTTTAAAGACTACTTAGATACTTATGTGGAGAATGAAATAGAGGGAGTTGTGTGAACAAGTATTGACACAGAAGGCATTCACATGTGGTGGCTTGGGTTCAAGAAGTAGCTGTGGTGCTAGTCCTAAGACTTTGAGAGTCTTAAGAAGTTGAACCCACAGGACTTCTCCATGAACTGGGTGTGAGTGTGAAGGAGCAGAAGCCACTGAATTAATAAGTACAAGACTCATTTTTGATCATGGGTTTTGCTACCTATAGCAGAGATGGCTCTGGGTCATCATTTGAGCTAAGTGTCTAAATTTAAAGTATATTGGGTCATTTTATATGTGTGAAAATTGGAGGTTGTTTGATTACTTTATTTGGATGAATCCTGGCCTTTTTTGTGGTATTGTCGAGAATAGAAGTGATGAATGCAAAGAAAAGCAGGTTATAGCTTGCAAGTTCCCTTTGCAGTACATTGCTAAGACATATTGGGGCCCAAAGGAAACATGTTTGTTCATATATACACTTATCAAAATATTATCTCATATTTTGAACCAAGTGGACAAAGTTAATAAAAGCTCTATAACAAACAAAATTATTATATATGGCAGTTACCAGAGAATGGTGGGAGGGGAGAATGGGGAGTTAGTGTTTAACACATAGAGAGTTTCAGTTTGGGACGATAAAAAAGTTCTGGAGATGGATGGTGGTGGTGATTGCACAACAATGTGAATGTACTTAATGCCACTGAACTATATACTTAAAAAATAGTCCTAATGGTAAATTTTATGTTATATATATTTTGCCACAATTGTTAAAACTGAAAAAAAAAAAAAGACTATATGTAAAGCTTTGTGTCGCAGAGCTTTTTCAAACTCCAGTGCCAATCCTTATAAAGCCTCCTATCAAAGGGAACAGGGGCTATTGGAGACCAAGAACCCCAGATTAATTGGAAATGACAGTTCCCTTTGCACAAAAATGCAGTGCTGTAAAACAAACAGCCAGCAACAGTCCGTCTTTACTTAATATTTTGATATTTTGTTCATAATTGGGTTTGTGCATTAATTTTGATTTTTTTTTTAAATAATGCATGAAAATTTTATTTCTCTTGAGTACCGAGTGCTTCTGATATTTCCGTAGCTATTGTGCCTAAGGCCAGGACCTAGCTCAGCTCTTTGTTTAAGGGTTAAAAACTATCTGCCACCTACTGTTCAGTAGTGTTGCAGTGGATTAAGTATCTCAGAAAGGAACAGTGTTTCAGGCTCACCCTGGGGAATAAGACACATTGTTCCTAGTTGCTTGAAGCCTTCCTGACCCTGTCAAGAATGTCTATTACTGCCCCTTCCATTCCACTCCTCTCCTTTCTCCCCAGGCCACAACAAAAGTGGGAGACAGATAGAAACCCATTGCTTACATCAAAGTTCTCCTCTTTCCTCCTTCTCTTTCTGTTTGCCACTGTCCACTTCTGTACCTCTAACCTGCCCATAAAGGACTTTTATCTCTTTTCTGTATGGCAAGAAAGTGACTTCATGTTATCAACTCACAGTCTATGGTTTGAAACCTATGCTCTGGGACCTCGAAAGTTGTGGTATTAATATTCAAATCAAGCTTTAGGAATATAAGCAAAACTTTTTTTTCTCCCTAAGGTGCCTTGTTTTGCATATTACTTTGGGATTCAGGTTCTTACCTCAGCTATAGTTTTACACAATCCATTCAGAATTGTATTTGGCGGCTTCATATGGCCTCACCTGAAGCATTTGAAGGATTAGGGAAACTGAACGGTTCTAGAAACGTGGAGGGGCAAACACAGCCAGCAAATAGATCAAAAATCATCTCTAGACTAAGTCAGATTAAATAAATTAATGGGGAAGTATAAAGCGCCTCAGGCCAGGAGTCAAAGGTCTAGTTTCCAAGTGTGACCAGCCCAGGAAAAGCCAGTTTCTTGTTAGGACATTGCCTCACACAGTGTATAAAGGCATGAGCTTGGGAATAAAAGACCTCAGTCTGAACCTCAAGCTTATTCAACCCCTCCTAGGAGACAGTGGGGTATTACTTCATCTCTCTAAACCTGTGTTTTCTTCTTTACGCTTCCTAATAATTATAAGCCCCAGCTTACAAGGCATCTACCTCACAAGGAAACCAAGCTCATCCAAGGCATTTCTTCATCTTTAAAAAGTGATATTTGGCAATGGGAGTTAAACATGATCATGCATGCAAAGCACTGGGAATGGTGCCTGGCATATAGTAGGTGTTTAATAAATGACAGTTATTATTATTTTCTTCATTTATGACAGAGAAACGAATACCTTCTCAGGTTGATTCATAGTTTGTTGAAAGACTGAAGTGATGTCATGAATATAAAATAGCGTTATATATTATAAAGGGTTAGGCCAATATAAGGAAATTTTTGCAATGATTTTCAAGTATCATTCAGTGACTAACAACCATAATTGTAGAGGACTCAAGAAATTAAATCCTTTAATTATGCTCAGCCATGTTGGGTTGTTTTGTGATTATTTCAGGAACAATAATTTATGTATTTAAGCAGAAAACATTTAATGAGCATTTACTATGTATGAGGCATTATCTGGTGTTATTCTAGGGAAATGGAGCAGTAAGTAAACCAAATTCAGAATATTTTAGGCTTTGTATATAAGGATTCTAGAGATGTAGAAAGAAAAAAGCCAGGCTTGAAAATATGAATTCAGGAATAATCAGAGTATATATGTTGTTCAAAGTCAAGCTGGGCATCATCTTAAAATCTAATCCTAATTCTCAGGTCCAAAACTTTGATTTTTTTTCCCCTTGCATGGAACATGAAAGTAAAGAGATCATCTTCTGTTCTTTCATCCTTTAATGCTAAGGGAGGGAGAGCTTGGGGAAAGAAGAAATCAGTCACTCAGGAAGACTCAAGAAGAAAATCTAGCAAGGTGGCCACATAGGTAAATGCTGTACTTGCCTCCTCTCACAACCTCATCAAAATTACTATTAAACTACAGAATAGCTAACATTGAGATTTACCTGGAGTCTAGCTGGAAAAAAGTCCTACCACTGGGGACAACAGAAGAGGCCACCTCGAGACCATTAGAAGGGGTGGAGACATGGAACAGGCTAGTCCCACACCCAGGTGTCGCAGGTATGACTCGGGTGAATAATCTCAGCTGTAGATATCCCCCCAGAAGAACACGGGGCCCTGGCCTCATACCAGGCACCCCAGCCCAGGGTTCTAGTGCCAGGAAGAGAAGTCCCTACACATTATGGCTTTGAAAATCAGCAGAGATTGTGGCTGAGACAGCGGGCTAAAGGAGTCATAGAGTTTCCTTTTACGGGGCCCTCACACAGACTTACTCACTGACAGACTCACTAGCTCTAAGCTCCAGTTCTGGGACAGCAGCTCGATAGGTGCCAGGGACATACAGGGAGGAAGTGAGTTGTCTGGCTTCAGGGCAAGAGCTGAAGGAGTAGCTTTCTCCCAGACAGAAGTGTTGGCAGAGTACATTGTTCCTTCATTGAGCCCTCCCCTACCCAGCTTACAGACTCAAACAGGTTTCATATCTGAATCTCCATCAGAG
The DNA here is from genome assembly GCA_004027375.1 of Macroglossus sobrinus. NCBI lineage: Eukaryota > Metazoa > Chordata > Mammalia > Chiroptera > Pteropodidae > Macroglossus > Macroglossus sobrinus. The sequence goes on from PVKZ01000538.1 coordinate 530,428, forward strand.
TCTCCATCAATGTAGCTAACACTGGTCACCTCTGATGATTTTTAGATACCACACTCTCCTAAGACCAGGAGACATAGCAGCCCCACTTAATACATAGAAACAAACACAAATAGGCAGCCAAAAGAGAAAATAAGGAAACATGTCCCAAATGACAGAACAGAACAAAGATCCAGAAAAAGAACTAAACAAAATGGAGACAAGCAATCTACCAGATGCAGAGTTTAAAATACTTGTTAGAAGGATGCTCAATAAACTTAGGAAAAGAGTAGAGGAACTCAGTGAGGATCTTAACAAAGAGATAGGAAAATAAAAGTGAAAATAGAAAACATATTTAAAAAAGTCAGAAATGGTGTATGATGACTGAAATGAAGACTACCTTAGGAGAAATTAACAGTATATTAGATGAAGCAGAGAGTAGAATCAGTGATTTAGAAGATAAGTTAGGAAAAAACACCCAATCAGAACAGCAATAAGAAAAAAGAATTTTTTAAAAATGAGGATAGTTTAAGAGGCTCAGAGAGTCCCCAAAAGATGAACCCAAAGAAGCATTCTCCAAGACACACCATAATTAAAATTCCAAATTTTAAAGACAAAAAGAGAATCTTAAAAGCAGCAAGAGAAAAGCAGTCAATTCTCTACAAGGGAGCTCCCATAGGATGTCAGCAGATTTCTCAAAAGAAACTTTGTAGGCCAGGAGAAATTGGCAGGAAATATTTGAAGTGATAAAAAGCAAGAACCCACAACCAATATTATTCTACCCAGCAAGGCTATCCTTCAGAATTGAAGAACAGGTAAAAGGTTTCCAGACAATAAAAAGACTAAAGGAATTCATCATCACCAAGCCAGTATTACAGGAAATGTTAGAGAGACTTTGTTAAGAAGAAAAGCTTTAAGAAAATAAAATATATGAATAATAAAATGGTAATAACTACATATATAGCAACAATTACTTTAAATGTAAGTGGATTAAATGCTACAATGAAGAGATAGGATTGGTGAATGGATGAGAAAACAGGACCCTTACTTATGCTGCCTACAAGAGATTCAATTCAGATACAAAGAAACACATAGACTGAAAGTAAAGGAATAAAAATGATGTTGCATAAAAATAAAAACAAACAAACAAAAAGCTGGGGTAGCAATATTTATACTATACAAAATAGACTTTAAAACAAAGACTATAATGAGAGGCAAAGAAGGACCCAGTTATCCCACTTCTGTGTATGTATCTGAAAAAAACCCAAAACACTATTTTGAAGGGACATGTGAATCTATATGTTCATTGCAGCATTATTTACAGTAACCAAGATATGGTGACATCCTGGGTATCTATTAATGGGAAGAAATAAAGAGGTGCTATATATATGCAATGGAATATTAGTCATATAAAAGAATGAAATCTTGCCATCTACAACAACATGGATGGAACTAGAGCATATTGTGCTGAATGGTGTAAGTCAGATAGAGAAAGACAAATGTCACATGTGGAATCTGGAGAACAGGATAAAAAAACCCACAGAAACAAGCTATAGATACAGAGAGCATTTTGATGGTTGTCAGTTTGGGGGATAGGAGATGTTTAAAGGGGGAGGGGATTAAGAGTTACAAATCAATAGTTACAAAATAGTCATGAGGATATAGAGTAGAGCATAGGGAATATAGTCAGTAATATTATAATAACTATGTATGGTGTCAAATGAGTACTGGATTTATCAGGGTGATTACTTCATAAATTATATAAATGTCTAATCACTGTGTTGTACACCTGAAACTAATATAATATTATATGTCAACTATAATTGAAAAAATGAAAATATAAAAATTTAGAAAAGAAATATACATCATTTCTACTAATTTGAAAATAAAATAATTCTATCTTTTATCAAAAAAGATAATCTAATTAAAGGAAAGGATACTACTCATTTATCTTTCTAAATTTTAATTGTGCTTTGAGTGAAAAAGTGAATTTTATAAACTTAGTTCATGCTTAATGAGTTCTTTAGTTGGAGTAAGGTCCATTTACATAAAAACAGAAAAGAACAAAAAAGTATTCCAAATTGTTATAGAAATATCCTTTAGTAGATAATGAGATAAAGAAGAAAGCAGAAGTCATCACATCCCAGTTCTAAAAGATCACTAATACAGCATTGATATATTTCCTTATTGTTTCTTTTCATAAACAATATCTATAATTATAAATCAAGATTTAAATATTGTGTATATTAAGTTTAATATTCCATTTTTAGTTTAGTGTTATATCAGATTATTTAATTTTTCACCATTTATTCTCCAATAATCTTTAGAAAATTATACTTAATGTTTGATCAATGTTTGACTTCTCAATAATATGTTAATATAATATAGATATATCTTTATATGTTTTATCCAATTTTCTTAGAAAAATATCCTAAAAGTAAAATTACTAGATCGAAAGGTATAAACATATTAATATGTATGATCTTACCATATATTTGAATTAGATGATACTATTTACATTCTTAACATGAGGGGAAAGAAAGCTCATCTTACAATACTCACATAGCAGTATTGATTATTACTTGCTTATATATTAAATAAAATATATCATCACTATCTTTTCTTTGTACTTTTTTATTATGAGTATATTGAATGTACCATCTTACCAAACATTTATAATTTTATCTCACTTGTAATAATTATATTTTACATAACATTCATTAAATTATCTAGAATTGCCAAAACAATGTTAACAATGTTCATAGTAGTCAGTGTCCAGGAGCAAAATTTCTGGAAGCAAAACTATGGTATATGACAATTGCAACAGAGCAATTTGAAAAAAAATTACATAAGTTATAGGGCAGATGCTAAAAGAAAAATATAAAATTACACATGTCTATGTGTATGTTTGTCACTTGAAAAGAGAGATATTGACTCATATTAGTTTTATCCTGGAATCATTTTTACTGATCTCATAGAGAATGAATAAGATTGTCTATATATTTTAGACTAACTCAAAAGCTTTTCTTGTTCAAAATCAATCAACAATACTTTTGTAGATCATATCTTAACATGTATTTCTAGCAGTTTCCATAAATTACAAAACTCAGTTTCTTTAACAAATCAGCAGAGAAATTTATAAAGCAGTGTATTCTTTTTTAACAGTTTAAATAAACATAACACATTCTTATTACTAATTTCCTTCTCAAGAGAACACATTTTTATGATTCTTAACTAAATTCTTTATTTGACCAATTTAAGTAGATAGATGTTTCTGAAGTATTTTTCATATTCAAAGGATATATTATAAAATAGCTTTTATATGACCTGAAGTTTCCCTTTATAATTTTTATAATCCTAAAGATGTCCTGTGAATTTTATACTAATTCCTTCAAATTTGACTTTTCACTTCAACAATGTAGGGAGTGTGTGGTAGAAAATGTAAATGCTCAATGCTCTGCTGAGACACACATAAATATAGATTTGTTGGAATTACTACAGCTATCTTGTCACATTCATGGCTTTTGGAGCCAAAATTTCCTAATTCCAAGATTATGAGCATGTGACAAATCTGATTTATATTGCTTTGTGAAACTAGGGCCTCCATATACACAAGTTGATGGACTGAAAAAAATGGACTTGGGCAAATGAGTATGACTTAATTTATGTTTTAGAGGTCATTTGAAAATGTGTTTCAGACTTATTCTGTTTTAGATCTAGAAGCATCTGAAAGACAATATATGAATCTTGAAGTTTTAGTCTAAGATAAATTTACAATGGAAATAGAGACAGAAATGCTTTTGTTTGGAATAGGCAGTCAGCTCACTTTCACTCCCTTTGTTATTCTTTGGCAAACCTACCCACTCATATTCCACAACGTCTTTGTTGTTTTAATTTTTAGAGGGAGAATTTGTAGTAAGATAGCCTAGTAGACAAATTCCAGTTGTATTCTCCTAAGCAAATCATTTCAATTGTCTGAAACCAAGTTTCCTCATCTACAAAATGAGGAGGTTAGGAACAAAAGCAACGAAGTTATTATCATATGAATAAATTGCATTTAAATTAAGATCCTGATATGATGTCAGTAAGTATAATAGTAGTTAATAAAAGGAGCTGATTATTCTTTACTGTTAGATTTCCCCCATGATGTAGACCAACTATAGGTCCATGCATTTAAATAAAAACCTCAACAAATATCTCTATTGATATTATTTTAGTAAAATGTTTATAATTATAAAAACACTTTTATGGATATCAATTTTTTTCATTAATATAAAGTTTTTAAATATAAGTTAATTTTTTTAATAGAGTAAGCAGAGAATATGATCATTTTATGTGATAATGTCTTAACATTTATAATAATATTTTCATTTTAATACATATTCAAATATTGGAACACCAAACTCTTGATTTCATGGTGATTTGAAGATTTATTTTTAAATGCATTTAACCAGGAAATGATAAATTTGATTAAAAACAATTAGTAATTATGAGTAGACATTGCATACAAACATGGCAAGAATTATGAATTTATTACATGAGTCATTGTGATTTGGAAAACATTAACCTACGGGAATATTAAAGGAAACTGGAGATGACTGTAACTGAGAATCTCAAAAGAGAATATATAATCATTTTATATTATAGATAGGAATTAAAGTCAAAATGTGGTCCACCAGTATTTTAAACTGTTTTTAATCTTTATTCTTTTTCTTTAACTCTTTTTTCCTTCATTCTTAAAGCCACCTTTGATTGTTTATACTTGTAATTTATGTAATAGATATTTACTTTCTCCTCAAGGGTAGAAAGATTAATCTCGTATTACAAATTTGTAGAATCCAAATGAATAAAGGTTTCTCTGAGTAGTTGTAAAATTATTTAATACAAGATAAGAACCTCAAAATGAAGACCTAAAACTCATTTTCCAGGTTAGGCAATAACTTGGGTAAATACTCAACTTTGCAATGTAGTAGAAATTTTAGACAATACCAGAATGCAAGTTTCAATTTAGGCCTTTGCCTTAGTCTCACATAAAGCAGTTTCAGGTAGTTTGGGTTAAAGAATTTTCATTAACATTATTTTGATAAAAGATAATTCCCAGTAATTTGGATAAAATAACTTAGTTATTAGTTTATTGGTTATTGTTTTCTCAGAATAATATGAAAATAAAATATAAGTACAAATCAGTTTATTGTTTAGGCAAAAAAATTGTTTGCTAATTTCCAATTGTAATATTTCAATAATTGTTCTAATTTTTTTCTATTTTTTCTCTTTTTTCCCCTTTTTTCAATTCAAAATATTGAAAATGTGGTTAAGATTTAGTCTGAAGATCTATATTGCTGAAAAAATATATCTTTTTAACTTAGGTTTCCTTTTTGAAAAAGCTCAAAGCAAATTTATTGGCAAAAATCTTCCTTTTGCCTAAGGCAAAGACTAGTGAAATTATGCCGTATGTAAGAGATTATTAAATATTTTATTTTGCTTTTTTGAGAAAGTCTTGAGCAAACATTTACAAGGTCCTTCCTTATACCGGAGTTTATTTTTATAAACCTTTGCTGAGGCAATTCTTGTTCTTCTCTTCCTAATCATATTTCTTTAATATGTCTTTAATGCTTACTAAAATTCAACAGAATTAATGAGCCTCGTTTTTCCAGGTTCTATGAAAGTGTGACCCTGTACAGTCAGCTAAAGTCTTGCTCTATTATGTTCTTGTTTTTCAATATTATCCATAATCTCAAATCTGTTTTATATAGGGGTAATGTGCATGTTTACATAGAGTGCCTTTTAGGGGAATGTGTGGCTATTGGCAGAGTCTTGGTTCCTTTGTAATTTCAGTTGTTATTCATTCTGGAGTAATAGAAACTAAGTTTGAGAAATAATAAAACATATTTCTTACTGAAATATTTTCTGAAATATACATGTCCTCTGTAAATTGAATTGGTTCAGTTGGTATATTTTCCTATGTTTGATATGTTAAAGTAAAGGAATTAATGTTTGAATATCTGTTGTATGCCATGCACTGTTAAAGCACTTTATATATTTTCTCTTAATTAAAAACTCACAACAACTCAATGTTGTTTTATAAAGTTCATCATACATGAGTTACGTTGGCATATTTTTCTGAAAACTTCAAAAATACTTTAACAAACTGGTAGAATATAGAATATAGTCTCTTAGGAGAATTTATTTAAAAATTTTAACCATGTGTATGTTAGACATTTTTCATTAATCAACCTGGTATTAGCCAAGACTTCTGATTTATAGTCACAGATGCCCAGTTCACAAATCATTTCAGTTTTGCTACTGATATTAGTTTAGGAAGATACAGAAAAAAGACATGATTTGGATAATCTTATTCTGCAAAATAATCTGTAAAATTCAAATGGTGGTCTTAAGTGTTTATATGCCTACTCCTCACCTACTCTGGGTAAACCAAACAAAGATTTGAAACATAGACACAAAATCATGTTTGATTATCCTGCCTCAAAGGAGAAAAAGCCAAAGGTAAGAAGCCCAGTCAATTTTTTTTTTTTCTAGAGAATTGCTGGAGAGACCAACAAATACCCAAAGTCAGGAATAGGGGCCAAAAATAAAGATGAAACAAGTAAAAAAAATGGATTGGAATGAGAACAGATAGAAAAGTGTCTGGATTGATTTCTGGTCTTTGAGTGCTATCCCTACCTTATTGTTGGCACTAAAGAGATGCGCACACAAGTTTGACCATCTTAATTGTTCAAACTTCATGCTAGATAATGTGTTTCTTCAGGTGGCTTTAGACCTTTTGGTTATCTTGTCACTGCTTGGCAAACTATGACTCACAGGCCAAATATGGCTTATCATCTTCTGTGTAAGTAAAGTTTGTTTGGAAAATAGCCACACCCAATAATTGACTTATTTTCTATGGCTCTTTCTTATAGTAGTGGCAAAGTTGAACACTTCTGACAGACTCTGTGGATCACAAAGTCTAAAATATTCACAATAGAGTTCATTACATAAAATGTTTGCTGACTCCTACTATAAAGATATCTTGTAAATGTAACTTCATTTTAATTTTATGATGATAGATATAGATATATAGATAGCTAGACCCATACATATATACAATGTATGTGTACGTGTGTGTGTACTGGTAGAAACTTCCCTATACTTGCTAAAAGATCCTCTTTGACAATGAAAAGATATTATGCTTTCCATCAAATTTCACTTTTAGGTTCCATATAAATTTTCCAGATTTTGACATATAGCTTATAGTTTTCAAATAACAAGGTACATGTTTGGAAACAATCTCAAATGTTTTTTTATTCATTAATACTCAAAATGGTGATTAAATTGAAATATTCAAATGAGTTGTGAATGGATTTTTGGTTCTATCTTAAATATCCATGTTATTAAAATGTTTTACTGCTCTTACATTTAAGCTAATTTAGTATGTAAGCATCATGGTTCCTTATTTTTCTGATGCCGTTACTATAATTATCATAGTGTTTGCTTATGTTTTGGGGGGATTTGTTGATATTTAAGGTCATGCAATTGAGAAACAACTCATTATCTATGACTTTGAGATGAAGGAATGGTATGCATGACATTTAACCAATATAAGACATGAATGAAACTTATATTGACCTGGACCCACATAGATATCCTTCCATATGGCAGTTTTGATCTTGTCAAGATTCAGAGATACCCAGTAGACAGAGAAGACCAGATGTGAAGGAACTAGACTGACTTGATATAATTAATCTTCTTGGGATTCAAGGATAAGAATAAACACCATAGTAAAGATTGTATATAGTGTGTGTTAGTTTAGATGTTTTTTTTTTTTTAATAAATATGATTCTCTTCTATTCTGAGTACAAAGGAGTGGTGGTACCAGATTTGCACTTCTCTCATAAGAAACCAGAATCTGAACAAAATATAGGAAATAAAATTAGATAAAATTCAACAAAAGACTGTGATGATTCCTACGAAAAGAGAAACAAAGAAGCAAATCCTATGATTACCCTGGATTTTTGTAAGAGGCACTTTCTAGGCGAGAGTGGAGAGGAAGACACCTAAGCAAAGCACAATAATCTCCCTTCGTTAAGGACACAGAGATTAGAGTTTAGTGAACCTGAAGAATTTGATGGGCGGAGTACAGGAGAGAAGAGAACTGTACTGAGAAAGAACTCCAGAAATCTGTAAAGGGACACCTTGAGTCTTTGGCACAATTATTAACTGTTCATATGGAAGGTGAGGATCCATGAGGCCAGCAAAGAGTAATCACCAGTAAAAGAATAACAATCAGGTAGCTGTAAGTAGAAAAATTCCCAGAGCTCTCCCAAGGCTGGGAGACATTCAAGTTTCAACCAACTAAAGTGACATGATCTCATTAAACAAGGGAACATTTGGTGGATATCAAAAAAGTGTGACATGATAGTAGTTGGTAAGCTAAATAAGTCCTAAATTAACGGTTATTCTAGACATTTCCTAGCAAAATTCTAAAATAAGACCCAAAGGATAAAGCTGAACTTCTAGCCAGAAAAAAAAATTTTTCAGAAAAATGTAACCCATGACCAAAAAGAAAATTATTCAATTAAAGTAGACCCAAAAAAGAGATGACAGGATTTGAATATAGCTATTATGAACATGTTAAATGATTTCCAAGAAAACATGAACATAAAAGTAGGTGAGTTGAATTTTTGAAAGGACAACCAAGTATAACTTCCAGAGATAAAAATACAATAACTTGTATAAAAATAGAAACTATCCAAACTTAAGCACAAAGAAAAAAAACACGAAAATAATAGGTGGAGCTACAGTGATTTGTGAGACAATATCAAAAAGTCAAACATGTATGGAATATGGAGTTCAGAAGGAAAGCAGGAACAAGAGACAGAAAAAATATCTGAGGAAATAAAGGCCAAAATTTTTCCACATTTGATGAGAAGTTTAAATCCAATTTGCCTAGAATCTCAACAAACTAAGGCAGATTAACATAACGAAAACTAAACTAAGACACATCATAATCAAATTTTAGAAACTGGTGATAAAAATAAAAATTTTAAAAGCAGCCAGAGGAAAAAGCATATTAAATACAGAAGAGCAAATATGAGAATATCTAACTTCTCATCAGAAGCAATTCTAACCAGATGACAATAAAACAAAGTAATTAAAATACTGAAAGAAAAATATATACAGTTAACCCAGAATTCTCTATCTAGTGAAGATATTTTTTTAAAAAATAAAAGTACTGTAATTTTTAGGCAGATGAAATCTGAGAGAATATTTTGCCTGTAGACTTGTACTTTAGGAAATGTTAAAGGAGCCCATAAATGGTATATATGTGGAACAAATTTAAACAACTTTGCTTTCTTAGTTTTTAAAATTTCATAAATGGTAATTGCTTAAATAAAAATAACAGTAATGTATTGAAAGGTTTATAAGATATGTAGAAGCAAAATTATTGATAACAAGAACGCAAAGGGTGACTGAAGGGAAATGGAAAATTTTACATTGTACCTGATAGACATAATATTACAGGTTCCCCCACTATCCAGAAGGAGAGTATTCCTATGAAAACTTTCATAAGCAGGAACAATTTAAAGCAAAGATTATATCCTCATTTCTCATGCCACTTCACTTTTAGAGAATACCTGCATTAGTACGTACCTGTTTTTCCTAACTGAAAGAAATTCAGAGGATTTTCGCTTTTATAAAAAAAAAGAAAAGCCATTACATCTATCTGAAGATAGCTGGTGAGAAGTTAAAGATGCATACCAAAACCACTAAGAAATTAAGCAAGCAAGAAAAATCTTAAGTATTTAACTGCTGACCATGGAAGATGTAGACATGTATTCTAGTTCCAACATTGTCCCCAAGAAATTGTGTGACCTTGTCTATGTCATTTAACCTTTCTGACATTTGGTTTCTTCTTCTGTGAATTGAGGGGATGGTTTGTATTATTAATGTACTTTGGGACTAAAGATCAAATTAATGCACAATTAATATAACAGTAACAATCTAATATTTTTAAATGTACTAAGGCTTTTATTATCCTTTTTGGCTTCTGTAACCCTGGCGTCATTATGTCCTTCAGAGACTTGGCTTTTGATACTCAGGCATCAGGCATTTTTACCCAAATATCTTTTCTCATTGAACTATTCTCCACATGACTTTCAATTTTTTTTTATATCTTCATATGCCTTGTGCTATTGGCACCTATGTTTGACCTCTTTACTAGACCCTGCTTATGAATCTGTCCTGCAACCAATCTTCTAGCAAGCTAAATGCAGGTTTCTGGTAAACCAGGTAATCTGTTCTGTAGCTACAGAAAGGAAGACAACACAGTCCTTGGTCTTGATGCTTTGACTGTCACTCATCCCTACTCCCTAATCATTCTCCTTGGCTTCTCATCCACTAGGATATTTAAAACAAACAAACAAACAAACAAACAAAAAACAGGTACAAGACATTGACAATCAACACTAGGATCATAGAAAACAAATAACATAGTCTGTTTTCCAAGATACATTTTGAACATAATTTCCAGAAAATATAAATATAGGGTACTTGAGAAGATAAAAAGGGGATCCAGGAGCAAACAAGTTAGAGAGACATTGTAGAAATTAAGACAAAACAGATTTTTGACTACAGGACTCTTTAGAATCTTTTATATGGTAATGAGGACTGTGAAGGGGCAATAAAATAAAATTCAAGCTCTGAAAATTTTTAATTTATTACTATCACTTCAGTTTGGTGTGGCTGTAGCTTAAAACAAAGCAACAAATTGAATTTATGAAATTATAATTAATCTTGTCTATACTGTCATAAAAAGAAATAGCTAATTTCTATATCTAATTTCGATATCACAGAAGCCAGAGCCATTGAGATTATTTATCACCATTGAACTTCCCTCTATTCTACCTCCCCACTGGTATTTTGCAGAATTGTTTAGGCACAGCAGATTTATTGATATTTAGGGTTCATTTTCAAATGAGTTTTTACATTTTGTTTGTCAGATTCACTCTGTGTTAGGTAGCTTAGAGTTGAATCCTCCTGGATGTAAGGATTTTAAATAAGTGAACTAGTTCTTTTTTGTCTATTTTTTTTCTGTCTTTATTTAAATATAATAGACAATTAGTTGCTCGTATCTATGTTGTCAATTCAATAAGCTTTTTTTTTTTCAATTATAGTCGGCATATAATAATTTATTAGTTTCTGTTGTACAGCATAGTAATTAGATATCTACATAGCTTACAAGGTGATACCCCACTAAATCTTGTGCCTCTCTTCCCCCCTACAAATTTATTAGGTTAACTATTTTCCTAATGCTGCACTTTACATCTCCATGACTATTTTATAACTATCCATTTATACTTCTTAAACCCTTTGCCCATTTTCATCATCACCCCCAATCCCACTCCATCTAATAGCCCTCAAAATATGAATTTGTTTCTGTTTTTGTTGTTGTAGTTGTTTGTTCTTTAGATTCCACATGTATGAGGCATCATGTGATATTTGTCTTTCTTTATCTAACTCATTCAGTACAATACCTTCTAGGTCCATCAAGGCAATATCTTATTCCATACCCTTCCTTTTAGTCTCTGTGTTTCTTTTAATCTGAGGTGAGTCTCTTCAGGCAACATATGTAGGGATCTTATTTTATTATCCATGCAGCCACTCTATCTTTTTGTTGGAGCACTTAATTCTTTTCCATTTGATATACTTGTTGATAGGAATGTAGTTATTACCATTCTTTATTCATTTTTGATACATGTTTTTTCTTCTTAAAGAAGTCCCTCCAATATTTCCTGTAACAGTGGCTTGATGTTGATAAATTCTTTTAGCTTATTTTGTCTGAGAAGCTCTTTATCTTTCCTTCAACTCTACATGATAGCTTTGCTAGATAAAGAATCCCTGGTTGTAGATCCTGGGGTGTCATCACCTTGAATATTGAGTGCCAATCCCTTCTAAACTGTATAGTTTCTTTTGAGAAATCAGCTACCAGTCTTACAAGTGCTCCTTTGTGGGTAACTAACTGTTTTTCTCTTGCTGCTAAGATTCTCTCTTTGTATTCAATCTTTGGCATTTTAATTATGATGTGCCTTGGTGTACATCTTTGGGTTCTTCTTTCTTGGAACTCTATGAGCTTCCTGGGGTTTTATGTCTATTTTCTTCACTAAGTTAGGGAAGTTTTCCATTGTTATTTCTTCAAATAGCTCTTCAACTTTTTGTTCCCCTTCTAGTACCCTTATGACCCAGATGTTTTTACATTTAATTTTGTCTAATAGGCTCCTTAAATTATTATTATAGTCTTGGCTTTTTTTTCTTGTTGTTCAGATTAGGTGTCCTTGGCTTCCTCATTCTCTATATTGGTGGTTTGATCCTCTCTTTTAGCCATTCAGTTGATTCCCTTTAATATATTTTTCATCTCAGATAATGTGTTCCTCATTTCTGAATGGTTTCTTTTTATAATTTCCATTTCCACTTACGTTTTTTATCTCTTTGTTAAAGTTCTCACTGAATTCATCTACATTTCCCCTAAATTCATTGAGCATCTTTATAACCAGTGTTTGAACTCTGCATCTCTTAGATTGCCTATTTTATTCCTGGATCTCTGTTCTCTTCTTTTATATGGTTTCACTTCTTTCTCTTCTCACTTTGGCTGCCTATCTGTGTCTGTTTCTAAATACTAAGCAAAGCTCTTAAGTCTCCTGGTCTTATTAGCTTGGCTTTGTGTGGTAGGTGTCCAGTGGCACAATCCTGAGAGGGGTTCAGCTGCAGGCCAAATTTAGCACCAGGCTGTGCTTTCCTGGGTGACCTGTTAAGATTCAGCAAGCAATCCACAGATGCTGTGCTTATAGTTGCCTCAAGAAGCTACACCAAAAACCAAGGTCAGGTGCCACCAGTGTAAATCTAGGAGCTGTTCAGCAAGGGGCACAAAATTCACCAAAGATACACCTGGATGTGGCTTGGGTGAGCCCACGAGGTGGTGGAGGCAGAATTTTAGAGAATCCTTTGTGCAGAGTGACCTCTGTTATCCAGTTTGAAGACGTCTCAGCTATGATGGTGCTGTGTCCACACACGGGGGTGAGGGTGGGGTCAAGGGCTCAACAAAGAAACAATGGATACCACCGACACTTCTGTATGAAGCAAGTCTCACCTCCGGCCCTCATTCCGAGAACTCAGTGTCCCCTTGTAAGTCCTTGGTGCCCACTGCACAACCAACCACGAGCTGGTGCTCAGAGCAAACAGGTCCGTCACTGCGGAAGTTCACTTAGGACCTGGCCCCTTTAAGAGGCTTATGCAGCTGCCAACTGTGACTACTATGGCCTCTATTTCACTCAGCTGCTCGGGATCTGGCAGCCTCGCATCCTTGCCCCGTCCTACCTCCTCCTGTTGCAGGGTGATTTTTTACTTCTCTCCCAAGTTGTAGGGCTTGTTCATCAAGATCCCAGGCTATTTTCCTTGCTGTTTGCTCCTCTGTCACAACTTTGATTTGGTCACAAGAGGGATGAATAGAGCCTCTCTCATCTACGCCATTTTTTTCTCTCTCCTTGTCTTAATTTCAATATTGTTGTGTCTGAGAAAATAGGGAGGCCCAGGACACTGGCAGTGAGTCAGAGGATCCCATGGGACTCATACCAAGAAAGTCTGCATTACCTGGTGACAGAATGAGGGTTGGAGGGGCAGCTACCATTGTCCTCAGTCCAGCCCCCATACCAGGCATTCTATAGACCACCTACTTGATTGTGCAGACCACTCCCACTGAACTACTTCTTAAATTATGGACAGAAATTTCATTTTTTAAAAGAGTTCTTTTGAATATTTCTGTTCAGAGTTTTCCTCTATATAATTAGAGGAGAACCATTAGTTAGATAAGAAACATGTTTATTCATGATAACAGAATCAACAACTATTTTTTCATTGTTTATTTCTAGACATTTAAATTTTTGGTTCTTGTGCTAAGAGGATATGACAGTGTATATACAATGATGAGAATAATTTTGCTAATGCTTTATAATAATGAAAAATGTATGTACCCATGAAATATGTAACAAAAAGTACTTTGAATGTTTGGAAGCAAAAAGGACATTTCCTCCTGTTTTGTATAATTTTAATGATCTCACAACCCATTCTATTCACTTTTCCTTTCAATTTCCTTTCACATTAATGAGGGGAAGCTTTTAAAGGACTAATTCAACACTGATGAAATTAAAAGTAGTTTAACTTCATGAACAGAATATGTAAAAACATATTAACCATTCTGGACTTATCTTACCAAAGTGATCAGACAGATTTCTTTAAATATGATATAGTGTGAAAGTCAAGCCCACATTATATCACATGCCTATCTATCCTAGTTTAAACATATCAGATTGACAACATTCCTGTAATTGTATGTTGAATGTTTTCTTAGTACATGGCACGTTTATAAAAATATCTGAACATGAAAATAGTTTTTAAAACGAATATAAGACTGAAATGCTTAGATGCTCACTTTTTCTTTAAACTTTCGGACCAGTTTTGCTATATGCAAATTGATAGAGGCAAAAGAACACTTTGAATGTATAAAGAGCTGTAGTTTACTAAGTGGTCACTTTGTTCATTCAATACTGAATGGTGCAGAAATGTTTGATATAAAATACGATAAAAGTAGGTATGCTTGCTGGGTTCTGACTAGGACTTGAGTTGCACAGAACAACAGCATATTCACAGTGTTTAAACACAGTATTTCCTTTGCACTGATGTCAGAGAGATTAAACGGAATATAGTTGATAGGTTTGAGTCTTCTTAGCAGCCCAAGGGGCCTCATTTATACACCTAGAATCAAGCAATTGGTAACATCTTGAATAAAGTGAAAGACTTAAATTACTATGCTGAATAAAGGTGCTCTCAACGTATCATTGATATTCTTGAGTCTCACTTCTAGAGATTAGGAGAAAAATCTTAGTTTGACCAACCACAAGATAATATATTTCAAGTCATAACTGGGACCTGGAAAGCCACTTTTGAAAATGATAGCAGATTCATTGAAATTATTATTATTTTTTAAACACAGATTCTGTAATTTTTAAGAATATACCCTAAAGTATCTTTTAAAACCCTTTTCCTAACTTAAGAAAACTGAAAACAAAACAAAACAAAACAAAAAAAAACAATGAAAACGTCAGACAAATGGAAATGTCAAATGTTTGGTGTTCTGAAGTTTCTAACCTGAAAACCTCTTTGAGCACTATAATTCTGGACATTCACAAATAGAGATTCTTTAGCCTTCTTTAATAATCTGCTTTAGTATTCAATCTCTATTCTTTCACTCTATCAAGTTGAACTTTATTGCTTCAATAGACATGTAGGCTACACTTTATTCAGTACGGACAAACCTTCCTATGTCAGTTCTGCCTAAATTCACTTTCTAAAAATACTTTATCTGTTATAGCACAAGTGGGCTTGCAAAGCCACCCTGAAAAAGATCATAAAGAGTCAAATCAGCACCCAACTGAAGTGCCTTATTGTACGCCTGTCCTACGAAAGCCAAATTAATTGTAGAAGCAAAAAATGTAAGCAGAGTAATCAAAATACAACGTCAAATATATTAAAATTGCATAAAAAGAAACTGAAAGCTGGAATACCCCCAAGAGGGCACCACTACAAATTTGTCCTCAAGACATTCCTGAGACAAAAAGGACCCAAATACTCCTTACAAAAACATTTTGTGGAGATTCTGCTTGCCATGCATATTCTGTGTATTTTCAGAAATTGTGTGTATAAATAGCATGTCAAAAGAGGGCACTATTTAGGGAAAATAATAGGCATTAATTAAAATATGGACAATAGAAAATGAATGTTCTTCAGTTTCTAAAATTAAAGGAAGATGATTCAATAATAAGAAGCTCTGCCATTATTAGTTTGTGGTCGCTTCTATTAATTGTACCTTTTGTTACTTTTACAGTCTGTCTAAACATACTGTACTTGAAGCTCAATATTGTTTTCTAGCTGGTCCTTTGTAGAAACTACTCTGAAGCTTCTCAGGCAAAGAAAATGTGGGAGAAGGAAGAATCCAATCTTTTATTTAAAAAGCTTAATAAATAGAATACCAGAATAATTTTTGATATGTATCCTATATTTGTCTTAGATAATTTTGTTCTGTCGAGAGCTCTCAGAAAATCTCCAGTTTGTGATCATTAAACAATTTGTGAAGTCTTGTGTGAGAGGCCCAAATTTTGACAAGTATAAAAGTGATTTGCTCTAGCCTATAACATGTAAAAACCCATTATTATGGGGTCATTTGAGCTCACCTTATGATATTGTATTGAGGTACAACCTCTGGCCCATTTCTTATTAGATTCTTAGAGCTTATAAATACAAAGAGATGAGAGTTTTTAACAAAGTGATTAATTTATTAATTTGGACTTAGGGAAAAGTACTGAAAATTAAAGTAACAATATTAATATGAAATATAAAAATGAGAATTTATATTTTTATAAAGAGCCTGCCTATTATGGTGTCACAAATAGAGGAGCGTCCAGCAGAGAGGTGGCTATACTTGCAGTCAGCAAGGATGTATCTTACTGTGTGAACTTGGGAGAATTATATTCTCTGATTCTGCATTTTCTTCTCCATAAAGTAGTGATAACCAACACCTTGTTTTTCCATGAGGTTTTTAGAGAATCAAAATTAAAGTGCAAAATACAACTGAAAACAGTCTGTAAATAATTTTAGAAACCATGGTGATTTTTGGCATAATGTGACAGTGGTTAAGTCACATACATTTCTAAACCTGCTTTTTATTTATAAAATGAGCAGTTTGCATTAGGTGAACCTTGACAATTTTTAATGTTAAAAATGAAATCATTTAATTTGTTTCTATTAAAAGAAATATTTTTCAAAGTAAGAAATTTTTTAATTAAACATGATTTTGGTTAAAAGTATCTCAAATCATTTTATAAAAATTCTTGGCCCACTGGCAGAAACTAGACAATTGCAACTTTATAACAGAAGATAAGAGGAGAAGAAAAAAGATCCGTGAATATAGAGAAAAGATGAACAGAATGGGATGGTGGGAGACAAACTATAACAATTACTGTCAGCTGTAAATGGGGAAGATCACGGTGGGGGAAACGAAGGAAATTACACCTCTGTTGACTTCTGCCAACACAGCCCCTTCCATTCTGTAGAACAAAGGTGAGTGAAGCATGGCTGATAATATTGAAAATATTAGAATTCATTTTGTAGACAAAATTTAGACTGAGAATGAGGACTCATCTGTCATCATCACATCTTCTGTCAAATGTATGTTGCCCTTGGCAATGGGTCTGCTGTTACTAATTCCATTTTTTATTTAGAAGCTTGCTTTTCCTCCTTGATTCTCAGAGTTGTTGTGAATTTTTTAAAAACTCACAAAAGAAAAATGTCTTTGATTGATTTCTGATGGTGGCTCTGACACCATTGTACTTAATGTCGGTGCCAACCTGATTGTTTGATGTTTATAACATAGGTGAGTGGGAGGCACACCCCCTCCTTTTTGGTTGCTGCTATTGTTATACAACTAGATGTGGTTTTTAGTTAGATCTGGGAGGAAAAAAGCAGTAGTTATTAGCTTGTGACAATTTGGAAAACCCAGTTTTGTGTTCACCTTTTCAGTATGGTAATATTTTCTAAAAACTGTCAGGAAAGGTCAATGTCCTAATCAAATTTCAACTGTTTTTAGCCCTGAAAAAATTTTAGTTGCTCCTTCTGAGATATGGAACACAATCTTCTGAAGAGTAATTATAGAATCTCCTGATCCTGCCTGGAATCTGTCTAGCTAATTACTAAATATCCTGAACAAGAGTCATGTTTTTAAATGTTGAACACTGAGCTACCCTTCAATAATACACTCTTACAAATAGGCTTTTAAAAACAATCTACTGTATATATTTCACAGTTTTGCTGTTGAATTTGGATTCCGTGTACAGCAAAATGTCTATCTCATTCTTCTATCATTATTTTGCTGTAAAGACAGCAGAAGATCAATTTTAAATTATTCATAAGCTTTAGATAGAAACCTAAGCAAATTAAAATGTAGGCCAATATAGAGGAAAATGATAATGAGCATATAAGTATTTGTAGCTACTATAGCTTCCATTGGGACAATCATAAAATTAATTTCATACCTTGCACAGTAATTTCAATAGGAACAATTTCTTAGTTCGTGGTCAAACTTGTTTCCAACACTGATGGAGATGAGCACTAGAGAAAGTATTGAATTTTCTTTCTAATTAGCTTTTTCTTATGAAATAGCTTCTTAATAATTTCTCATCATGTCCAGTACATAAAGGTATCTATTCCTTTTAAACTGTATGTGAATTTAATTTATATGCCAATGATGTTTAATGCATTGTCTTGTCTGCATCTCATTACTGTCATTAATAAGCACTGGAGTACATCTAGTTACAAGGTTAATTGGGACAAATCTAGACTCCTTTCTACTGTAAATATGCTATATCTTAGCAGTGTATTACTCATGAATGTTTGGTAAAAGTTATGGTATTTTACATTACATTTCTCCTTCTGTTTTCATCCAAATCTGTCTAAGTACAATATGAAGTGATTTTTCTGCATATATTTTACAGACTTTGATCAGTTCCTTTTTTTTCAGCCAGTCACATGATTTTATGTTTGATTTAAATAGAATTGCTACTCACCTGGATGTAGCAGATCGCCACCACCACACATCTCATCTTCATTTTAAATTCTTTCAAGGGATGTATATCCCTGGAAGAACCCCTTTCAATTTAGTAAATTTACATAGTAGAAGCTAGTAAAGTTTTTTCGCTGACCCAGGAAAATCATGTTGGAATAAGCCAGTGCTCAAGGATTCTGCTTTTGAGAATGAGACTGTATAGCCAGGACAAGAATAGCAAAACCTCTGCCAAACATTTTACCATTTCCCCCTTCAAATCCCATGACAGACATTACTAACTAATGAGAACACTTTTCTGTTAAGCCCAGTTTAAGCCCCAGAATGCTTTTATACACACTGTTCTAGGTAGCCACCTGGAACAAAGCTGTTAAACATTTTGATACAAGAGTAAAACCCAGCATCCTTTCTTGAATAGGGAGACTTTTCCCCTCAGAGTATTTTACCACTTTGCCAATGTCAATCATCATTGAATTTGGTCAGCATACTTCCTGGAACAAAGGCATCATCAGGTGAAATTAATTTAGGACTCATTTAAAATCAATGCTCTTTATTAACTTAAGGAACCCCAGGCTGAACAATCATTCTATTGAAGTTTCCCTTGCATACTCTTTCCATAAGGAAATGGTCAATTTGAGGCCACCTTATCTAGCTTTCTCTTTATAATAGTACCTTGAATCATTCTTTATTTCAGGAAGATGTATTTATCAGGACTTTTTGGTTCCAAGACAGATAACAAACTCCAACAGCTCTACTGAAAAATGGGAATTTATTTTCTCATGAAATAAAAATCTGAGAATGATCCTGATTTCAAGCATAGCTGGCTCCAAGATCTCAACCAAGAGTATCATCTTTCCTTCTCTCTGTCTTTCTTGTCTACTTTCCCTGTATTAGCTTCCTTTACAGGAAACCTGTTTTGCCCATGGTAACAAAGACCAGTAACAAGGTATTTATGACCTTTTGATCATCATCACCAGAGGGGAGAGATTTCTTTCTTTCACAAAAAAATTCTGGTTTGTTCTTGTTGTTCACATTACCACTCTCAGCTTACATGTCACTTGCCATAAAGCCAGGCTGGGTCATATGTCCATACTTTGTATTGCAAGATCAGAAGGGCATGTGATAAACAAGTCCCCACTTTTACTTCATCCCAATGAGACAGGGACAAATGAAGAAGAAATACAGGGTTGCTTAAATGGTAGAAAGGGGAAAGACATTGAGGAAGCTTTGCCACTATTTGTCAATCCAGGTTAGGGATTCACTCTTTTTACCCCAGAACCTCAGCAATGGAGTGGCCATGTTTTTGGATCAAGGATCTTACTACTAACTCCAAATATTTCTCAGTTTTGTTGGTAATACCAACTAATAATGACTTTTGAAGGAGGCTTTCCTTTTCTCTTTCAGAGGAGGCAGTAAACAAACTCACGTACAATAAATGTAATTTCCCCCATAACTAACTTAATGTCTGTTCAAACCTAATCCACCTGATAATAGACAATGTAATCTAGAAAACTCCAGGAAAAGCCAAATCACTTTTGTGTACTCATCACTTCGTTGATCTCCCCTCTCCTTCTTCCCTCCCGCTATAGTGGCTAGGTTCTCCTGCATTATCTTTGAGTGGGGTGGGTGTCAGGACAACTCTCCTCACTTTGTTGCTGCTGAAATCTAGCCCTTCTCATGAGGTCTTTAATATAAATACTGTGCCATGCTGGCATCAGCTGGGGCATCTGTATCTCCCAATAGCATCAATGAACAGTTCACTACTTAATCTTCTCCCAGTGCTATCATTTTGATTCCTCAGAATTAATAGCCATCTCTCAGCCAACTTCTCAGTCCTCCTCAAGGGGTAAGGAAATTCAGCGGCTCTTCTATCAACCCCCTCTCCCACTCTTCCCTCTGGGGGTTTTAGCTCAGGAATACGGCAGAATACAAGCTCCATTCTTGGAAACCCGAAAGAGTCTCTCTCCTTTTTTCTCTCCAGCTGTTTCTCTCTAACCTAGACGAACTTGATCTGGGGAAGAGGTAGTCAGCTAATGTCCTTCTCTTTCAGTATCTATAAAATAAGTATTATACTATGTAGTGGTACCATGGTATTCCATCCTAGTGCTTGATTCAGGGCTGATGCATTCATCTTGCAGCTCCTGTGAGAATTGGCTAAAGAGGGCTTACTGCTGTATTCCTCTGCAGCAGTGTACTGCCTCTCCTGAGCTCACATCCTCTTCCAGGGTGCTGTTATGAGCCTGTGACTGATCAATAAAGAGATACAAAGACACCAAATCCTTACCTCAGACTGGAACCACTCTGAAGGGCCTCACCAGCTTGAGAGCTTTTCATAAAAACAGAAGGCCTCAGCTGCAACCACATTGCAGTCAGCTTCTCTCTCAAGACAATACTGCTTTTCTCATTGCTTTATGAATGCATGTCTCAGCAATGCTTTCTAATAAACTTCTGCAGGCAACTATCTGATTGGGATTCTATTTCTAGGAAATCTAATACAAGATATGCTTGAATTTTTCAAAACATTCTTTTGATTTTCATCATTAAAATTTTGTAACATAACAAGTTTTTGGTCTCCTATATGGCCCAGCTCTTAAAAGTCAAAAATATCCTCTTTATTTTGACTACCAAAAACTACGATGGAGCTTTAATCCTAAGTGTTGGACTCTGTTGTTTTTGATCTATTTAATTTCTCCACTGAGTCAATGAGGTAATGCATGAAGGTAAGCCTCACTTAAGATATCTAAAATTTATCCTACTACATAGTTATTGCCCCTAAACTGTTCCCTTTCTGTTTCATCAGTCCTTTGGGTTATTTGTCAATCTGGCATTAATTGGAATAAATGTGTAAGATGATCAATTCCAGGATATAGTTTATGTTAGAAATAAAAACTGATTCACTAATATGTAGAAACTGAACCACAATTATACTCTCTGTGAAACTGTGCTATACATAGAGTTTATTATATTCTTCATCAAAGAAAGGGATTAACAGTTTTCCAAAAATTTATTGAAAGAGAAGCAGGAGAGACTGCAGAAAGACATATGCCCTGTGTGAAGAGGCTCTTTGGTGGGAGACCCCTGGACTTTATGGCTCACCATAGGTGTTGTAGGTAGTGTAGGCCAACTGACTTGTAAACTACAACGGTTAAGTTGCCCCACACATGCTCTTATGTACCTGACACCTTTTATTGTACTTTCACAGTTATTTCCACTGAATGTCACAGATTTCATTATAATAGCCCAAACTAGGAAATACACCCATGTAGTCATGTCCACTTTTACTGCAAAGTCAAAGGCATTCACTGTATGCTTTTAGAAAAAAAACAATTAGTTTATAGAAGTGTGCTAGTAGATTGTGGTGCCCTGATTTGATTGTGCTATTAGTAAAATGGAGAGAATGTATACTTTTTAGTGTATATTTTCCAAGAATCAATGTACAATGAGAACCACTATTTTCATAAATTATCATTAATGATAAATATAGTTGGATGAAATACATGATTATTTCCATTGATTAATTAGGAATAACAGTTTTCCTAAAATATATTCAATTATCTCTGATGCAACAGTATTATAGTCAAATTGCTTGTGATTTTTATTTTGTAAATGTTTTAAGTATTTTGATATTTTAACCAAAATATATTATTATATCAAAATTAAAATTATACCAAAATAAAATTATATTAAAATAAAGATATTAAATGAATACAAATCAGACTTTTGCTATGTAAAAAAAAAAAACATCCTAAAATGATCTATCTCTATTTTGAAGAAGACTCATGAGATTATTATCTCTTCTTGTTTGCATTTTAGGAAGTTTAAGATAGTCTAGCTTCAAAAATAACATACAAGAAGTTGTGGGAGCTTAGGTAGAGATTGTTGGTTTATTTTCCCCATTGAGGAAAGATACTAACATTCTTCCTAAAGTATTTGAGCAGGAAACAGGTAAGACTAAGTATAAGTGTATGCCAGTGATGGAGAACCTAGAGCAAGTTTTATTTCAAAAGCCTAGAGTGACCTTGCAGATAACTTAAAAGTGTGAACAGGGCCATATGTAAATAAATATTTTTATCATATTTTACTTTATTGTATGCAAGCCAGTTTATTGCTGTCTAAAATACTAAAAGTGTTTAAATATTTAGAAAATTACAATTAAATTTATGTCTAAAAGCCTCCAGATTTTTTAATACACATATTTATCTTATTTGGTCCATTCAATCTTCCCTCCTCAAAGCAAAGAAAGATCTTGCAAAGAAATGGACAAAGTAACTTGTTCAGTTTCAGTTAGTAAAGGCATTTGTACTATAATGTGACTTCTTTATGCTAGCCATGCTAACTGACTCTAGATATAATGAAAAACAATAAAAGACAAAATGCTGCATATGCTGAAATTAAAGAGAAATTTATTAATCTGAGAAATGGCTTTAGACTTTCAAACACATCTTTATGAGTAACTTACACATAGGCTATAATTATTTGGTTATTAATGCCCCAAATTAATCCCTTTCCTAAAGAATCTCTAGTGGTTCTTATGCTCCAGTTGACATAGAAAAGCCAGATCTTAGAGAATTTCCCTCTAAATGCAGAGAATGTTCATCCATGCAGGTTTCCAAGAGCCTACAAATAAAATCTAATCAGGTCTGAAAGCAATCAGGTCCAGCCAATCAGAAACTGAGCTGTGGGGCAGAAAATCAGAATTTAAATAAAAGTTGCAATTAGAACCCACAGAACTGGCATGACACTCGTTTAAGTTCTCAGTGCTGAGAAACAGTACGAAAATTATTTCCACAGTAGGAATACGAAGGGCTGGTGACAAGTTTTATCTCCTGATAGAATATTGAAAATTATCTTCATCAGTGGGTTAATTGGCTTAATTTTCCTTCAGATGGCAACTTTCAAATGCTTGGTCTTAATTAGCATGGGTAAATGAGAAATGTAGGTGATTCACACTTTTCAGTTTTCTTGTTCTCTAGAGATTTTCATTCCTTTCCCTTAAGATATTTGAAATGGCTGAGGGCTACATTGATTAAAATAAATTATGCCAGTATTTTACACCAGAAAAAAAACGTAGACGAAATTGACTCATGCCTCCTCAGAGTTCCATTAAAAAAATGCAACCCACAAATATCATAAAGGAGAAATTCAGTGTGAGATACTTAAAATAAATCTTGTATTTAGTATACTAAAAGTTATAAAGCTATAATTTTTAAATACAGAGGCACTCTGTATCTTTTAAAAAGTGAGTATAAGGAAAAACTTACTATAAAGTAGGGTAGAGAAATAAAAAGAAAATGATATTGTTTGTTATTCTTAGGTTATTTTCTTCAAGTCCCATTTGCCTCATTTCTAAATCTCTCAATTTTAGGTTTACCTCTAACAAAGAGATACTCAGCTAACAAAGAGATAATATGATTTTGGAATCAGAATAGTTTTTATCTTCATTAACTATCACAAATTATGTAATTTCTTTCCTTTTCTCATATTAATCAATATTCTTTTCTAAACAACATATTACTTAGTGATCTCTGATACTGAACAATATTTCAGGTAATGGAGTTTGAACCAGAAGAAGTACAGTTTGAGTTATTTGGAACAAATTTGTGTGATACTATCTGAATTCAGATAATTAAATTCTATCACACTGTACTATGTAGTTTATATAACAATTTCTATAAATTATCTAACAAACTTAAGACTTTCTCATTTCACTTCTGTTATATTCACCTATGAAAACTCTAATAGAGATAATAATGAAGCCAAGGATTTATTTAAGAAATTTTAAAACAAAAATAATTTTTTCTTCTGTTGGCACCTATCTGAATAAGCAATAATTAAAATACAAAAATGATCCTAATTTTCTTTTCATATATTCTAAAATTAGACATAAAACAAGCAATTATAAATTTTTTATAATTTTATAATAAAATTTTAATAAAATTCATGTTTTATTTACTTACAATAAAATTCACTTACCCACTTTCAATGGAATTGCAAAGTTTTTAAACATATAGAAAAAATATTATTACATGCAAAAGCAAGTTATTAAAAATTATGTATATGATATAAACTAAAAATTACTTAGCTAAGTAGCTATCTATAAAGAGGAGAACAATAGACTGAGAAAGAGAAAGGCAGAGATAAATTGTATGAGAGAAAGAGAAGGAAATGCACATGCTAATGTGTTAACAATGTTTAACTATGGGTCTGGGGATTAAAAGTATATTTTATGTTCTTTGTACTTTTCTGTACTTTATAAATTTTCTGGAACAAATGTGTTTCTCCTTTAATCAAATAAAATGTTATAAAAAATAGTCCCTCTTTTTGCCTTTCCTCAGAGAAATAGCACTAACATGGTATTACTACCTGTAAGAATTTTAATTCTGGAACTACTGCTGCATTCTTCCAGGTAGGCATGCAGAGTACTCAACATGGAGATCACATTTTACCCTTCTACCTAACAGCATCTTCATTTCCAGATTGCTCCCCAAATAAAAACAAGCATTGAACTTCCAATCAGTGATGATAATTTAATTTTCCTCTCAGCTATAAGTACCAGAAAACAGTCAGGCAATCAGTGAGAAAAACGTGTTCTCTTGGTTTATTTTTACATTAAGTAATTAACATTTTCTTCTTTAACTATAAAGTGAGGTCTAAAAAGTACAGGCTCAGCTGACCTAACTGTGTAGGACTTCTTAGAAACAGAATCCTGTGTGTGTTTGGTAGGTTTGGTGGGTTAGGTAGGGTGGGATGTAGGAGGGAGATCTTTAAGAAAGAACAGACCAAGCCTTTGAAGTAAAACCTAGAAATGACCGAACTTTTATAAGGATTCTTCATAATACAGAAACTTTAGGACTGACTTGTGTCTGAGAAAATTATCAATGACTTGGAAATGGGTTAAACAGATTACTTGGTGTCTTTCAGTGGAGTTCTGGGCATTGCTTAGCCAACTTCCTGGTCTAGGATTATCGAAGAATATGCATGCACCTTTCACCATCTGTTGTCTAAGCTATTTTACAACTCTATTGGGATAGAGGTTAAGCTGCAAAGTTTTTTGTTCTTAAGAAAGTAAATGAATTTTGTTCAGCAAAGATACAATTGATTTCCATTCTGTTGAAAATTGATTTTTTTTTCTTAAGAAAGTAAATGAATTTTGTTTAGTAGAGATACAATTAATTTCCATCCTATTGAAAACATGATCCCAAATGTTACATTTCAATGCCCAATAACATAGTACAAAGTTTTGCCATGTCAACATTCCTAACTGTATGTGTATGTGTTTCTGTTACTCATAATATTATTTGAACCAGTTTTAATGTCTTACTTGTTCCCTCATTAATTGATTAAATACTTTTTTGACACATGATAGTTTTATATTTGTAAAAATGTCATGTGTTTAGCTTTTTGAAAAATCATACCTTAACACTCAGAATATACCATATTGGGGTTAAAACAAATAGATCAGAGCAAAAGGTGGTCTACAAAACTCTGGTGCTCTGTAAAGGTAATTAGGAATCTTAAAAATGTTTCATTTGGATTTCACTTTTAAACACATTTTAAAAATTTTTAAAAAGTGATAATGAAAAACAACAATGCGATAAAATGTGTTAAATACCAAGGTTTTTTTCATAATGGATGTCACTGATACATTAATTGTTGTTTCCATTGAATGACTTCATAATATGTAAAAATGAATTTGTGCTCATAAAATACTGATTTTATTTGCATATGGGGTTATGTATAAAAGATCATTAAGAATATAAAAGATTCTAATCTAAAAAAAAAACTATTCTAGATTATACCTATCTTTAATTATTGCAGAGTGTAACTAGGGCAGGCTTTATCAATCTCAGCACCATGGAACTTCTGATCTGGATAATTTCTTGTTGTGAGGAGGCTGTCTCACACATTGTAGGGTGTTTGATAACATCCCTGAACTCTACTTGCTATGTGCGAGTAATACCCCCTCTCCATGTGACAACCAAAAATGTCTCCAAACATTGGCTCCTGAGGAACAAAATTGCCTCTAGTTGAAAACCACTAAGCTAAAAGAATGGGGGAGGAAAAAGAAGAGAAGAACAAAGAAATTTGCAGAAGATTTGAAGAGAAAATCTGTATTGATCTAAATTTATAGTTTGCCATAATAGGCAATAGACCGCGTGTCAAGAATAAGCAATGACAATATGGTCACATAAATTTAATTTCTTTAGTTCTCAGTTTCTTCATTTGTCAACTATAAATGTTAAACTATCATTCTCTATTAGAAGCACAAAAGAAATTGAACCATGAAGCTCCATGACAACTTTTAAATTTTGCTAATAAACTCTCTTAACCAGCAGACTGATGGCCTATTTCAAGTTGTCTTTTTTACATACAAATGGGTGGAAACACCTAGGAACACTAGTGTAGAACTTGTGAACTGATAAGATTACTTTCTGTTATTTAAGGCCTATGTGAGGACTCAGGATGAATAACCTATAAAACATAGTTTTATATTATTTGGAAAAAAACATCTTTAATAATTCTGTTGAGGTTAAGTCTATCAGAGGTAAATATTTTTTAAGTTATTTTTGTACCGTTGGAAGCCAAGGCTCTTTAAATTTAGTGATGTTGTCAGAAACCTATATTGATCTAAATTTATAGTTGCTGCTAAAAACTTAACAGAAGCAATATTGATTGAAAGGAAAGGTTCTGAACTGTAGCATTCAGAATTTTTCCTTGTTTGGTAACTGCTTGCTTAAACCCTCATAAATTACTTAGTAATTCAATAGCATTGGGGTCTTTTATTAAACATGGGATAACATAACAAATAGTAAGAAACTTGGCAAGCTTGTTGTCTGTCATCCAACAGAATGTTTCTCAAGACTGAGTCCTCCCTTTGATCCTGACCATCTGAAGACCTGCCTTAAAATGACAATGAAGACACCGAATGTGATGACTTGGATGAGGTTCCTGTCCCAAAACTCCTTAAATTCAGTGGAGCAGATTTTTTATTAGAAATGATAGTGTGTTGCAAACAACCACTATGATTACTGAAGCAGAGATTTGAAGAATAACTACGAACACTAAATCATTTTGAGATGGTAACCTACCCTGATAAAGAGGTTCTCTTCTGTGAAATATACTTGAAAATCCACAAGGATTCCTGGGTTGAGGATTCTTACGCTATTAAACTTAAGACACTTAAAATTAAAAAAAAAAAGTTTTGTTAAAATTTCTCCCCTCCCCAACTCCTCTTACTCCTTCTGCAAGTGTGGCAAGAAACATGGTCTGAATTCTAAACCCCAACATTTTTCCAATATCAGAATCACTTCTTTGCCAGTAGAAAGAGCTTTTAGCCATTACCAGACTAAAGTTCTCATAAGATCATGGAGTTATGTGTATTCCTTGAACAACAGAAGTTAATTGACTTTGATTCTTGGCATCTTGAAGCTCAATTGCAAAAAGAAGGAATGTGAAACTATGAAGAAAAATGTTGAACCTGTTTAACTGGCGGGATCAGAAGAATACACACCATTAACTGAGTGATCTCACACATAATTTCCAAGGAAATTATGAAATTAGGAAATAAAACTTTCACTGTAGCTTAAAAAGTATATATACTAAGATATTAATAGTTTATGAACAATTTAAATTCCTCAGAAAGTTACTCTATTGACCACTCTATCTACATTCAATTTGAGACAAAATGAATCATATGACTCATGTTATTGATCATAAGATGTGATCAGATTGAATAGATGAGTTAGGAAAGCCTTCCAACATCTGAGTTTTCACTAAGATGGCACAGCGTATTCTGAAGTCTGTGATGGCAGACAGGTCATAATTTTCTATATTCAGCATTGATATTTCAAGCATTCTTTGTTGTAGCCATCCATTCACTCATTTGTTCAAATGCAATTAATTAGTAGTATGATTAGTTAGTAGTTGGTATTTGAATAAAGTTTTGAGGTTTAAGATGTGTACAACATCCATATTTTCTCACTTAGGCAAAAGCACTGAACAAAAGTTATACTGATACAAGTGTAGTAATGCCTAAAAATTAATTGTCATAAAAATGTCCCAATGGCCTCTAAGACTTATGTAAATTGTAAAGTCCTAGCTTTGAAAATATTGTGGAACATCTTGATTTCATATTAACTTCAAGGACATCTTTATCAATCAATATAGAGCTTTTCATTTTCTTCAAAAGTGAAGGATACTTTATCAATATTTAAAAATAATTGTGTTTCTATATATCAGCAATGAACAATCAGAATGTAAAATTTAAAATAAATAAAAATTTTATATTGTTTACAACAGTACAAAATACATGAAATACTGAAAGGTAAATCTGACAAAATATGTGAGAACTCCATCTCATTGAACACCATAAAATATTACTGAGGAAAATTAAATAAAACCTCAGAGAATGGAGATATACAGTTTGTTTATGGGTCAGAAAACTCAATATTGTACCTTAAATTAATCTGTGTATTATACACAAACTATTCAAAATATCAGCAGGCTTGTGTAGAAATTGATAGCTGATTCTAAACTTCATGTGGAAATGCAGAAGGCCTAGAAAAGCCAAAAAATTTTTGAAGAAGTTGGAGGCCTATAACTTCATGGTTTCAAGAATTAGTAATCAAAATAGTATGGAATTGGCTTCAAGGCAGATAAATAAATCAATGGGGAAAAATCAAGTTTAGAAATAAATGTACATATAGATGGACCACTGACCTTAGACAAAGGTGTCAAAGCAATGCAAAAGAAAAAGCTTTTTAACAAATTGCATTGGAACAATAAGATATCTATGTACAAAAAGATGAACCTAGAATCTAATGGTTATTGCCTGTGGGGATATTATAATTTAAAAATGTGATATCTTTCTTCTTTCTTGGTTATCTGATATAGCCACTAGTGTAACACTTTATCAAGGCTTTGTATAAGTCATTCTCCTTTCTTACCATGATGATTCATTCACTCAACAAATATTTATTAATTATACAATGCCAGAGATTGGAGCTACGATGATAAATAATATAAGTGTGGTCTCTACTCTTATGGAACTTTAGACATAGAAAGTGGTAGAGACACAATAAATATATCATCACAATGATAGATATGTAATTAAAATCTTAGAAAAAGAATCATTGAGAGCTAATTGGGAGTAGCCAGGCAGAGAGTATCCAAAAGACCATAACTGAAATCCTTGAGTTCAAAGAACCAAAGGAAAACACAAGTCTTAAACTATAAGAATCTAACTTTGAAATCATTAGAATTATGCCAATATTTTTATTGTTCATAGTTGTGCTAATGGCTATCCATTAGGCACAACTCAGAAAAGATAAGGTTTTAAAAATACCCTTCACCCAATCAGACTCATCAAGAATTTGTTGACACATACTGTTGGATATGGTTTTGCATTTGTGCATTATCACAATATAGTTATAATTTCTAATCGATCTTATTTTATCTTTACATTTTAGTTTTGAAACAATTCCACTAGGATTTAGAACAATGAGATATTTCATTCAACTCAATACTTGGGCCCTCATTCAAGTTTTTTATTTTTTCACTTGAAAAATTAAACATTTCAACTCTCCAGTGGTTGAATGTAGATGAATGATCACTGAATTTATTTTTTAGCTCCTTATTTTTTAGAGAATAGTTTGGACAATCTTTTGAGTTATTTGTGGAAAAGAGCAGAAACTCACTCAAAAAAGCTTTAAAAATAATTTAAAAATTACAAAAGTATATGAAGTCCTCAGAAGAGCTCAAAAGGCTTTAAATTTTAAAGTTTTCTTTCTCAGTTAAATAAAGATCTCACTAAACTGTTGATTCTTATGAGTTTTAAATTTCAAATATTACAACAATAATATTGGTCAGAAATATGTCATCACTAATTACAAAAGTTCATCAATTTGTCTATTTTGGGGTAAAATAAAATCTGTGAGACAGCTCATCAGATACAACATACATTTGTCTCTGACACTTTAGAGCACTCAAAGTATTTATTATATTTGAAGGTGTACAGTGTATACGCCTACATAATGATCACCCCAAACAAGATAAAGAATATTTTTCAGAAAATTCTCTTATGCTCCTTTCCAAGTAATTTCCCTTACAAATATTAACTAATTTCTATCACAAAGAATTAGTTTTACTTGTATTTGGATTTCATATAAATGGATCACACAATATGTGCTCTTTAGGTTCTGGCTTTATTTACTTAACAGAATGCTTTTGATATTTTTGCATATTTTACATGCATTAATAGTTTATCCTTTATTGCTGAGTGGTTATATGCTGTATAGATACACTACGATGTACTCTACTTTTTCACTGTTATTATAATGCTACTAGGAAGAGTCAGATATATGACTTTGCATGAGCATATTTTTTTATTTCTTTAGTATGAATACCAAGGGATAGAATTACTTGGTCATGGTAGTCATGGAGTGAAGATATTTATAAGAAACAGTCAAAAACAGTTTGCCAATTAGATCATATCATTTTATATTCCTACTAGCAATGTTTGAGGGTTCCAATTTCTTCATATTCTTAACATTTGGTTCATTGATCTTTTTTATTTTAGTTTTTCTAGTGGATGTTAATTAACTCATTGTGCATTTTTTTATGTGCTTATTGGCCCTTAATATATTTTCTTTTATGTAGTATCTGTTAAAGTTTTTTGCTCATTGTTTATTAAGCTATTTTTCTCTTATTGTTGATCTTTAGGAGTTCTTCACATATCTAGATATAATTCCTTTCTCAAATACATGCACTGTAAATGAATATCTTCACATAAGTTTTCATATATGTATGACTTTACATATATGTATGTATTCATAGTACATGTATGATGTACTGTGAATATGTATATTCAACAGAATTGTCATGTATTTGAAAAAGGAATATGTACACATAAATATTCCAATTTGTAGCTCATTTATTCATTGCCTTAAGTTATCTCTTTCTAAATTAATAGGCCGTGGTTTTTTTTAGTGCAGTTTTAGATTTACAGAAAAATTAAGTGGAAAATACAGAGTTCTCATATAACCCTGCAGCTTCTCACATACAATTACCCCTTTTATTAACAGTTTGCTTTAGTTGGTACAACTATTACAATTAATGACCCAATATTGATAAATTATTAGTAATTAAAGTTCATACTTTACATTAGGTTTCACTCTTTGTGTTGTATACTCTATGGCTTTTGATAAATGAGTAATTACATGTATCCACCATTACAGTAACATTCCAAATAACTTTCACTTTCTTAAAAATCCTCTGTGTTCTGCCTATCCTTCCCTCCCTCACCTCAAATAACTGACCACCACTGATTTCTTTACTGTCTCTATAGTTTTGCCTTTTTCAGAGTGTCATATAGTTGGAATCATGCAGTCTCTTCAGATTGTTTTTTTTTTTCACTTAACAATATGCATTTAAGGTTTCTCTGTGACTGTTTTTTGTGGATTGATAGCTCATTTCCTATTAATCTATTGAAGGACATCTTGATTATTTTCAATTATGAATAATGCTGCTATAAATATCTATGTGCAGGTTTTTTGCATGGATATAAGTTTTCAACTTCTTTGGGAAGTTGAAAATATAAAGGAACACAATCTGGTTCATATAGTAAGAGTAGGTTTAGTTTTATAAAAAACTGCCAAGATATCTTCCAAAGTCATTGTTTTGTTTTGTATTTCTCTTAGCAATGAGAGTTTCCATTGCTCCACGTGCTCACAAGTATTTAGCATTATCCAATACAATTTTTGGATTTCAGCCATAATAAAAGAAGTGTAGTGATATCCTATTTTAATGTTAAATTCCCAGATGATATATGATGTGGAGCATCTTTTTATGTTTATTTGGTGTCTACATTTGCATCTTTGGTGAGTGTCTATTCAGATCTTTTGCCCATTTTTAATAGGGTCGCATTTTTTTAAATTGAGTTTCAAAAGTTTTTGTATATTTTGGATATCAGGGATTTTTATTATTTATTATTATCTATGCCTATAGCACCTGGTCTTCCTAGATGGTCTCCCATCCAAGTAGTAGCCAGGCCTGACCCTGCTTAGCTTCTGAGATCAGACATTGGGATTTTTCAGGGTGGCATGGTGGTAGATCATAGATTGTGGGTCCACTGGGGCATGAACCCAGGACCTTCTGCGTGTAAAGCAGATGTGCTAAGCACTACACTATGGAACTACATCCTCAGTTCTTAATCAAAAATAAGTTTCTCAAAGATTTTCTCCATGTCTGTGTCTTGCCTTTTCATTCTCTTAACTGTGTCTTTTGCAGAGAAGAACTTTTTAATTTTAATGATGTCCAACTAATATTTATTTCATGAATTATGCTTTTGGTATTGTATCTAAAAATATATTACTAACTCCAAAGTCACCTAGAATTTCTCCTTTGTTATCTTCTAGGAGTTTCAGTTTTGCATTTCGGTCAATGATCCATTTGGGGTTAATTTTTATAAAAGGTATAAGATCTATATCTAAATTCTATATATTTTTTCCTTTGGCATGTGGATGTCTAGTTGTTCTAACCTCATTTATTGAAAAGACTATCTTTTAAATTTTTTTTTGCTTCTTTGTCAAATATCAGTTGACTATATTTTTGTAGGTCTACATCTGAGCTCTCTATTTTGTTCTATTGATCTATTCTTTCACCAGTACTACACTATTTTGACTACTACAGCTTGATTGTAAGTTTTAAAGTCAGGTAGTATCAATCTTCTGACTTTGTTCTTCTCTTTCAATATTGTGTTGACTATTCTAGGTATTTTCCTTTTTCATATGAACTTTAGAATCTGTTCGTAGATATCCACAAAATAATTTGCTGAATTTTTGATTGATTGAAATTGTATTAATTTTATAGATCAAGTTGGAAAGGATATTATTGAGTCTTCTTATCCATCACATAAAATATTTTCAATTTATTTAGCTCTTCTTTGATTTCTTTCATAAAAGCTTTGAAGTTTTTCTTGTGTAGATCTTATACATATCTTGTTAGATTTATATGTATATTTTTGGTGTTAATGTCAATGGTATTATATTTTTTATTTTGACTTTTAATTGTTTATTATTGGTATATAAGAATGATTGGTTTTTACATATTAATCTTGTATCCTGCTACCTTACTACAATCATTTATTAATCCCAGAAGTTTTTGATGATGTTTAGAATTTTCCTAGATAATCATGTCATCTGGGAACAAAGACAGTTTTACTTTTTCCTTCCCAAATGTATACTTTATCTCCTTCTCATGTCTTATTGCATTAGTTGGAACTTCCAGTATGATATTAAATAGAAGTGGTGAGAGGAGATATTTTATTTCCTTAGCAGAAAAATATTTAGTTTCTCACTATTAAGTATAGTGTCAACTGTAGGTATTTTACATACGTATTTTTTCAAGTTGAGGAAGTCTTCCCCCCGCCATTTCTACTGTGCTTACAGTTATCATGAACGAGTATTGGATTTTGTCAAACGTTTTTCTGATTCTACTAATACATGATTTTTTGGCTTGTTCTGTTGATGTGATGATTTGTACATTATTTTTAACTAAACTGTCTTTTGATGAGCAGATATTTTATTTTTATTTTTGATCAAATCCCAATGATCTTTTTTTCTTTATGGTTTTGCTTTTTGTGTTCTATATAAGCTTTTTTTTTTTTTAAGGGGATTCTCTTTTGTCAGCTGAAGATGAAATAACAGTAAATAGGTTAGGATTTTTTAACAATAATGTTTTGGAGCCATTAAAATTTTGGAGAATGAATTGTTTTATAAGCCATTATAACAAACAACTATAGCAATAGAGAAGAAACAGAACATTGACATTAAACCTCTGGCAAAGCAATTGGTGAAATTTTAGCTTATAAACCCTTTAAAATTCACCTTAGTTTAGCATAATATCAGCCTGGCTGAGAAGGAAAGTAGAACAGCCATCCATAGGCAGCACTCCTAGAGAGAGAGGCACTATTTTCTAATCAATCAAAGGTACCATCTCTCAAATAATCCTGCTAGTGAGACTGCTTCAGCTCTGAAGGGGTTTATTCAAGCCTTTTAAAAACCAATTGTCTGGGTAAGGCTTGTTTAAATCTTAAATTCAAAACCAATGCAAACCACAGCAGTTCTGCTAAAATACTTGTTTTGAAAACGTGATTTGTTACAACATGAATGACAAACTGTAGAATAATTTGAACAAAACGTGAATTTTGCATTTGCATATGTATGATTTTGCCTTCCAGAAATACTAGGTAAATGCAGAAAATACATCTAGCAAAACCAAGTCAAATAAGTTATACACAAAATGTATACACAAACACACCTCAAACATCTATATCAATTTACCACATATATTAAGCACCATTCTTATTCACATCTAATATTAAAGTATTCCAACCAATTCCAGATAACCCTCTTTCCACAATTCACAATAACTCGCTGCTACCCTTCTGACACCCACTTCAATGAACAAACTAGTTTTTTGTCATTGTAAAGTACCCTGTTTATGGTCATACTTATATATTTCTTAAACATCTAAAACTATGCTACTGCTTTTATTAGCCTTTTCATGTGTCACTGTTTGTTCAGTGTTGTACCCCTCACCCCTTTCCCTAAAAACCTTGTGGTCTTTATTGTGTGAATTTGCATAATGTACTGATTTTTAAGAACACCTACATTGCATTATAGGAGAACTGGTGTATTTGGTTCTACCCATAATGAAGCTATTCCCCATATTCCAAACCTAACAGAGCAAAAATTGATCACAAGGTAGAAAAGGGGAGGTATGTGTGATTCAGCAAATACCTAACACCATGTGTCTGGTGGGAGTGGAGAGGAAACAGTCATCTTTCTCTCCTCTTTGCTTCCTTAAGTCATGCTTATTTTTTAAAAGCTGCCTCAAGACTATGTTCCTGGCTCAACCTTGGCATTTATCCTTTCTGTTTTGCGTAGTGAGATCTGTGTGTCTCTCTACTTGTACTAGGCTTTAAGGACAAGAACTCTCTCTTTGTTTTCTGTTACAACTTGTTTCAAAATGTAAATTTTTAAGAAATGCTTTGTGTATGAAATTGCAAGGGCTCATGTTACAAATAAAGAGTCTGAGAAATTATCGTGGGTGAACCAGAATATAAATACTTTGTAAAGAAATGGAAGTATTTATGTTTAAAATCCAAGCATGTTACCACCTAACTGCCAAGCACAGTGCTTAGATCATAGTATATGTTCAAAATACGTGATAAAGGAACAAATGAATGGTTATGAAGACAGTTGGTGGCCCCCAGATCTGTTTAAATAATCACAGGTCCCAAAATAACATGGAAGTTCAGAGATGGTAATAAAATATTTAATAAATAATACTAGATATTACAGTAGTATAATTTGCCAATAATAAAGCAAAAATAATATGAAAACAATTATTTTAGCTAGGAGGGAGGAGAAAAGGAACCCTCAATAATTTTGTGAAAATTATGCTTAAAAGGAACTTCTTTCTCGAGAATTTGATTTTAACAGTAGTGTTACCCTAGTTTCAAATTCCCAACTAGTTTTACCTAAGAAAAGAATACAAATATGTGTAAACAATCAGGAATTGTGTTAAAGTAAATACCCCCTGAGTTTCCATCACACTGCTATTGCTATACCCTGGTTTGAGCTTCCTCCTTTCTCTACTGGATTCCTGCTGTTATCTCCCTGCTCCATGCATATCTCTTGACAGCCTCCTCTCATGATAGCACCCTCTGTAAATGATATACGTAAAATGTGAGTTCGATGAGCTTAAGCCCTTTCTAATCAGCACCCTGCCACCACCTGCCACACTACTCAAAGTAGAAAGTTACCTTGTGCTGGTTTGTGTCCTTAAGTTTTTCACCTGCTCCACAGCTCTTACCACTTTCTCTCCCAACCCCGACTCTCACCTGTGCTCCTGGCTCTGAATCTGCTGACCCTCCTATATAACAGAACTGTTCCCACCTTTTCTGTGCACTGGTTATTTCCTCTGCTTGGAACATCATCCATACTTATACCAAATGGTTCCCTCCCTCACCTCCTTAGAATCTTCCTTTAGGTGACATCTTCTTAATAAGCTTTACCCAGACCACACTATTTAAAATTTCAACTCATGGCCATTTTTCATCCTTGTCCTTTTTTCCTTTTCTTTTCCCACACCACTTTCTATCTACTATGTAATTTACTCATTTACTTATTAATTAATTAACTTATTAATATGTTAATTACCCATCTTTTACATTCTAGAATATAAACTGTAAATGAGCAGGAATCTTTGTCTTTGTGTATTTTGTTCACTGATGTGTTGCAAGGGCTTAGAATAGTGCCAAGAATATAGTGGATGCTCAATAAATACTATTGAATGACTGAAACCATAAATCAACATTTCACAAACTTCAGCACTGTATTATTAAGGACTTAAAAGTTCACTAAACAACAGAGCAGTCTCAGAACTAGAGGATTAATGATGAAATGGAAAATAATTTTTTTGTAGATCCAAAATTTCAAGTAAACCCAGATCAACATGAAAACTGTGGTTTTGATGATGAAAATGCTCAGATTCAGAACCTTTTACAATATAGAGCAAAAATTTTAAATCTCTGAGTATTGTTAAGATAACATGTGGCAAGAACAAGTATAAATAGTATTTTCAAATCTGAATTACTAGGAAATGCTAATTTTAACTATGATGTTCTTTCCTCTCCATTCTATGAAAGAAAAAGATATATTAATTATAATAATATTGATTCATTTCTTTCAAAGAGGGAGGAAAAACTCAGCCTGGTTTTTCCATTGTGATTGTACTATTTAAAATAGTATGGTGGAAAAGTAAGTGAGCGTGACTGTTTAATTACATCTGAGCGTGCTACCAATTCAACTATTGATTTTACTTCATTTGCCATCTTATAATATATTATGTACTTTTTCATCCATTCTACAAAATGTTCAGTATAGAATTTCATATTTATAAGTTCTTCTAAATATTTAATGCCTTCTCATTTAGGTTCTTAAATCAAATGTCTTCTAATAGACTCAAATGATTAGCATCATACTAAAAATTTCGGGAAATATATAGATAGATCAAACCTTATGATATATAAGAATTTTAGAAAACATAAAACATGTATCTGAATATTAAACATGTCAAATCATATGAATTAATTAGAATTTATGGATTAATATAATAGAAACTCTGTGTACAGATACAGTACAACAATGTATAATGAAAAATAATTTATACATACAGGTAATACAGAAAGTGAAACATAAATTTATGTTATTTAATAAGGTTGTTATTGAACAACATATGAAAACTGAACAAGAAAAAGTTTGTCTTTATTCAAATGTGATACAAATTATTTTAAAATTTTCATTTGAAACATAAATTATACTGATATACATAAGGCTTATAGTTCTCTTAGATAGTAGAGCCACAATATTTTAGAGAAATAATAAGATAATTAACAATCAACTAAAGATCAATATAAACATTACACACATACATATGCATGTGTGTGTGTGTGTTTATTTTGTAGGTTGTGTATCAAGCTTACAGCCATTGATGTTGTGTAACAGTAAGTATTAAATTATTAAATGAACAAAATAGCCAAGCAAGTAGGCAACAACATTTACTAATCTGTTAAAAATTGCAAACTGGAAAAAAATATCTGATATATGTACTGCTGTGTTATTCAACCGCACCACATTTGCCTTGTCTGCAGGTTGTTTCCTTGATCTGTAAAAGCATTGTGGAATGACCACCAAATTAGTGTTATAAGACCAAACAATGATAATATTGGTGCCACCCAAGCTATCTAAGTTACTAATGTACGATCTCATTCCAGAAGAGCTGTCA
This sequence comes from Macroglossus sobrinus, assembly GCA_004027375.1. Lineage (NCBI taxonomy): Eukaryota > Metazoa > Chordata > Mammalia > Chiroptera > Pteropodidae > Macroglossus > Macroglossus sobrinus. The sequence continues at coordinate 568,916 of PVKZ01000538.1, forward strand.
CTATAAAACCAGGTCAGCATGGCAGCAGAAATCTATAAATATAGTGCCTATGTCATATCCTATCATCTCTGGAAGGAGCATGCACCCTGTCTTTTTTAAAAGAGGTTTCCATATGCTGTAAAAGACATGTGTGATAAATTAAGCACTTCTTTCTAGACACTGAAAACATAATAGTGATATAATTAATTACAGTCATATTCTTGTTAAAATCGTGCAGAAAAATTATAACTTTTTCGATTAGCATGAAATATAAGTGTCAAATCCCGTAATAAAACCCTGATCAATAAAACAATAATAATTGTGTTGTTAAAAGCGGACATCAAAAGGTGTTCATGGCAACATATTTTAAAGGTTAGAAACCCTTTTAAAATAAACGGATTTCATCTTTACACTATGTCATCTAAATCATTACTGTGTTTGTGTATACAATTATAATCAGACGATAAATTGCAGCTATTGAATGGATTAAGTCTGCACTTTTTGACCTCATAAATCTGAGATTGTCATAGCTTTAGAAAATGCTTGTGTAACAATCAGTTGATTACATGGCATGAGCAGCTGCATGCATGTTAACTGGAAAATATGAAAGGGGAAGGGTAATGCAGAGTTCAATGGTAGAACTTTATAACATATTTGACACTTTCTTTTTAACACTTTCAACCCCTTCTCTTGGAATGTGTCTTATATTTTAATATATGTATACATTTAACAGAAAGATATGAAGAAAGTTTAAACTAATAAAATGAGGTCCAACTGAAATGTCAATATGCGTTAAGATTTCCTAAAAATTTTCACTTATGTCAAATCACCGTACTTTTGAAAGCGTTAACAGAACATAATGAAGAGGAGTATAGTGGTGAGAAATACTTCACAGTACACCACTGTAGTGAGCAATCTAAGACTCCCCCCCAACAAAAAAAAATCTTCACCAATCCAAAATGACATTCTCTTTCTAAGTGTACCATTTCCACCAAGTGTACAATGATACATTGACACACCTTCAACTTACATTTAAAAGAAATCAAAGAGTGTGTAATGTTTTACATTATTGAAAATATTTTAAATTATGAAAATAGTTATCTTACCACTAATGAAAATAAAAGACTTAAAGAAGTAATATACCACTAGTTTTTGAGGGCAGGTTATACCTGAATCTGCTATTTTATGCCTAATTTGAGATATATTATGTCCATTTTAGATCTTCTTAGAAGAACTAATTGTAATGCAAGTTTATCTATCTGCGTATATAGTTTCCACCGTCAAAAATTTATATAGAATATGACCCAATTTTGAAAATCTCATATATTAAAATGGTCTTAATCAAAGATTCAGAGAGAATTAGATTATTAATAATGAAATATTTTCATTTACTTTAATTTTCTCAGATGAAAAGATCTAAAGCATGCCTTACACATTTTAAGAATTTACGGCCTGCTCATAAAAGTGGCATTTTTCTCATTTTGCATAAAAAGTTAGAATATAGAATAGCTAAATAACTAATTCCAAGGTCACAACAAAAGGGGAAACAGGGGCAACACAAAAGAGAATCCTTAATTTCAAGTTCCTGAGGAACAATTGCCTTTTTATAACTTCTATAAAATAACATTTAATGATTAAATTACCGTGAAAATAAAACATCTTGTTAGAAAGACATTCTAGTGTGGCAAAATAGAAGATAGTGATCTATGACATGCACTCAACTTTATTAAAAGAGTCTTATAACAGATTAGACCAGCACATTCCTACCTGTCTGGAGAGCCCACCAGCTTTCAGAGAACTGTGTGAGGCAATGTCCACATCCTAGAAGAGACGTAATTTTTTGCCAGCATGAATTCTGACCCAGATAGTTGATGATCACAAACAATTGCACAGATGTCTCACCACGGTGACATCAAATCTATACAGATTGCAACTTTACTTGCTATTGAATTGACTGTTTCATTAGATAATGCCAAGAAGCCTGATGTTGTAGACTTTGTTAACTACGAAGAGCTACTTAATATTATCTTGTAATTATGGTTAAGATATGAGTGTCAATTTTTGCATTAGATAATTTACTTAATGTCATCTCATTTTGTCTTTTTAAGCAACCTGTGACGGTATTATTATTGTCCTCAACATCCAGGTTAGAAAATTAAAGATTATATATATTGTCCAAGGTCACAGAGCTAGAGAGTAGTATAGATGTAAAACCAGATCATTGATTTTCCAGAACACAGATTTTTAACCACTGGGAATTACTGTCTGCAGGCCTTGAATTTCCCAACTGGAATTGATTTCCCAGAGTGGGGCTTCTGAATCTCCCAACAGGCTACTTAAGATCCTCTGCTTTACAAGTAAAAATTATAATCCAAAATGTTGGTCTAAAAATTACTACCATAGAAAAATCTGACTTTTTTTTCCTACTTCGTTGACTTAACTAGTTGTATGATGAAGTATGGCTACTCCAGTTATTGGTGTTTATGAGTATTTTGTACAAGAAAAAATACAATCAATTAAAGTTTACCATTTTAGTCAGAGACAACGTTTTTCAAATAAGTAGTTAAAGCAATCAAACAACTGCTATGAGGCATTTCCCCCTTAACAGAGTACTTGTGTACCACAGAACAATTGAAAGGAACTTATTCAAAATTCAGATCAGTTCGTTGTTTCCTTTGGCATCGTTGATACAGACATTCAATGAATTAACTCAATCGGTTGACTACTTTAGGTAAATATGCCAAATGAAAATAATGGCATTTTGGATTATTTGATATCTACAATTCTATGATATCAACACAACCTTGCTTAACTTAGTTTTTTCTTAACTGAGTTCATAAAGGCTTTTATACCACATTTTCCCTCACTCTCTGGATTTCTACCTTGTGTCTCTCTGGTATTTAAATGTGCTCATCTCTGCCAACACAGGGCTTTTGAATATGTTCTTTCCGTGTTTCCCCAGTCCCTTGCCCTACTCCTGTCCCAGTTTCAATATGTCTTCAGATCTCAATTCAGTGGTCTCTTCTGTAAGGAAGAGTCCCTGACCTCAGTGACTAGGTTGAAAGCACCTATGGCATGCTATTGGAACACACAGTACCTCCCTTCATAACAGTTGTCAGCATAGTTAGTTGAGTTATATATTTATCGGTGTGATTTTTTTGGTTAATTCTTCTTTCCCGATAGCCTGTAAGCTGTACACAGGCAGGCACCATATCTTCTTTTGCTCATTACTCACTCTCAGTTCCTAGTATATATTAGACAATTAATGTACACATGTTGAATAAAGAGATAATAAATACCATGCTGATAAAGCCAGATATATTATATAACTGTCAGTAAAAAAAAAAAAAAAGTGAGCACATTGATTTTTAACCAACTCTACTGAGATGTAATTTACATCAAATAAAATGCACCCATTTTTAAGTTCAGTAAGTTTTGAATATATTTGTTTTTCATAGTTTGCCTCTTTTTAATGCTGAGCTGTAACACAATAGACAAACCTTTGAATGTCCTTAGATTTCAGATTCTTTATCTGTGATAAGGAATTAGGCTATTCTTAAAGAACCTTCCCACTAGGATTCTAGCTGTGTGTTCAAGCCATCTACATTTGAGAATACCTTTAAAGATATGTTCTTGAAAGGAAAGATATATCTTTAGAAACTTGTCAAAAGATAGGATCAGCCTGCCTAATGTTAGTAGCAATTTGCTTATATGCTCTTTCTTAATTTATCAAATTTGAATTTTCAAGTTACCCCAACTTTGAAAAATGAGGATTTATTTTCCTTAACATAGCTTGTCTTTGAATATATGATTTAATATCTTTGTCAAAAATTCCATATTCTAGGGAATTCTTTCACTATGTATACATATATCAAATCATCACATCATGCACCTGAAATATATTACAATTTTATTTGTCAATTAAAAACAGAAAAGTATTTAGACCACTTCAACCAGAGTTGTGGTAGCTCTTTTCTATCGAGGCCACTGAAGCACAAAGAGAAAAATTAAATGACTACCTAATTAAAAAGCGTAAAGATAAAGATGATTCTCTTCTTTCTACCACTTATGTTTATATCTTCATATCTCCTTCTCCTCCCCACTACTTTCTTCCTTCCTTCTCTCCTCCCCTGTCTTCCTTCCTCCCTCCCTTTCTTTTTGCCTTCATTCATTATTTTAACAACAGAAATACAACAACATTACATTGATCCACCTTTATGCTTTGAGAGCAAGAAGTAACAAATTGTTCACTAATATAACACATAATTTAAAGTATACTCAGATATTTTTACATGGATGGCAAATAGAGAAAGTTTAATTCAATAAGGAAAGGAAATAAATAGAGAATAAGAACAGAGGAGCAGTGAAGGCAAAAACTACCCAACAGACTAGAAAGCCCATAGAGAAGGGCAGGAAAAGCAGAGGGAGGTTTACACAAACCAACATTGATAGGTATATATTTTGTTAAAATAGAGGCTCTATTTTTAGGTGAGATATATCCAGCTGTGAATATTTAGGACACTGATTCTCAAATGAAGCCCTTACACTAGCCATATGAAGCTAAATATTTTTAAATGAGCTAATTTACACTATTAAAAAATTTCATAAATGAAACAATCTCTCTCTGCAGATTGTTCTCCCATTATTTCTTAATTAAACATTTATAATTGAATCTGATTATCTCTACCAGCTTCTAGATTTAGCATGAAAATATATGTTTAGTATTTTAAGAAAAGACAACCAAAAAAGTATAAAAACCATACACTCAAGTAACTGATGTTACAAATACTTTCTTAATAAATTTTTCTTTGTGAAATTTTAATAAATAAATTTTAAAAAATAACTTAAAAAATAAAATGGGACAAAGGGCTTATAATAAAAGCAGTAGCAGTTGGTCATTCCATTTCTTAATAATTTCAGGCTCACTCACTGAAGAAATCACTTATAAGTGTTTCCTATGTAGTTCTTTGGGGTGATTGTCTCCAAAAGCTTAATAATGTGTTTTATTACTATATCTCAGTTTATCAAATGTGAATATAAAATATTGGACATAAAATATAAGAGGTTTACACTAACTCATTTACAATACTCTGCCAACTTACATCTCTCCATTTACTACCAATTTTTGATCGATTTTTGACCTTCTAAAGAACTTTGTACCTTTAAATAATGTATTTAAACTGCCATTTCATGGTCACTGGCTACTTTTTATACCCTGCAGTATAAGATGAATATAATAGTGACCCTCTTTTCTCTATACCTATTCTTTCTACTATATTTCACTTTCTAATTTCTACTTCTAGCTATAGTACCCATCTCAACTTAAATCTTACATAATTTTTATTCTGTTCTACAAAGATAATTCAGTCTTTTATATTTTATCTCTAGAATAGGGGGCACAGGGCAGCCACTGGAAAACATTTTATAAGAAAGAAAGAAAGAAAGAAAGAAAGAAAGAAAGAAAGAAAGAAAGAAAGAAAGAAAGAAAGAAAGAAAGAAAGAAAGAAAGAAAGAAAGAAAGAAAGAAAGAAAGGAAGGAAGGAAGGAAGGAAGGAAGGAAGGAAGGAAGGAAGGAAGGAAGGAAGAAAGAACGGAATGAGAAAGAATCCTCTCTCTGAGGCTAGAAAAGCAAGGCCAAAATATCAACATATCATAACTGAACTTGCTCAAAAATTATTTCAATGATGCCTGTCTAGATGTAAAAGTAGAGGAATGTTTAAATGCTTGTCATTTCTCCATATTAAAAATAGATTGAAAAACAAACAAGAATCAAATTACCATGAGCACATTTCAAATATCAGTGATCAAGAGATTATATTCGAAAAGGGAAAAAATATAGGGGGTTTGTATAGTTTCTCTTTTGGAGACCAACAGTACATAAAACTACTATCTGCACTCAAAGTAGCTATCAGATTTTATTAACATTTTTCTGTAGATTATTATGAGTTCTATAGGCTTCCTACAGATTTAATTAAAGGGAATCTCAAGAACCTAAAGAAAATTATGGTATTTATTTAATTTACAATGTAGTAAATAGAGTAGAAATTTCAAGGAAGAAACTGCTAGCTATTGGCCAAGACTTGAATTAAGGTATCTTGGTAAATTAAAAAGTTTCAGGGTATGAGTATCACTTTGAAAATTCACAAATTTTATTGTTTGCACTGAGTAAAGTTCTTTCTCAAGGCCAGACTCACATTACCCAAGTTCATAACATGTAGGCTTAATCAACAGAGTACCAACATCTCAAATCATACTGAGAAATTTAATTATCAAGGGCTCAGACATTCCAGTCCTTTGCTTGGCACATTATCTCCTTGCAGCTAGCCCTGTGGGAAGAGAAGTCGTAACTAGTTTTACTTGATGCATTTGCAATTGAAGTCAGCAGATATATGTTCAAAGGTTAGATGTACTGTTTAACAGTTTTCTGGAATATGACAATTGTGCAGTACACCTGTATCTTTGAGAGGAAAATATCTGCCACTAGGACTCCACAGGTCCCAGGAACATGTTCTTGAGAGCCAGGTACTTCTACTCTCATGAGAAAATGAGCTCTGTATGGATGTATGGCATCATTTTTTCCACACTGCTACTTTCAAAAAAAATCTCATATGGGCAATCCCAAGATCTGAAAGAAAGGTGAGAAAGCAAGTTTTTCTGTTTCTTCCACAGAGATGCGGGATGCCTAAGATAAGAAATTCTTCCAATACAGAAAGAATGTTTAAAATGTGTGACACAGACAGAAAACATGGTAAACCACCACTACAGTTAGACTCAGACAAATTAGAATGCTTGAGGGTATATAGAATTTTCTCTACATTTTTAGATATGAGTTTAATTCATTTTTGAAAAAGAAGAAATAAAAACTTCTGACTTGGGAAACTTGTGATTCTTTATATTTTCTCACTTAGAATGCCTTTTTAAGCTGTTAACTAAAAAGCTGTGTGTTTATTTGGCTTTTGGCTGAATGATTATTTATTACAAAATTATTAAAGATATTTATATTTAAATAATTTGTATAGGAGGAAAATCTGTGATTTGAAGGTAAATTTAAAGAAAGCATTTCATGTTTCATTTGTGAAAAGCTATGTTTAAATCTTTTATATATTGCTTCATGAGACATATATATCATTATATGAAGTGTGAAGGCATTATTTATAAATGTTATAATTTTTCAGTTGGAAGGACTCAAGATCTGATTAGGTTCATGATACCAGTTTTATCTGTTTCTTCCTATTGCCCAACACACAGATTGGTAAATGGTAATAAATATTTGTTAATCGAAAGAGAGAAAACAATATTCTATTTTTTTCTATTAAAAGAATCTGAAAATTGGCATGTGAAATTTCCTTGATAGTCAAAATAGAGGTGATTTTTGAAACTGTGTCATCTATGTTATCTCATAGCAAAATGTAAATCACTAGGTTTTACATTTTGATGAATGTACAGACAACTATGATCTTATTTTGTTTAATGGCAATACTCGAGAACAAGGGTTACCAAACAATGGCCAAATCTGGCCAACCACCTGTAAAAATGTTCTGTGAGCCAAGAATGGTTTTTACATATTTAAATGTGGAAAGTAAAAAGTTTATTAAATATTTCAATGAGGACAGCCTCTTGGGCTGTCAAGTTTAAAATACTTATTCTCTTGGCCCCTTGTCACTGAAGTTTGCTGATTCCTGCATGAGAATATATCCAGTTAAGACTTCTGTATTAAAAGTATTCTGCTATCAGAAGAAATTAGAGTTTACCAAAAGTATTGCTATAATTTTCACCAAGAAAATCAACTCTTAAAGGAAAATAATTATATTTAAAAAACATACACTGAAACTGAAGAAAATGTAATAAGTGAACAATGAAATTAGACTACAGAATGCTACTTTCCTCTTTCATCTCTGTTCTAGAAATGCATAGATGAAGTAACATTGTCCACCCTAAGGCAATAAAGTACGTACTAAAATTGTTTCCTTAGGTTTGTATAACACCTGTAATTTTCAAAACTCTCTCAGGATACTATTTAATATCTTTTAGCTTTATTATAGCAATAACTCACATTTTTTTATTGTTTAGCACTATGAAACTCAATTGTGTGTACGTTCTTTTTATCTTTTATTATGACAGGTATTGGACTACTCAACCAAGTAATTTATTTGGAGATCAACAAATTCCTTGAGTATACTACTTGCCTAAAAATTTTCTGGCTGGAGTCAGTGCCTGAGCATCAAAGGTACTAGAGCAACCTTAAAGTTATCTTTATTTCTTAATTTAGTAGACAAATGATACACTTTTGAAAAAAGAATTATTATATGCGCTGTTAAAAATCTATTTTTTGGCATACATATTGTGTACAGTTTGAGTATAAATATTATCCCAAAGATCTTAACATCTGATGAGGAGAATAATTTAAAACATGTTATCTTGGTTATTAAGAAGATAGTTTCAAATAGTGTATTAAGGAACTCTACTGAAACTTGTTATGGATCATGTTGAACTGACATAAAATCAAAGGTGTGCTAATTTGATTTAAAGGAGATGAAGTTGGGAGTCTATGCCCTATAAGGCATTTAAGGCATGGCTTAACAGCAACCCCTATGGAGGAGGCTTCAAGGTTTTAGTTGATTGCTACTTAATGTGTGTCTAAGGCATGAGGTTGCAAAAATGTTTGTGATCTTATGCTACAATAAATTAGGTCAAGCAAGGTGATGGTACCTCTCTGTTCTGTGAGAGCCTAGTCACACCAAAATAGTGCATCAAATTCTGGGTAATATACTCTAAGAAGAATATATATGATCAAGGATGACAAACAGGTTATATGTCTTCTGTCAATTCTAATTGTTTGTGGCTGTCTAGAAAAATGGATTGAGAAGGATTCTGAGGCCTGATCTAGGCCCTTTGGGAAATGGTGCTGCGTTTGTTTGGCAAGGAGGTAACACATAATTTATCATTGCTTATGTTCCACTTTGGGCAACAAAGGCGATGTAACAGTGCTGACAGAAAAGTTTAGCTCTCTTACCTCCCCTATGTTTTTATTTTTTCTCATTAGGAGTAAGCACCTGTTAAAATTTTCATATGCCTCTTAACAATGTCATATCTTAGAGTTGGAGTAGGCAGACTATAACTAGCAGGCCAAATCCAGCCCATTGCCCGTTTTTATATTTTAAATTATCATGTAAAATGTCATCTTTTGAATTTGTCCTTGGCTTATATTTATTTGGTGGGATCACACAAAATGCTATAAATAATAATCTCACTTTTATTATCTCCAAAATAGTTCATAATTATGTATTTGATTTTGTTTTAAACTAATAGTTTTGTGGGGTAGGGAGATTACTCTTTAATACTCAGTTTTTATGTTTGCTCATTTTTAATATTAATTATACTTTATCATGCTCAGAAACTATATTCTATACCACTTATTGTTTAGAAATATATTTTAATATTTTTCAGTCTATTATACATACTTTGGAATAGAGTTCATTAATACTTTAAAAAAAGATGGTTTTATATAGCATATGAACCTTGGTACGTGGTTTTTAACTCAACATTATTAAATGTCATTTAAAACCTTTATCCTTATTTATTTTTGAATAATTGACCTGTCCTCGACTGACAGTAATGTGTGGGAACATCCCACAAGACAATATATCTGTCCATTTATATTCATAGATCTAATTTTTTCCTCTGTGGCTATATAATGAATTTATAGAGGGAAGCTATTGAAGATAGAAGTATTCTGGTTCTAGATGACTCAGAAAATAGTTAAGAGATGGGTACCTATTTATCTGGACAGCACAGTTTCTGTCTCTGATATACACTGCTGTTAATGAGAACTTTGTTCTTCCACCCGGTTAACAGATAAAACAAGATGCTCAGCCAACTGTCTCCCTAGAAGATGGAGTTATTAGAAATTCTATTTGGGCTTTAGTTAGCTTTGTCTTCATGTTTATTTTGGGGGCCTTTTTTAAAGAGGGGTTTAGAGTAGCTGAATGAATCACAGTTATTCAATTACCTTGTCAAACCACCTATTTCCACCATGTCTCATTGTAGTTTAAAATAGTCCAGATATAGAATACTTTGTTTAGTTAGACACAGATTCCAGATAGTTAGTGTTCAAATATCATTAGCCATAAAAATTATTTAATGTCATTTTAAGCAGGAGTCACCACATGAAACAAACAGATATAAAGTTGCTTGCTGGCCTAAAGGACTGATGGAGATTAGGGCAAAGGATGTAGAGCTATAGAGATGGAGTAGGGTGGTTTCCAGTACCAGGGAGGATTCAGGGAAATAGATGAGAATACCAATGCTTCATAGGTTTTTGAAATAAAGATGTGTAGATAAAGATGTGAGGCTAATTAAAAATGTGTGACCTATTATTAGACAGCTTTAAAATATTTTTAAATAATAGTGAATATTAGAATGTTAAAACCCAGCACATTAGTCACCAAAGATGCATGTAAACTCCACTGTGTTTGAAATGATAGCATCAAAGGGTGCAAGCAATCTTTTTCAGGAGTAATGTAAATGTAAACACAATTTACCAGGACTACCTACTTTCAACTGCAGTCTCTGATAAAATTTTAAAATTTAAGAAAATTTCCATTTTTTCAATTTTTCCACATAAATTGGAACTTCATAGTACTTTTATATTGCACTACTTCAAATTTAGATTTTTAGAGTTTTTTTAAGTTCTCATAAAATTTTACTACACAATATTAGATATTAAAATTATGTGCATGTTTAGCTTTGGCACAAATATTAAATTAAAAGAGACAGACATGGCAGACATGATCTTGCTTCCTACTCTGTTCGTTCTTCACAAAATTCTCAAGGGGCATTTTAAAAAACATAAACTAAGACCACACTCAGGTTTAAGTTTGCTGAATATGGTGCATGAAATTCCAGGGCCAGTGACTGAAAAGGTGACTCGAGGAATGGAAAGCTCTTATAAATTAACTTCTTGCAAGGTATCAAATAGAAGTAATGAGTCTATACAGAATGACCTGCAACGAGTTAATAAAAATAAATAAATAAATAAAACTTGAACAAAGAAAGACACAGGACAGAAAAGTAACATATGAAAGGCCAAAGATTAGAATTATCTGCAGCTTTCAAAATGTTCTAAAAATAATTTATAAAAAGAAGCTTTTTATGGAATGTTTGGAGGAAAAGAAATCACTAGGATGAGATGAGGCCAATGGTATATCACTAATTAATGACAGTGATAAGCAAACTACTGCATCCCAGCTCTCCTTCTGCTTCCTTTCCTTAGAAATGATCTTCAAACTGAAATGGAAGAAAAAAAAATGAGGCTCAGAGAAAATAATAAACAGATTGTATGGGACTTCTTACAAAGATCTGTCCTAAGGTTCAGATGGATTTTGTTCAGGGTGCCACTTGCATTTATAATACTAATCCTATCTCAGTCATCTATAGAAAATTCTGGAGAATGGCAAAAGTGTTTGAAAACTAAAAATGAGTAAAGCCTGTTATAATCTTCCAAAAGAGAGAAAAATTCAAATTGTAGAAGAGACAACCTAATGAGGTTGCACTGATTCCTAGCAACTGGTTTTCAAGTGGCAGACTGGGAAACTTGGAATGCAAAGAATTTTTCTGTAGTCCACAGTATAGGTTATGATAACAAGTCATGCCAATCACATAACTTTTCTTTACCTGACACAGGAGAAAAAGTTAATACCATAAAGGGTTTTAGGGTTTTAGGTTTTGTTGTTTTTACGTTACTGTTTTTTAAATCTCTAACATGATACTCTTCTGGGGAATGGCGAAAAAGATATAGTAATGCCCATATTACTAAAGAGTATTAACTTTTTGGAAAACGATATCTAAAGCATACTGATTATTGATCAGTGCTGAACAGGTATGATGGCTAATTTTATTTGTCAACTTAACGGAGCTAAAGGATGACCTGATACCAGTAAGACATTATTTCTGGGTGTGTCTGTGCCTTTCTAGAAGAGATTAGCATTTGGATCAGTAGATTGAGTAAAGATCTTCCCACACCAGTGTGGGTGGGGTCATCTAGTCCCTTTAGAGGACAAAAAGGTGGAGGAAAGGCAAATTCTCTTCTTAAACTGGGACATACATCTTCTCCTGCCATACAACATTGGAGTTCAAGGTTCTTGGGCCCTCAGACTCTTGGACTTATACTAGCAACCCCTATTTCTCAGGCTTCCAGCCTTGGACTGGGACTTAGACTGCCAGCTTTCTTGGTTTTCCAGCATATAGATAGCAGACTATGAGACTTTTTGGCCTCCAAATCTATGTAGGCCTATAATAAATCTCCTCTCATATATACCTATATATCCTATTAGTTTTGTTGTTCTGCAGAACATTAATATAACAGGAGAGTATTCTCTATAGGAATTAATTTATGGCCCAATCCTGAGTCATATCATAATCTGTAATTTTACCAACTACCTAAATGAAGAGAGCAATTGTTCTTTGCAGTTGATAGTAAGCTGGGAAGAACAGTTTGTTATCTGGATATTAGAATCAAGTCCTAGGCATGTCAGTTGTGAGCTTTACCACTTGCAGTCTACATGACCCTGACTTGCCTTCTCTGAGCACCAGTTTTCACCTCTGTAAATGGAGATAACAATTGACTCAGAAGGTGATTAATAAAGTGATGGATGAAGATAAGCATAAAAAATATATTACAGGGCCAAGAAAATATTAAATGTTCAATAAGTGGAAGCTAATGATTCATTTATCAATATGGACTAAGACAAGGAGCTGAAACATAATAGATCTAAAAAGGTAAAATTTCAGACCTGTTTAAAGGAAATCAACTATATAAATACAGAATGAAAAAGTCCATTGAAAGTCTTAAGAGCTTTAGCTATTTACAAATTCAATATCAACAGTATGAGCAAGCTAACTTAGACTTTATTTTTGTCTTGGGCAAAAAAATAGTATTCATCTCTATTGTGATGGAGACAATATGTCATAACTGTTTAATATGAGGTAAGAATAAAATCAATACATTTGTTTGTGGCCAGAAGAGGTCATTAAAATGATTAAACTTTTTCTTTCAATAAGTAATTGAGTAAAATGGAGATATTTAATCTGGAATTTGGACCAGCTGGTCATTTACATACAATGGAATACCATACAACCATATAAAGGAATGAGAAGGTCTTTCTACACTAATATTGAAAGATTTCTAAGATATTAAATCAAGGTACAGAATAGTGTGAGTATAATTTGCTGTTTTATATTTTAAAAAAAGGAAGAGGCCTCTATATTTACTGGGAAGTTCACAAAATTGAAAGATGGGAAGAGATGAAGAGCATAACTTACATGTTGAGAGTGAAAACTGATGGAGGGAGGATAGAACAGGAAGTGGAGGGAGACTTTCTGCTTCATTACTGACTTGATTTGTTTCTCCCAGAAACTGACCCTGAGATGATTATTTTCATCCAAGCAGCTTTTCAGAAGATGATCCTAGGAAGCATAGGTAGGGGAGCAGGGAAGGGAAGGAAGCAATAGACAACTGCATATCAGAGTTACCCCAGCAGTGGGCAAAGAAACCTCACCACTTGGGGTGGAGAACCCTTAGGCAGAGTTGCAGCTTCTCTTAGTCATGGGCATAGAGTAGTAATACTAGTACCATAATATCTATTACAATACCTTCAGATCCTTTTTGATTTTTGAACTGAGTGAAGGTATTCTATCCAAAATAATAATTTAAGAAATAAGATTTTAAAAAAATAGAATAACCATACATCATAAAATATTAGCAATCAGACATATAGAAAGGGATAAATTGTATTTTTGGTCAGTTCCAAAGCACAAAACTAGAAGCAATATTTATCATTACAGGATAGCAGGTATTAGCTAAAATAGGAAGCACCTCCTAATAATTAGATATGCTGTCTTATAAGGTCTGGATAATTACCTATCATTGGGCTCACTCAATCAAAGAATAAAACTCAATCAAAGATTCGCTATAAACTAACATTTATTGGGCATTAAGCCCAAGAATTAAACAAGATTGATAATCTCCAAAAGTGGCCACCAAAGATGGAGTAATTTGTTATGCTAAACAACCCTATATTGAATTTCTCATTTAATTCTCTCAATATTACATCCCTATTGTAACAGAGTAAATGCTTGGCCTCTGACTTCAAGATTGCTTTGTTTAGTAACTTCTGCTTAGTCTTGCATATAGACATGCTAATCATTAGAGAAATTCTGCTTGATGTTTGGGTTTTATAAAAAAAAATCTCCTTACTAATATGTACCTTTCTTATGGAGATAAGGGAAGAATGTATCGTTTATCAAAGATTTGCAGGAACCTTGTAACTAGACTCACATCAACTTAGGTCAACAGGCTAAGCACAGTCTTCTTCAGACCCTGCTGGTGCCCAGATGTCTATGGTCATCAATCACCTCTTGCCCTTCCTCTCTTCTTGATATAAAAGAAGCCTAAACTTTGTACTTTCTTAAGATGGATTTGAGGCACCACTGGGTCTCCCATCATCTCAGATGGTGCCTTCTAGATCAATAAACCTTTCCTTATTCAAAACTCTGACATTTTGAATTTTGGCCTTTTAAAGCTTCAAGGCACATGAACTTTGTACTGGTAACACTATGAATTGGTTAGTACTAGGAAACTAAGTTCCACGAGAGTGGCAAATCCCAAACCAGTGTGCAGATGTATAGTGTCCAGAGTGACCCTCTTGCAACCTTACTGGTCCACTGATCAACATCATCTGGCATCTAGTTAGAAATGCAAAATCTCAGGCTCCACCTCAGATTTATCGAACCAGAACCTGTGTGTGAACAAGATACCTGGGTGATTTTACATGCACGGTATAGTTTGGGAACCAAGTTTTACAATGTTTACATCCCATAACTATGTAGTATAATTTATTTGATCCCTAATGGAAATACATTGGCCTATAGTTAAACTACATTTAATTTTAATTCAATCAAACATTTTAATTTACACATTGAATTTTCTACAATAACCATAATACCTTACAATTATATGCACCTTTAAAAACATCATCTCAGACGTACTGTGTTTATGTGATAGGAATAAAACATTCAAGACTGAAAGATTTTTATTTTCTCAAATTTGAGCACAGTGTCAAGTACTGATATGGATATAGTACCCAGATAGCCTCAGTGCCAACTAGGTGACTTATTAAAATACTACGGTTTAGTAGTTTTCTTAAGTTCATTATAAACTTTACTCTCAAGTGTGAGACAGTCTATTATGAACTGAAACAATAGTACCTCAAAACATGAATAATACATAGCACTAACAATACTTTTGGAACCATTATGGCATAGAATATTGTATCAATCCATAATTTGAAGATGGAGCTAAATGGATCTTTCATCGAAAAGAGCTGCTGTGATGTGTCAATTTACACCTGATGTTAATAAGAATATACTATCACCTAAAATCCATATTAAAATATTTTATATAAAATGTACTTGCATTAATAGATATCTGTCATTTGTTACTAAATACGGCTGTTAAAAGAACCTCTTAAGTGCTTTTGAAATTTGTTTTTAAGACCTTGACATTAGATTGAATAAAAAGTATTATGGAACCAATCCTTCATTAGGAAAATGGACATAATGGATGAAATACTGTATGTTGCTTACTTCATTTTTGCCAGGTCAAATTGAAATTCTCATCAGCATTTGACACCCCTTACATGGCCACATAATAAATGAGTGAGAACCTAAATGTGGACATTAAATATTTCATTTTCACTAGACATTATTACCGAACAGTATAGTTCAACTTTTGAGAATATCTTTCACATTTCTTCTTTGAACATTATAGTCTGTCATTGTGAACCTCTCCTGTAATAGGGGAGTAAAATAAGGTAGCTCACTCAATTATGAATCATTCTGGATTATAAATTCATGTATCATTAACCATGAATTCAACAAATACACAGTGATCTGTTTGATCTGAAATTGCATCAGAGTGTGAAGTAGTACTTTAGGGGGATTAAATTAATAAAATAAATTGAATAAATGTTCAATATAAGTGAAATATGGCACCTTCACCTAAGGGTAAATAAATAAATCCACTGTTTACATTGTTCCCCTTTGACTTCATTTTCTCTATCATCTTCTTGCTGACACTAACTGTTCCTCCATTTGATGGAATCAATATTTTAAATATGAATCAAAATGCAAAGTAGGAGGACTTAGGCACACATAAGTTTGCAATAATTTTTTTCCAATGGCTTAGAGTCATATATTTCAGACTGAAAGATTTTTGACTAGTGGTGAGAGAATCACAGTACTTTTCATTTTTATTAAAGTTGCTTTTCATCTTCAAAATAGTCTCTTTATCATTGTATTTAAATAAAAGATGTTAAGAAAAACTAAATGGAAAAATGCCACCTCTTACTATTATTATAGTTATTATTTTAAAGAAATAATATGGAACATGATTAGCATGTTACATTGGTATTACAATTAGTAAAATACAATTTCTTTTCCAAGAGGTTTATATTATTTGATCCATCATGTTTCTATTTTCTCTATTCTGGGAAGAATTCACCTGTGAGAAGCATGCTAACTATGATGCCAAACTTACACAAAGATTTTTAAGGAATTATTTTTAATGACTAGCTAGCACTTTGGGGAACAAGTTAGACTTGAAAATGCATAATTAAAAAGGTTTATTTCTCAATTTTCCTGATAACTTCTTAATTACTTTCATGTACGGTAATGCATTTGCATAAATGCAAGCAGATGATTAACATTACCTTGTCGCGTTCACCAGTCTAGAAATTCTGAGATAATTCGGCTCTCACAGCTGTCTAGAACCTGAGTTGCTACTTAGACAAATAGGTCAAAACTTATTTGTTAACAAGAAATAAATTACTTTCTATCATCTGTAGGATTTAAATTTTAAATAATCTTGACTCATCATGGGCTAGTTTCCATCAACATAATCGAGTTGAATGACATACTTTCTCTCACTGATCACTTTATTCCAGAGCTTTGGTAGCCTGGGGTGGGGAACTTTGACAGCTTCACTTATAAAATGCCTTATTTAAATTAGAGATTTGGAAGGAAAACTATTTACTCAGAGATGCAAAGAAATAGTGCATTAGAATCACAAGATCGATTGCTGCTTACCAAGCTTACATATCTCCAAGAGAAAATAAAAGTGTACAAATTAGGCAGATTTCATCTGTTTGTGCATTGTCATTTGATCATTCCTTTACTTGCTGTCTCAAATTTTCCATCACAGCCTTTGCTTTATCTGCTGTTTTTTTTTCTTCTAGTTGGCACCTATGCCACTTTTAAATGTATTTGTATATTGTCACTCAGCAGACAAACGTCATGCTTTGTATCCCCCTCCTGCCCCTCCTGTGCCCTACCCCTTCATCACTAACACATTCTGCCATTACTTTCAGGCTACGCAATGTCACCATCTTCATGCTTTTCCTTGCACTCTCCCAGCTGATGTCCGACATCCTTCATTTCGCAGCATCTGAGCAGAACCACAAAATGACAACTTCAGGATCATAATGCGAATTAGTTATGCTCTCACCATTTCCCATTCTCATTAAATCATTGTCAGGACAATGGATTCATGTGGTACCATTTCCTGTTCTCATTACAGTTTTTGTCACAAGAATGAGGTATCAGAATTTCAATGCTTCGCATAGTCTTTGAAAAATAATAGTTAACTCTGCTGCTTTGACCTTTTTTTTTTTTTCCTGATGTGCATTTGGCTCAGTCTTGCCCTTCTCTCCCCTTCCTATTTGTGGCCTTGGCAATTAAATTAAGATTAAGAGTCCTAAATATGGCAAAAGTTAAAAAAACACAATGAGAGGATTTTTTAAAACTTTGCCTTTCTCTTTTCAATGGCAAAACTAAGCCAACACTACAACATACTTTATACAAAAGTTAGAAAGTATATACATAGTCATTTCTTAGGTAAATGGTTATTAATGTTCTTTTTCATTTTTACTTTCCTTCCATTTAAATAACAAATAAACAATTTGTCCTTAAAAGAAAGTACAGAAATATTGTGTTTTTTTTTTTTAATGATTCCAAATTTATGTTACTTTGGGGTGGGGGGGAACCATTCTTGCTATTCAAATATACAATTTGAATAAATTACTTTATTTCCCCTCCCTGCTGATCCTAGCTGCCTTTACCAAGGTTTGTTTTACAGTTGATGGCTTTGTTCTTCCAAGACAGTTACTTGTTCTGTTTGGGTTCGGGTAGAAGTCTTACAAACACTAGGTAATGATTTGTTAACTAAACGCTCCTGAAGCTGTCTGTCAGCTCTCCCTGCAGCATAATAGCAGCTTCACCTGCCTGTAATCGCATCAGGGCGCTCTAATTAAATGCAAACTTTGTTAAAACCTCAGAGAAATGCAGGGAACGTGGAAATGCTACAGAAATGCATATTCTTCTCTATGGTAATATACTATTACATTTTTTGTTTTTGTTTTTGTTTTTGTTTGGTTCAGAGAGTGTTGTAGTGAAAAAAAATGAGATCATTTTATTGTTAAAAGATCTGTGACTGATCCTATTTGCAGAAAAAAAGCTAAATTTCAAGTCTCCTCAGATTCAGAAAAGGGAAATTGATTTCAACTTGATTAGTATTTTTTAATTTGCTCTCCCAGTCTTTCACTTTTTTCATATTGCTTTCATTTGCTGTTTCTTGTTCAAGTTTCTTTTGGGATTATACATTTAATTTTTTTTTGGAATTGTGACCCATCACAGTGCCTGAAATATAATAGACACAAAAAAATGTTTACTCATGGAAGGGATAAAAGAATGGGAAAGCAGTGGAAGAGGTTGAAAATGGCATAAGAAAACTTGAAGTTGAAATGGTTTTCAGCTAATACTTGTATTGGTTCATGGTAAACATATTTTATTTTATTTAAGCAGTTTCTACTCCTATTTCACTTAGAATTTTCATTAGAAATGGCCACTAAATTTTATCAAATAGCTTCTCGGAGTCCATGAATATTATAAATTTTTTCCTCCTTTAATTTATTGAGTGACTAGTTTATAGATTTGCTCTCACTAAGTCACTTACTTGATCATATGTACTATTTTTTTTGATATACTGCTTGATTTATTTTTAACATTTTATTTAAAATTCACATCTCTCTTTAAAGGTAAGTTAATATTGTAATTTATTTTGTTTCATTTGTGCTATATTGGGTTTTAACACACAACTGGTTTCATGAAATGACTTGGGGAAAAATTTTTCTGTTTTTCTGTGCCTTGAATCCTTTGTGTGTAACCATGTATGTGTCCTTTAAAACAGAAAAATCCAGCTTTGAGGGCATCTGGAACTGTTAACTCTTTCATGGCACATTTCTAACCACCTTCTAAGGGCTTCTGGGGTAAATGGTCTACTCACATAATTCTTTTCTTTTGAGGATGATTTTGTCAATATATGTTTTCCTTGGTAATTACTCATTTTCTCTAGGATTTCTAATTGGCTGTCATAAAGTTTCAGGCAGTAGTGCCTTCAAATTTGTTTAACTTCTCTTCTATATCCTTTCTTTTAGTCTCTGTGTGTCTTCCTACAAGTGTCTCTTGTAGGAAGCATGTAAGGTCTAATTTGCTTATCCATTCAGCCTCCTATCCTTTGGTTGGAGCACTTAATTCTTCTCCAATTGAGGTACTTGTTGATAGATATGTAGTTATTATCATTCTTTATTCATGTTTTTTATACGTTCTTTCTTCTTAAAGAGGTTCCTCCAATAATTCCTATAATGCTGACTTGGTGTTGATGAATTCCTTTAGCTTATTTTTGTCTGGGAAGCTCTTTATCTGTCCTTTGACTCTAAATTATAACTTTGCTGAATAAAGAATTCTTGGCATGGATACTGAGTTTTTATCACTTTGAATATTTTGTGCCAAGCCCTTCTGTCCTGCAAAGTTTCTTTTGAGAAATGAGCTGCCAGTCTTCTGGGTATTCCCTTGTAGGTACCTAACTGATTTTTTCTTGCTGCCTTTAAGATTCTCTCTTTGTATTTAAACTTTGGCATTTTAATTATGATGTGTCTTAGTGTGGGCCTCTTCGAGTTCATCTTTTGGGGGATTCTCTGAGTTTCCTGGGGTTATATATCTATTTCCTTCACCAAGTGATGAAAGTCTTCTGTCACTATTTCTTCAAATATATTTTCAACTTCTTGTTTTCCCTCTTCAGTTACCCCTATGACATGGATATTAAGGGTAACTTAATTTTGTCCCAAAGACTCCTTAAATTATTATTATATTCTTGGTTACTTGTTTCTTGCCAGTTTGATTGGATGTCCTTGTTTTCCCCATCTTCTATATCAGTGTTTAGATTCTCTTCATCCATTGTTGATTCTCTCTAATATATTCTTCATTTTAGATATTGTATTATTCATTTCTGATTGGCTCTCTATCATGTTTGCTGTTTGTATTTTAATGTTTTTTTAATCTCTTTCTTAAAGTTCTCACTGAATTCGAATACATTTCCCTTAACTTCACTGAGCATCTTTATAACCAGTATTTTGAACTCTACATCGTTAGATTGCTTGACTTCATTTTTTCTTGATCTATTGTTCTGTTCTTTCATATGGTTTCTGCTTCTTTGTCTTCCTATTTTGGCTGCCTTTCTGTGTCTGTTTCTATGTATTAGGCAAAGTTCCTAAGTTTTCTAGTCTTATTAGTGTGGCTTTGTGTAGCAGGTGCCAGTGGCACAGTCCTGAGAGGGGTTCAGCTACAGGCCAAGTTTAGCCCCAACCTGTGTCCCTCCAGGGCCACCTGTTAAGATTCAGCAAGCAAGCCACAGATGCTATGCTTATAGTTGTGCCTCAAGCTCCACCAGAAACCGAGGTCAGCTGTCTCCAGTGTGAGTCTTGAAACTGCTCAGCAACTGGCACAGGACTCACAGAGGACACAACTGGATATGGCTTGGGTGGGGCAATGAGTTGGGGGAGGCATAATTTTAGGGAATCCTCTGGGTGGAGTGACATATGTTATCTAGTTTGATGATGTCTCAGCTATGGCAGCACTTGTCTGCACACTGGGAATGGAGAGGGCTCAACAAAGGAACAATGGATACCACTGGCACTTCTGCCCAGGAGTAAGCCTTGCCTCAGCCCTCACTCTGACAACTCAGTGTCCCCCTGTTAGTCCCTGGTGCTCCCTAAGCAGCCTACCCAGCACTGGTGCTCAGAGCAAGCAAGCCCATCACCACCAAAATCCGATTACAGACATGGCCCCTTTATAAAGAATGTCAGCAGCTGCCAGCTGCAGCTGCCATAGTCTCTGTCGCACTCAGCAACTGGGCACTGGGCAGCCTCACGTCTTCGCCTCCTCCTATCATCTACCATTGCAGGGTGATTTCGTATTTCTCTCCCTAGTGGTAGGGCTTCTGTTCATCTAGACCCCAGGAGACTCTGCTTGCTGTTTGTTCCATGTTTCCAGCACAATTTTGATGTGGTCACAAGAGGGGATGAACAAAGCTTCTGACATCTATGCCATTTTCCCCAATCTGTCTGTTTAATTTCTCTTGAATCAACTGCTAAATGTCCTACTTCTCATTGTTAATTTTATACTTTTTTCTATGTGCTCCAATCATAATTAAAAGAGGGCCATCTATTTTACTAGCCATTTCCAAGAATCAGCTTTCAGCTTTGTGTATCCATTACACTTAATATTCACTTTTATTATCCTTAATTTTAAGTGTAACTTTGTTTCTTTTTATCTTGTTCTTTTACTATTTGTTAAGATGTTATGTAACTATGCTATTTTTCATGTGTCTTCTTTAACAATGAAGGCTCTCAAGGGCAGAACTAGTTCTAGTCGTGCAACATTCACTGAACTATGTTTGGGATAAAATATTCTCCATCTCAGTATTTTCTAAATTGCATTTACTTTTATTTTCCAGGAATTAGCTAGAATGGTCATATATAATATTTAAATATAAAATTACTTGATCACCTTTTGTCTTAATTATACTAGAGATTTGGATTAATTTATGACTTTTAAAAAGTATACTTTAAATATAGCTGATTAATTTATGTAAATAGTCTATGGACATACAAACATATTCCCCTTTTAAGTGATGAAAATATCTCTGTATATTTACTAAATCAAGCCTTTTTTTTTATCAATTCTTCTGTGTTTTTAATTATTATCATTATTACTTTTTTTAACACCTACAGCACCTGGTATTCCTAAGTGGTTTCCCGTCCAAGTACTAACCTGGTCCAACCCTGTCTTTACTTATTTTTAATTAGTAAATCTTTTTAATTTTTTGAAGATGTTGAAAACTCTTACTATCATTTTATTTTTATTTTCTCCTTGCATAGCTAATGATTTTCCTTTGTATGTTAGTTATTAGTTTGGAAATGCAGATGTGTTATATCTACATCATAATTCCCCACCACCACAATTTACATTTTATAATGTCTCTCTTTATCTTGCCTACTTCTTTTATTCTTTAATTCCACTTTTCTGCTATTAGTGTTACTATTCTATTTTCATTTTCCTTTTGTTTGCATTTGCTGGTACTCCTCACATACTCTTTCTCTCTTTTTTTTTCTTTACCATTTTAAGCTGTCAACTATATTTAATTTTGTTTACTCCAAAGTTAAACATTAGTTAAAGTGCATTAGTAATGCAGAGAATTCAATCAGATTAGCATCGGATTTATAAGCATGCCCACTTATTAAAGATCCTCATTTCACTTCACTAACATTGTTTTTTGTAGAACTAACAAGCTAATTCTGAACTGTTATTAATATTATTAATCATTATTCATAGCATTTATTGAATTCTTGTTTCTGGTAACCTTCTAATCACACTACATATTTTACAATACTCTATGAGGTTGGAATTATTATTTCCCTACTTTTATAGATAAGGAAATTGAGAATTTCCATGATTTGCTTCAGAATACATAGTTAGTCTAAGGTAAAGCAGAGTTTGGAACCCTGGTACCAAGCTCAATGTCTGTGGTCCTAATTGCAATTGAGTCTTTACATCAGTTTTCACTTTTTATGTTCCCACTACTGAGGTTTTAGGAATTCAGAATGAGTCACTCCAAGATGTGGCTCTGTGGTAAGAGGATTGTTTTGAGCTAAAGGCAACCAAGACTCTATAAGCTCAAGAGAAACTTCTTCCTACTTCATTAACTATCTAGAAGAATTCCAGTTATGGGCCTTACCCATAATAAGAGATTATCAGAAATAACCTATCTATATATTAGAGAAAATAATTGATTACTAAGCATGTACTCTCATTGCAATTACTTTCTGAAGCCGCAGTTGACTTACCTAATACCTAGCTCAGAATGTTATAGATAGATAGATAGATAGATAGATAGATAGATAGATAGATAGATATGTCCATTTTCTCTCTCTGTCTCTGAATCTCTTATACATGTTGGGGGAAGGAGGGAAGATCTCTGACTGTCATGTATGCAGGGTTCCCATACAAATGTATGTAATTAAATTTGGTCATTTTATCTTGTTAATCTGGCTCATGTGTATTTAATTATTAGCCCAGCCAAAAGAACCTTGAAGGTAGAAGAAAGTTTTTTCTTCCTCATAAAGTCATATATTGAATGAAATATTATTACATAAAAATATTTCTTATAAACTGGTCAACTTTGCAAAATAACTTTCTCTAAACATTTCTCCTCAATGAACACTGAGATCTATTCTGGCTTTGGGAGCATCTGAGTCAGTTTAACAACTGGTATTCTTTAATTTCTAACAATAGAAACTAACTCTGGCTAACTTTTCAAAATTTAATCGAAGGATTTTATCAGATAGCTAATAAAATTAACTAAAGCCTGGAGGATAAGACAGGCACAAAGAGGGTTTTTCTTTGATTTGTTTTGCTTGTTTGTTTATTTTTGCACCCCTTTATATGTCAGACAGCTGTGATAGGAACCAAGTATACAAGGGTAAAAAAAATGGTAGTTTCTATTGTCAAGGAAGGAAAGTGTTATGGAAAAATTTTGTTGGAAATTTCTAAGTAATCAAAAGAGACTAGTCAGTGACTAAACTCTAAGTACAATAATAGCAATAATAGCATAATTTATGGCATAAATAGATTGCACCAAACATTGTTCCAAGCTTTTTATCTCATTTGGTTTCATAATACCCTATTAATTATACCCACTCTACAGAAGAGTATGCTGAGGCTTAGGACTCAGGATTCAAACCCAGAAAGTCTTGCTTCTATATGCATTTTGACATGTTTTATATATTGAAGGAAAGAATGCTTGTTAGATAACTGTATGAATAGAAGATGCAGCTATAACATGACTCATATTCCTTTTTAGATTCAGTAGCACATCTTACCATTATTATTTCTGTTTTTTTTTTAAATCCAGTGTGTGAATTAATTATTTTAAAAAATACATCAATTTTATAAGGTATCTTACTTTATAGCAAAATAAAACTGAATAAATCAGAATACAATGCTGTCTGCCCCTCTATTACTGTTTACTCCATGCTTGTTTTGCAATTGATATTGAGTGTCTGGACTAAGCCATTTAGCAAATGCTCAGAGAAATATTACTTTTATACATCTTTCCTTTCCTCGGCAAGAGTTTTTTTCACATTTATTTCCTTCTACCTTCATTATATGAGTGCCCTCTCACCTATCTTCTACTAAACATGTTTCTTTTGAGTCAAGTATGTCCACACAACATCTTTTCATATACCTACCATAAATTCCTTATCCCTTACTAGATATGGGACAATATGATTAATGTCCAAAAACTTTCGATGAGAGTCTTACTCTGCTCATTTATTTATATATGCAAGTTCACAAAAAAAATTCAGTGTTAAAGTCAATGCTAAAGCAATTATATAAAATTCACCAATGTTTTTTAAAAGAAAGATTTCCATACTTGCAAGCAGTTATATTAGAACCACATTTCTACTTTTGAAAATTAATATATTGTTAGGGCACCCTAAATTTCCACTGACATTAAAAAAAAAAACCTGCCTGAAATTACTAATATTATGGTAAGGGAATCTTTCTCTTGAAAGCATTTGCCCATAAGAGTTCTAAATTCAGTGTAGTATCATGGCTCGGCAGGATGGAAGTGCTGCTTGAAATAAAATAACAAGGAAAAAAACAGGAGAGAGATGTCTCCATTAAATTTTCCATCTAGTTTGTATGTTCTCATTATTAAAATGGACTCAGTATCTTCATCTATTTTCCACACACAAACCTTGTGACTAGCCAACTTAGCTAAGTTTAAATAACTTGAATTTTAACATTAAAATCAAATAAATGTTATTTCCCCTTCAAATATTCTAGCCACTCAACTTGATCTTGAAAGCTGTTTAAGTCTTTCAATAGCTTTTACATCTGCAATGAGAATTTGACATATAATTCAAATTTTAGTACTTGAAAGTTCTAGCAAGTGAAAAAGATCAGAAGTCCTTGAAAATTATTTCAAAAGTTTATTCTCTTTGATATCCAAAGACATGGTTGACATCTGAAGAATAAAATTAGGGTAACAATAAACCCAGTTCACTCATTTAGATTTCAGGTAGGTTAGAGATATGCCCTGGAAATTCCTCAAGTGGAGGTAACTGTCCTAAAGAAAGCTGAATTCTCTCACGTCCAAATAAGATTAGAAAGGGTGCCATAATCATTTCTGTAACAAGGAGAATCAGACCAAGCAAAAAAATTACAAAAATTAACAACCGTAGAACAGGGCTTAAGAGCATGGACTCTGATGCCAGAAGAATCTGATATCAAATCTGGACTCTGGCCATCTGATGAATAAGTTAAATTTTATGACATAAGGTTTAATATTTACTGCCCCATAGAGCTATCTGGATTAAATGACATAATTCATATAGAGGGTTTATCAAAAATGCTGCCATGTAATAAATTGCAGCCATTGTTACTACAGTTACTATTGCAAATAAAAGAAGTCTTTTCATTTGATATGTTCATAAGGAAGTTTTCAGATTTGCATATCCAAATGTGAGATGGTTATTGACAAATGTGTTTAAATAAGTCTCCAAATTTTGTTTTAATTGGTTTTCTGTAATACTTCCAATTCTGGACTTGGCTTTAAAATGGTTTCATTTTCCTTAACCACTAAACTGTTGATGTTACTGTTTTCTAAGAAACCAATTGTTTCTTTGGGTCTTGGGAGAGAGGTGTTAGGACAGTATGTGAGGACTAGTATCTGAATTAAAATTACCAGCAAACTCTTTCAAAGAACTTATCTACCAACTTACATTACACTCTGTAGATTCTTATGTGTGCCCTGCCTCATCTCTCTTGATCTCCACCTGCTGTAACAAGAAACAATTACTTAGAAAGTTCTGAACATCAGGAAAATTATGGGCCTGCCCTGTTGTGATCCAAATAGGACTATTTGGGAGAAGAAAGTTAAAAATAGAATGGGATTTAAATAGGAAGATTCTGAACAAATTACATCAAATTAAAAATCTATCTACCATAATAATTTTGTCATCACCCAGCTTTCTGTGGTAATGTTTTATTTTTATTTTTGCAATATTTATTAGGCATTTATTTATTCGTCTGAATGTTTTTCATGGTTGACTCATTATATCCTCTTAACACTGTGGGGTAGATAGATACTATTATTATTCCATTTTACTGATGAAAAAAACTGAGACACAGAGTGGATAACTAATTTGCCTAAGGTTCTACAGCTAGTAATTTCAGAGCTGGGATACAAGCAGTGCTGGTCTGGTTCTGGAGTCTATGCTCTTAAAACTATGGCACAATATATCTGGTGAGGATAATTATAGTTACAGTTTTGCAAACAAGTGAGTTATAAGTAGAGACCTTTAATAAATGTATAGTGTATGATAGCTATGCTTATTCTTTTTGATTTATAAAAATGAGAGAAAAAATTACTTGTCTTTAATGTTATTGTTTGAAATCTGGCAATATTTTTAATTGGTGACTCTGCCTATGAAAGTGCTCTGGAGAGAAGTGAACCTTCTGTTATTCTGTAATTGCTATATTCCCAGCCATATGAGATAAGGACAATGAGGTTTGGAAAAGAAAATGCTGATTTGGAGAAATGAATGGTCTGTATTTTTTTATGTTGACTTACTCTATAAAAAAGTATCTATATTAAAGTTTTTATTGTTATTAGTCTAGAAATAAGAATTAATTCTTCTCCAAATATAAAAAAAGAAAAAATTATTTTCTGAGATTTTTGTGATGCCAGATAAATTGCCTCTTATTCCATGCCTAAATGTTTTGAAACCTGATGACAGTAAAAATGAATTCATTTAGATTCAATTGGGTATTAAATGATAAATTTTCTATTTGCATTAAATTTGACTTCTTTAACTTTATACATAACTTGTCAGTTTTTAATGTAATTAATCCATCTGTTTGTGCTCATAGAGTCTTTAATAAAAGAGAGCATTTCAGAATAGAATGTACTTTTCTGAATTCAGAATATAAAGTTCATAAGAATGATAATTTTAAGTTTCACCTAAGGTTATAGGTGATAATCTGTCTTTTTCATCACATTAAATAGACTCCAGAATAATATTCTCAGATAAATACAGCATTTTTATTAATCAGTGTAACTAAGTGCAAATTAAATTCTATTCCTTTCTCTATATTTTATAAAAACTGAATAGATTTGGGGAAAGTAAAGATTGCTTAAATAGCTTAAAGAGTTCCATATCTCACTCATATAGTAAGACTGTGGCATTTTGCTCCTTATTTTGTGTAAAATAATGAGCCATTTGGAATACAGGCAGTTCTTGCTTTAGAGTTTAAGTTAACACGATGCCATGCAAAGTGAGGACTGCCTATATTCAAATATTTTTGTTGAATTTCTTTGTTATGTATCTCAAGTTTGAAACATAAATTTCATACAGTTTCTGGCCAAATGGAATTAGAAATTAATTGATATTTCTTTCCTTAAGTAGGTAAGAGTCAAATATAACCAATTTTGCCTAAGCCTTTATCATATTAGAAAAATTCTTGCTATATTAATTTGATGATGCAGAATTATTTTTTCCTTGAAAGCTTCTCTAATGCTTACCTAAATTTCAAATAAAGGTGGGTATATGTTAGGATACAAGCTATGCTGACCTTGTTCATCTGGATATTTAGCATTCTGGAAACAAGGCAGTCTAGAGACAGAGTTAAAGTTTTTATTTTTGTTCATGTGATTTGATCTTCTGTATACAATTAACAAGAAAGATTACAAACTGTGTTTTTAAAGAATTCTTAAATTTTAGTTAAAGAAAACACCTTGATATATGTACTATAATGTAAAAAAAACCCCTGAACTATTATTATTTGCCTGCCTGTTAATTTTCATTCACCTGTTTTTGTATCTCTGTTTATATTCACAGATGAAAGTAAACTTTAATAGCTGCCTTATTTTCCAGATTTAAATATTTCACAACTTCTAATCTTTTAGTACTGAATTTTACTTCATTTTCAAGTCCTTCCAAATATCTTTGAGCTTGCAGAATAAAATATACAAATAGTGTTTGTCTTTTGTCACAAAGCTCTGCAGAAATATGTTCGAGAAGCTGAATATCATAAAGTAGCTAATATTTTCACATAAGAACAATGTTATAATTGATCAAAAATAATATCAAACACATTATATCAAGAAATAATATTTAGAAAAAGATCACATAAAGAATTGTATAGAATTAAAAATAATAAATATATTTTTCAAGATATGCAATAATTATTCAGGTACTTGGTATGTAGTTTTTGATTTACCAAACTTTTGTCATTTTCATTCAAATGTCCCAATTTTTTCTTGTCTACTTTCCAACTATATTATTATTTATTTAACACCTTTTGTTAATTCATCTCTCTGTATATAAAGTTTTAAAAGTTTAAAAAATTAATATATTGTTTTATAATCTGCACTTGGTAATTACAGTATCCAGATCTCTGCAGATCTTTTGCCGCCATCTATAGCTTCTGCTTATGTTCAGTTGTGATGCTTTAATTCCTCATATGCTCAGTTATGTTTGAATGACCTGTTCATTTCCCTAAATTATGTGAGTTTTTTACATCAAAAAGTCTTTCTTAGAAGATTTGTTTTGTTTCTGCCAGGTGCTTAGGGCCATTGCCAGTGCAGGACAATTTTTAAATAGTTCAAAGAAGGTGGGGGAAAAAATCCAAGTATCCAACAATAAGTAAATGGATAAATAAAATGTTTTAAATCTATGCAATGAAATATTATTCAGTCATTAAAAGAAATAGAATACTGATAAATGCTACAACATAATTAAACTTTAAAAACATTGTGCTTAATGAAAAAAATCAGACACAAAAGACCACATATTGTATGATTTCATTCATGTAAAGTACCCAGAATAGGCAAATCGATAGAGCTGGAAAGCAGATTAGTGATTGCCAACAGCCTGAAGAAGGAGAAAATGGGAATGATCATATAATGTGTATGGGTTTTCATTTGGGGTGATAAAGATGTTTTGGACATTGATTGCATAACATTGTGACTGTACTTAATGCCACTGAACTGAACATTTTAAACATGATTATAATAGTAAATTTTTATGTTCTGCATATTTTATCATCATCATCATCATTATATTTAAAACTATTCAAGGCTTGAGGATTTATATGCAAGGCATTTTTTTTTTTTTTACCACCTGGTGCTGTTACTTTGTCTTGACTATCCCTGAAAAGACCAGTTTGTGATCAGATTTCTCAGAGATGGTTTTATGTCCCTGCTCTGCTTAGCAGGAAGATGATTTCTTGCAAGGCCTTTGGGATCTCAGGGGATGTGGCAAGTCTAACTTTAATTTGTCCTTACTTAAAAGGTGAAGCCCTGCTGGGTTCCAATGGTACAGAGAGAAGGCTGTCTTATTAGACTTCCTACCTCAGGTAGGCCCAGAACTTTGACTTCTCTGGATCCAGTGAAACCACCCAAATAATCAAAGTTCTTCTATGTATTAAGTCCTATGAAGGTCCACTGTCTATCTGGGTTTCTACTTCGACTCAGATATTATTGTCATAATTTCTTACTACTTAGTCATCAAGTCCATATGTCTAAAAAGATGTCTTAAATTTTATTCACCATTTTTAGTTGTTCTCTGCAGAAAGATGGGTTTGAATGATCTTACCCATCAATGTTACTGGACACCAAGATCTACAAAAATTTTGTCCTAGCAAACCGTAATGCAGTTTGTCTCTACCATTCTACTCCTCTAGTCTTCTACTCCCATATGGTAATTTTCTAACATCCTTTCAGTTCAGTTTCCTTAGAAATGAAATCTGATTGTCTTAGTTCATCTTTTATTCCATAGTCATGGGCTATCTCACTGGCCACCCAGTGACACCCTGAACTGGGACAGTGTCTGCTGTGTAAGTGAGTGGAGTCGTTGTACTGTCGGCCTTTCCTTTTGAATGTGAGCATGAGAGGTCAGGTATCATGATATGATATGTTCAACACACATTCTGAAGTACTTTCTTAGGCTTTTTAAAATCTACCTTCTGGATATGAACGATGAAGATATTTTCTGAGTTTTAAAATTTGGATTAACTAGGTTTGAAGAAGGTAGCTAATTGTCCAACTTCACAACATGTAAAGGAAAGAATCATCCATAAACCCCAGTGTTCCTCTTCCTTAGAGCCATCCTTCTTAATGTTGGGCTCTGCTACTTTTGTTTGAAAGAGGTCTGAAGGAATGAGTTAAAGCTGTCTACCAGCCAGAAAGGAAGAGGACAACATTTACTTAGGGAACATAGAAAGTTTATTGTAACTCTCTTATGTACATTAGGGAGAGAGGAGGGGAAAGATGAGCATGTGAAGAGTTACTAAATTTTAGAAATATTTTGTCAAGTTCTCTATTTCCATTATGCATTTGATTTTATTTTTATTAGACTTAGAATGAAGAAATTTGTATTTTTGTAATTTTAAAGCTTTTGTTATAGTCTCTCTGTAATTCATGTTTAATATATATACAGGACTTATATACAATGTATGTATGTATGTATGTGTGTAATACATACATGTAATACATATAATACTTACATAGCATTTCATATTTGATATATGTATTTCATTCAGATCCTACATATTCTTTAAAAATGTCTTCCAGTGTTTTATATTTGTGGTCAACAGTCTCTTTTTGAAAATTATATTTCCTTCTTTTTATGTATAAAGCTAAAGGGAAAGATGAGTAACATGACTCCTCTGAGTATGCATAAACGATGTTTGCTTGAATGGCAACTGCATGAGTTTAAGGGCATGAAATTAGCTCTAAGGTGATTCCAAGGTGTTGCCAAAAGGTGTTTTTGTTCAGAGGAAGCCTGGGTAGTTCGATAGTAACTCCACTCCTAAATCAATGTCCCTTCACTGGGGAAAAAAAATTCATAGGGAATATTTATTAATTAGTACTTGTTTATTTTTCTACTGCCTATGATTCTATTCCTATGACTACAGTTATTATTCTCTTACAACACATGAATTTAATACTTTCTACTTCACATCAGCCTTTCATACATGCAAAAATGTTGAGCTACATTCTCTGGTGCTAACACCTATGAAGAACAATCAAGGTTTGCCTCATTTACACTGACAGATTACCATTATATCAGAAATATAAAAAGAACCTAGCGTCATGAACTTGCTAAGGACATGTAGACCCACATACTTAATTGGTGAGTCTTTATTCAAAACTTATAAGCACTAATACAGGTGCTAAAGGGAACTTTTCCTTGTTTCCTAAAAGATTTATATATATTCACTGAAATACCAAGACTTCCAAACTCTAACTTCTCATACTCAGAGTCTAAAAGAGACTAATATGGGTACAAGTATGCCAAGAAGGGTCCTTGGAGAGGTGATGCTGGAATGTTGGAGGATAGAGAGGGAAAGAAACAACATGTTCAAAGGCATGTAGTAGTAGAAAATGGATTCCAGCCGAGGACACTTGGAGCATGGTGTTTCCTTTGACAAAGATGAAGAAAGATTGGAGTGGGGGGTGTGGAGACGCTAATTTGGATGTGAGATAAAATACAGAACTGTGATTATAAGACCATCTTTCTGAATTCATAGTGATGACCTAAAATCTTCTTGAAGAGAGTAGACATATGTGACTGGGATGAAGCACTTTGAGTTTTAGAAGTAGATTGATATGCCTTCAGATTAAGTTAGTGAGAGAAGAAGGATAAAGAAAAGCACAATTTATTTACCCAACTTATGGGGCGAGTAGAAAACAAAGAAATAAGAAAAAGTATTAAGCCTAGTGAAAAAAAGTGCAAATTCATCCAAATGCTACTTCATTTATCACTTGTTATAATATTTTATTTCCCCAATTAGATAGTAATTAAAAAAAAACATTGAATACACTCTATTTTATAGTTAAAACAGTAGTTCCCATTTATTGAGCATCTATTATGTGCCAAGCACCACACAAATTTCTAATGTAATTTCTACATTACATCCACAAAGTATGCGCTGTTATCCCCATTTTACAATAATAGAAACTACATTCAGAGTAGTTAAACTGCCTCTCCAAGCTCCTACAGCAAGTATAAGTTAAAGCTAGGATTGGAATGCACAACCATCTGACTGAGACAATGCTCACTTCTCACTTTCTCAGCTGAGTGTTCTATAAAGTCTGGAGAGTGGCTTAACTGGATAGATAAAAAGGAAGTCATCAAACATGCCCATTTCATGCCACTTGCTTCCACTTTTAGCACTGTAGTCTACTTTTGTGGATGCACCTGAGCAGCACAGTTATGCATATAAGAAGTCGCTTTTTCTTTTGATCACTCTGCAGAGAAAGGCAACAAAGATGTCCTCAAGGTAATGGTATGTCAGCAGTGCCATTTTCAAATTGATTCCCCACACCATACTTTATCTGTGGTCTGTGAATAGATAAAACGAGGACCATGAAAAGTTGGCAACATGCAGGAAAACAGCAACCTTAATAAAATAGAATTTCTAAAGAGTTGAGGGATTGGATAAGGGTTGTAGGTGGTTCAAGAGTGAGAGGTGAGCTAGTAAAGCCAGAATATAGTAATTCCCACATGCAGCAATCATGAAGATTAACAAAATACATACAAGAATAAGACAGTAGCTGGCACATAATCTGCACTCAATAAATGAGAGCTATTATTATCATTTTATTGGGAGTTTGAAAGAAAAAAACCCCCGCTATTTTGGAGAAAAGCCTAAAGTATAAGAATTTATGATTTCACTCTAATTTTAATATTTACAGTTGACATTTGAGATTTTAATATTCAAAACATATAAATATTACAATGTGTTTTTTAGAAACCTCTTTTGGTACCAAATTACATTTCAACTATGATTTCTATGTTTATTTCTTTCGTTTCACACGCCCCTCCTTTCCAGTTTTACTTTTTTCAGCCCTGAAAGCTCTATTTCCCCAGGTTTCTTCTTTTGCTTCTTCTCAAAATATTCACAAGCTCTACACAATAGCCCCTCCTTTCTAGTTGTACTTTACCCTTGCTTTCTTGTACTGTTTTTCTAATTCCCAATTCCAGGCAGGATTACTGATCATGGGGTAATTAATCCATTCATTTAATCTTTCACTACTCATTCATTAATTTATTCATTCAAAAAAATGTTTCTGAATGTCTGTTATCTCTCAGGCACTGCAGTAGGATTTGAACTATAATGGTGAGTTTGCTCTACCAGAATTTCTGAAGTTTATGTTCCCCTGGGGGAGAAAATTATATAATGATACAGGTAAATAATTTTAAGTGATTATACATACTAAAAAGGAAAAATTAAGGGAGCTCTTGTTTGGGAAAACTGGGAGGTTTTCCTGAGGAAGGATTAGTGAACTCTGAATGACCTTAGGTACCTATAGGGCCCACAAAAGCAATTAATACTTTGCAAAGATTTTACTCTTGTGGTTTAGACACCAACCTTTCCAGGCTAGCTAACTTCTTAACCCTTCTGCAGCCCCCAAAACTCACCCAAACATCTTTTTTTATCCATAAATTACCTTGGTTGAATAGTCTATTTCTTTATCTTTCCAACATTTTAGCCGTATCTATTGTTCTTTCCCCTACTTAAGATTAATATTCCACAACCTTTTCTTCTCAACATTCTGTAAACTATAAGTTATGTTTTTCTTTGCTTTTGTGTCTTTTATTTAAGAAATGATTATGTGTTCTGTTTTCCACTCACCTCATTTCTCTTTATTATTCTTTTCTGGCTCAGTGCATTTACCTGCCAGCTGTTTTCCTTTGAATTTTTTGGCTTTCTTTGTACTTTTACTCCACCCATCAACCAGTATAATAATATATCCTATTGCAGCAAATGTGTCAGATCATGTATAGCAGTTAATTCCTTAATTTCCATAAAGGTGGGGCTTTTAAAGTATTCTCTGTAATTTTTCTATACTTGCCTTTGTGAAATTAAATTATTTCAATTTGCTAAACTGGCTAATAATGGTTAATATAAACATCCAATCATCAAATCTAATGAGCATGCCTTTTTCTCACAGAATCAAAGCTTACATGTAGCTGAAGAGTGTAAAGACTGGCATTAGTGCTCATTGAAGGCACAGAAAGTTTTCAACCAACTCAAAGAAGGCATCAGTATTCACTTTCAGAGTACTGCCTTATGAATCCTTATGTTTATAACACTTCTCCACTGGAATAAATCTTATAGCTGATTATTACAGCAGTGGGCCTGGTGCCAAAAGTAATTCTGGGAACAGTATTCAATCAATGTGTAAACTAGTAAAATGCCAGGAACTTTTGGAAGACCAAGAAGGGTGATTAGTTATTGAAGAATAAACAATAATAAAACCTGAGCATACTTTCTCAAACAGTGCAGAAAAGAATTTTCCATGAGTTAATATGAACATAGACCTAGTTATATTTTAGGATGTAGGTTCCACCAGATGATGTACATTTTGTTATATTGCTAGAGAACATTTAACTAGTACAAAGTATGTCATTTAGAGTTTAAAAGAAATAAACACTCCTATTATTCAAAGTAATATGTTTAGAATTCCACCATCAACATATACTTTTATTTATAATTTAATGAGAAACTTGATATAGAAAAATAAAAACAGTAATAAATCGATGAAAGTAAACCACAGGAGCTGAAAACCTGGAATTATGATTATAAACATTAAGCTAAACAGAATGTTAACATGGCATGTTGTACTATCTTTAAATGGAGAAAGAGCCCTCAGTATGTATAGTATATACGTGGACCATATTATTCAACATGCTGGAATATATTCCATTTGGATTTTAGAACATTTGAAAATTTTAATAAAACTCTTAATGGAAAAAAATTATTGCATTAAGGCACAGGTTCATATTCTTCTCAAAATTAGGCTGGGAGATGGAAACACCTATTTTGGGAGGGAGAAAGCAGCACTTACCCAACCAGATGTTCAGCCAAATTAATTCCATGGATTAAATCAACCTACTGTCAATGCAAGAAAGTATATGTCTATTTTAGGACTAATTGAAAATACTTTATTATTATTATTATTATTATTATTATTATTTGCCATTTTAAAAATTATGTTAGCATGCATAGTGTCACATTTAGATTTTCTAAAGGAAATTGTCATTTCTATTTTATATTTTTTTATTGCAACTCTACCTATATACGTACATATGAAATGGGCCAGGACCAATCTACTCAGTTGTATGTGCAAAGCACTAAACAATGATTTAACTTATGACAATCAATTTTAAAAAAAAAACATGAAAAATTGCAAAGATTAACCAATCATTCCAGTTTTATTATATCCTATGTTCAAAGCTTAATTTTTCTATTATAGATATACACTGGACACATGAGTGTGTGTGCATGCACATACACACATACAAAGAAAGAAACATATAGTACCCTCATTACTATCAAAGCAAATATTTTACCTATTTTTACTTAAGGGTTAATTTAGCAAAATAAGACATAAATCTTTTAAAATAAAAACATGCCTAAAAAACATAAACTGTGCCAATACGTTACAAGAATCTAGTTGAGATTATTTAAAACTTCATGTAAATGACCTTCAGTGGTATATATCATGGTGAGGTTTATGTGCCACCATACATAATTCTGGAAAACGTACAAAAGCAATATTTATGCACAGTAATATTTTAGGAACCAGCATATTAACTCAAAATTGCAGAAAAATTTACAGTTAAGACTGTGTAAAACGTTTCTGGCTTTCTAGAATTTGAGTATTGTCCTATCAGATAAATTTGTTAATTCCTAAAAGTTCCCAACATTTGGCATTTTTTCTTGAATTCTATTATATGTGTCAGGTGTATGTCAGGTGTTCTGAGGGGGAAGGGAATTCAACCAACATATGTTCATTCATAAGACACAAACATAAAAGAGAACATTTGCAGATGTTTTGATAATAGAAGGGTTCAAATCATTTGTCCTAAGGCAGTATTCGTAGTAACACTTTGATCAGTTTTATGGTAGTTAGACTATTTTCCCTGCAGAAATTACCACATGACCCCATAGGACAAAAGAAATATTATGTGAGAAAATTGGAAAACATCTGATTGGCAAGTTTTAGCAAGTGGACCAGAACAAATTGTATTTAATCTGATTTCAACTACTTAATGTGATAAGCTTAATACGTAGGTCAAGAGACACCAATAGATAAACCCACATAAGTCATAAAAATTGCTTCACTGCAACAATATTTATTGACCTTTAATTGTGATATGGTTTCTTTAAAAAGTTGTAGTTTTTTACTTTCCTCACAATTATTAACATTTGCAAGGTCCTTTATTATTTACATGCATGCATAATTTTTTAAATCACTCAAAAACCAGAGGCAGATACTCTTATCCCCTTTTTAAAAATAAGAAACTGTTTTTTTTTTAGGAATCATGATGTTTTTAAAGTTACAAAAGTAGCAAGTTACAAAACTGGGACACAAATTAAAGCCATTCAAATATATTACACTGTTATCCATGTTAAAAATATTTTATCTATTGTTTTTAGAAAAGTACTTCAAGGGGAATTTTAGGATTAATAATTGTAGTAAGAGTAGTAGTAGCAGCAGTCATAGTAATGATAATAACAGTAATAAAAAAAAAACAGAGCAACTGCATTTATCAATCATTTTTATGAATTTTTATATAGATTGTAATTTCCATTTTTGCAGGTCTAACAGTGAGCCTCAGAGAGTAAATACCTTGCCAGAGATTATAAATCTAGTAAGTAGTGGAGTTTAAATTTGAACTCTGAACTTCTGATGTTCACATCTGCACTCGGAGCCAAGCAAAAGTTAAATGTGGGTAATGCATCCACCTACCTAGTGGAAGAGTTTGGGGGTAAATTTTTAGATAAGTATAATTTTTAAAGTTTTATGTTTTACAACATTAGACATTAAATTTCTCACCACTTGAAAATGTTTTTCTAAATTACTTCTCTTTGGATAAGTTAGAGAGTACTGAAAAATATAGAACTACATTACTTTTTTTTTGTACCGTGACAGTTTTCATGATATTAATTTTTCTAAAAGATAATATAATAATATTTTCAATCTTCTTAGAACATGGAAGATTTTTATCATAGAGTTACACATTATAAAATTAAGATTAGTTGTCAGCTATCATATATTCTGTAATAGCAAAATTTTTTCAAAAAACGAGCAATGTAGAATACTAAATAGCGATGTCCCGCATTGACCCAGTCTCTGATACAGAATGTGAAAAGAGACAAAATCACATCTTCCACTGTCATCCCTCAACTCACTATTTGGTTATCAGTTGATTTACTCTTTTGCTATGTTTGATATATACAAACAATTCTGTTTCCCTAATAAATATTACTTTAACATTTTCTGTTATTTCAGATAGAAAATGAGTCTTTATACTGGAAATATTATTTAATTATTGAATTGCTCCCACCATTGCCCTGTGCAAGATTATTAAGCTCTTTATGTTTAACGAGTATAAAAAAACTTATTTTATAACACACGAAGAAGTAATTTTAACAATGTTTATTTAGACAAGGTTTTTCCCCCCTCTGCTTGCCTGATAAAGGCAAAACTCTCAGCCTTCTCCCCCGAGGTGTACACGTTGCAGTTTTTGTTGTCATTTTTAGAACAGTTTTGAAGAAAAGAACATTATTTTACTTATAATTTCATATTATTAAAAAAAATAAATTTTTATACCCTATCAAGTTTTTTTTCATATTTTCTTTAGTTTGGGTTATTTCTTTTGGAATGCCTAAAATATTGATTTCTAAGCACAACTGAAGCTCAATTTTACAAGTAAAATCACAAGCAAAGTGAGAAAATAAGGTAGGGGATAATAAAAACAAAATGACTGTAAATAAGCTCTTAATTTAATTTCATTTTAAACAGGTAAGCAAAACATTAGAATGTAACTTCATGGTGGCCCTTCTTACAGTACTGTAGAACCATCTGATGTCTTAACTCAAATACAAGGCTTCAAACCCCACTTTGTTTGCATCAAATTCCTTTGCCAGTTAGTTTGATTCTGTAGGAATCCCACCTCAGATCTTTTATTTAGTTATAAATACCTATTCCTAACGCTTAAATCTTGTAAAACTTAGCATTATCTTTCTGTGCTGAAGATGATTTTACAAGATAAATAATGATAATCTTTATACTGATAAAGGATTTTAACTATTTCTTTTAAAGGGTAGTATTTTTATTAAATACTATTTATTGTGTACAAATTTTATATGGAAGAGCCTTTTATCAAAATCATGTTACAGCCAGGATTTTTTAAACCTTCTTTCAAAAATCTAATTTTCCTGAATTATATTAATTTCTTTCTTATTTTATCAACATGAAAGGATTAAAATTATGTTAGCTTATCTTATTTAAAAATGTTCATTTACGATGTGCCAACTGTAATTGAAAATAAAATAAAAAATTTTTAAGTTCCTTTACATGTAGTCACCCCCTCCCAAATGATACTTAACAAGCTTATGCTATGTCTTTAAAATCTTTGAAAGACATAGCTGATTTAAATTTTTGTCTGATTTAAATCTTTGAAATCTTAGTAATACTTTATATTTTCCTCCTGTTAAAAAAAAGGAGTTTGCTTTAGAAAGTAAAAATGATAATAATTAAATTAATAATCTTCTTTAAAGGTATATATATATATAATACATATATATGTATATATGTATATATTAAAGGTATATATATATATATATATATATATATGTATCTGAGGCAATATGTATATATATATATATTGCCTCAGATATCAATATTTGAAAAAAATGTATTTGAGTAAGCTAAAGCATAGAGGAAACTGCAACATTTAATTTGTTATGTTGGAGTTTGCCTAAATACCAGTGCAAAATCATTTCTATGAAAATTGAAACACTTTTTCTATTACTGAGCATGAAATTACTTCATAGTGTTTTTATTAGTTGTTTATTTATTTATTTATTTATTTATTTATTTATTTATTTATCTCTATGGTAAGATTGAAGGTGGTAACATCATTTTCAGGATTAGAGAAAGAAAAGCAGATACTTCAACCCAAACCATGTAATGCAGCATATGCCTAATAAAAGCTGACATGATCACATGTTTAATACTATATTCTAAATGCTATTACATAAATATTTCTCAAAAAATTCAACTTATTATTGAAGTTTCTTTTTTTACAATAGTTGTGATAATTTTGATCAATCAATCCAAGATTAGCACTTTAAAGATGCATATTATGGTCTTTAAAAATATCTATAAACAACTTTTTTCCTGTCTCCCCAATTCTATAGGAAAAATCTGTTTCTTCTGACTGTTTTCGTTCCCTTTGGGGGATTTATCGAGTTACCATATATTTATTTGTTAAATGTGAAGATATTGACTAGTCAAAAATAAAGTTGAGCCCTTGGTTCTATTTAGTTTAACATTGTTAGAAAGGCACCAATTAGAACAGGTATTACAACATTGTGTCACTGGCACCAAGTCCAATAATCGGCAGAAATGGGGACATTGAAAAGAATCAGCAACACATTTATCAGACTTTAAAAATAATACAAAGGTAGAAAAAAATAGATAAAACCAGAAAGCCGAAAAATCTAAAGTAAAACTATTTAAGTTTTATCATTGGTTGAAAGTGAAGAGGAGAGTTATTTTGTCTCGCTCTGTGCAGCTCAGACTTCCTGGAGCATCCATAGTTCATCAGGAGCCTTCAAAACTTGAGCATAGACAAAAGGAGAGTGACTAAAACAGTGAGGATCTTTGAAAGCTTCTAATTTGAGAAATGACTAAAGATGTTGGAATGTTTAATTTGAAGGACTATAGGAATTTGAAAGCTGTCTTTAAATAACAACTGGAATTATAGAAGTGTATTCTTATTGGCCCTTACATTACACTTGAGAAAGCAGCAGCACAGAGATTAAGTAACTTGCCTAAGGTCACACAGCTAGTATTATAGTACAATTTTCCTCTTTTTAAAATAGAACCTTAGAGAAAAAAATTGCTAAGAAGCAATTTCCACACTAAGAATGAAAAAATAAATTTCTGGCAAATCTGTGTCACAATATACTCTGCTTTGTGCACCTAGACTGTGGTCTTTCTCTCAAGCATTACCTATTAAATTTCACCTTATTTTACTTTGTTTTTGAATTTATAACCCTGTGTAAGTTCTTTTCAAATATTTGTGAAATCCCTCATGGTTTTGTTGCCTTATATAGTTAGAATTTACATTACAGATGTATTTTTCTGATTCAAAAAATAATTAGTAATTTTATACACATAAATAGCCTTCAAACACATGGCCTCAATAACCTACATTCTACTTTGGAGGGATGAATTAGGGCATAAAGTGGACAGATGTATTAACAGTGTAATAAAAGCAGCATTGCTCTATTTAAAGAGAAGGTAAGGGGGCAGAAACCTTGGCTCTGGGTAATTCTGAGCTTCACCAAATTAGTCACCAATAAATCACTGTTGCCCCAAGAAAAAACAGTTAGTCAATCTAGGTAAATGCCTATTTATTTTGTTCCCATAGCCTAAAAAAGAAGAAG
Organism: Macroglossus sobrinus; assembly: GCA_004027375.1. Lineage (NCBI taxonomy): Eukaryota > Metazoa > Chordata > Mammalia > Chiroptera > Pteropodidae > Macroglossus > Macroglossus sobrinus. The sequence goes on from PVKZ01000538.1 coordinate 609,887, forward strand.
GAGAAGGAGGAGACAAAAAAGAAAACTAACAGTCATTCTGGTCCAGAGAATGTTAATTATTTATCCTGATACAAACATAATTACCTGGCAGTTTCTGGAAAACAAAAACAAGGCATTTGAAAGAATTAAAGAATTAAAATATATTGATAATAAGTGCACACTGCTATATTGACCCAACGATGGTTAAGATATCAAAGACGCGTGCTTCAAAAGGGTATTATTTTGTAATTAAAAAGAATTGCAGAAAAAGAAACTCGTGACATGATAATTACACCGTGCATTCGGTATAGTTGTCAGTGAAAATGCCATTTAAGGAAAATAATACCATGCAAAAAGAAGTTAACAAGGGGAAAAAAAACTGAAAAGGAACTTAACTGTTGATACAAGTAGGATCAATTATACATGTCTGGAAGGCAACAGTGATTTATGATGAATTTTTAAATACTAGACACTGGAAATATTAGTTTCTTGCTCAACATCTTTTCATGGGAGTGCAAAGTTCATCATATCCCATATTTATCAGCACCAACCTTCTCTCACCAGAACTCTTAAATTTGATCTTATTTGAGAGTGATATTCCCTCATTGATATTAGATACAACATTGCCCTCATCAAGTGAAGGGATATAGTACTATTTTATTTTTAAGGGTGCAAATACGTGGTTTGACCAACCAGTAGGGAGAAATAACTCAAAAGCCACTCTTGGCATCCATTAAGGCAAAAATTCTTTTACTCTTTCAGCTTTCTTCCAGCTGGGTGGGCATCCCCTTCCTGAAAAGTAATTGCTACAAATTCAAAAAGAATGAGTGGTTTGGACCAACCTATGTCTAGTCTTTTTGATGATTTTGAGATTAAGCCAAAATATTTTTATTAAGGAAAAACATTAAGAATTATAAACAACTAACCATATACGCTGACAGTTCTAACTGATCATCTGACATTGCATTAAAATGATTAGAAATTTAATTGGAGCATTCCAGGAATTCAGTAATAATTTTATGCAGTCTGATACTCATATTTATTCCTGACTTACATCAAGCCACAATAGAGAGATAAACTTTCACTCCATCTAAACAGAGAATGTGTTTTAACCTATCCTAAGTCCTCATGTCTCCAAGAGTAAAATCTTTGTATTTAGGGACAGTGAGTCAGAGTATCTCTGGTTGTAAGACATACCTCATAGAAGGAAGGTTGTTTTTAGAGGTCACTTATACACTGGAAAAATTTAATTCTGTCAGCCTAAGTCCTACTCTTTGGAAGACTTAAATGACAAATCTGCCAAATCAAGCCAATTCAGAACTTATTGGGGAGCCAAAAAGTTTAGGACAAGAATGACAAGTACTCAGTGTGGGACCAGCACCCCCCCACCCAGCATCCTCCCATGCTGGGTGAAACCAGTTAGTTCCTCCTTATGCTTTCAGTTCTCAACACAAATGTCACCACCAAGTATAGGATTTTTCCCCCATTCCACAAGTGATAGGACCCTCATTCCTGCTTTCTTCAGGTACATCTCTCACAATTATGACATTATCATTTGTGTGCTCATCAGTTTTTTTGTTGATTCATTAGCTCTCTTCCCTCACAGACTACAATTTCCAATAGGGCAGCTCTTTTCAACCTCTACTGTGAGCAACTGTCACAGAGCTAGCAATCGATAAATACTTACAAAGGAAGAAAAAGAAGTTTGAGAAGGGGGAAGAGAGAGAGTGAGGGATTAATAAAGGCAGAAAGATCACCTAGGACATTAATTCAGTATCTAGGCAGCAAAATTATAACTATATCCAAAGATACTTTATTGTGAGGAAAAAGACTTTTCTAAACCATCCTTTTCCAAATAAAATTCTTTCTAAAATATAATTTAGTAGAGCTCATATCTACTTATACTCTTGCCTAAAGATGCCAAAACTTCTTTTATTAAATAACAAATGCTTTCTCAGGAGAAAATACCTTTACTATGCTTTTTATCACATATTTCTGATAATTAAAGGAATAATTGTTCAAGGTAAAACATAAAAATACATAAAAATAAGAAGATGAAAATTAAAATAATCTATAAACATAACACCCAGAAAGTTACTTTTAATACATTGGCATAATTTTTCAGGTCTTTTATCTATGCCCATCTATGTCATATTCCTATTGAGATTGTATGGTGTATATGCAATATGTTATTTTGTTGATTTTCTACTTAACATGACATAATTTTCCATGTTACTTAATCATGCCTCTATTATTAGTATCTTTTCCTTTTTTCACTATTATAAGTACTATAATGAACCTATTATACTGATAATGTTGAGTATGATAAAAATAATTCCAACAAATTAGGATTCTATTATTATTATGTGTATACATCAGGTCGAAGTGACTGTACATAACCTCAACTTTCAACTTTTCAGAAAAAAATGAAATATCAAGAAAAAGAAATTAATAACCAAAACCAGAAAAATTTGCCTAGAATAACATGTGTTTTCTCAAATTTAAACATGATTTGCATTTGGTCTCCACTAATACTCATTTTACTCAAAAATGCAATTCAACATTTAGTGAAAAGTAATCTTAGTGTGTGATTTGAAGATATAACTTTATTTTCATTTTAATTATTTTTTTCTGTTTTAGATGAGGCTTATTGTGTGGGCAAGGAAAAACTAAAGTAAAAATGTGAAATATAATAGAGTTTCCCTTGATACGGGAGCAGATACATACAATTGTCCCTTTAGAAGAATTTTTCCAGAGAATCTATAGTTCGTCTGCCTTCTTCTGTCAATCAGAACACCGAACCATCAGACTCACAAATGGCCAATTTATTTTTTGCTTGCAAATTTTCACCAAAGTTGATTCTGTAACCTGAGCTGATAAGTCACTATGAAGATTTTAAGTAAATTGCAAGATCATGAAAGGTGTAAAAGCATCTTTGAAATGCACAAACCAGAAAGCTCATGTGTAAAATGGAGACTGAAGCTACCCAAAAACCTTCCAGAACTGGCTAGCATTTTTGACCCCAGCTGGTCAAATATAACAAGAATTTGCCTGTGGTGTTCAGGAAGAGTAAAATACGAATAGTTTATATTTCATTAGGATATCGTAGATAAGTTTTTCTAATCATGTCTTTCATATGTATTGCAGCTGTGTAATAAAGACAGGTACAAATAAACCCGGAATATGCATGTGTATAGCTTCCTTGTTCTGTTTATTTGGGTGAACTTTGGGGTCCCTAAACCTTTCAGAAGCTGCAGCATCCTGCTTTTACCTAAAATCAGTGTTTCTCTAGGTCATGAGAAGCAGGCTGTGCTTGTCCTTGGAAGTTGTCTAGTTTCTAAGACAGAACAATTTTAGAGAATGCCAAAGCACCAACGTCTCAGTGATTAATAGGGAAACCAGATTTGAAAAGCAACTAAAGCTCACCAGAGTTTGAGTCTCTGAAGCATTTCTCCACAAATGCTCAGTAAAAAAGCTCTATGCATGTATCATTCTGCATCTCATGTGTAACAGCAGAAACTAAAAGAAGTTATGAGGGAGAAAAAATTTCTTTCATTATAATGACATTTCCCACTTCATGTTCTTTACTAAAAAGTTGGACGTTAATCACTGAAACCCTTAACCCCAAACTTTTTGCTTTTAGTTGCAATAATTAATTTCACTTAAACATCACACATAAAGAACAGGAGGGAGAAAAGGCAACTGAATAATCACAGTCATATTTAGTTTCCCAAATACCTCTGTAACCTAATTAGTTTTTCATTAATGTGTTCTGTGGAATCTTTTTAAAAGACTAGAAATGTCCTTATCTCTGTAGAGTTATACGTTGATTGCCGAAGGTGATTTCTCCGACGAATCCCACACATTAGCAGGAAACAATTTGTCTTTGTGTCAGAAGGAACTCCTTGAACAACCTGAGGTGAGGCCATAGAACAGCAGCACATGTTTGCCTGAAGTCTTACCTGGAGATATGTCTGGGCTTATGTTACACAAGCTTCAGCTGTATAAATACACCGTGCCATCTGCACATGGCAGGGGAATTGAGCCGGTAGAAGCTCAAGACCTGTGTCAGTGTTTTCACAGAAGGACTGTTTATGAACAGATGTTATGTGGTGTTTTTCACAGAAAATGGACTCTGGAGAGAGAAAATGTCTATCAATTACTGAGGTATTATGTATAACAGCAATTTTTAACCTTGAGAATGATACTTTTAAAGTTCTCAGTAAAATATTTTCAACTGTGACCACTTTCTTTGTCTCAAGTAAGACTCAACCTTGTGTCATATGCAAACTACCCACTGTAGTGGTCTTCAGAGACCTCTTAGTTTGGCAAGATTGCATTCACTTTGAAAGAAGATATACTCGACGCTAAGTTGCTTTCATGATTGGAAAACCTTTCCATCTATATACAAACTGCTGTCATCTTTTTCTTTTTCTTTTCTGATAGAAAAAAAATGAAAATAAATTTGTAGAATTAAATGGCCATTCAGGTTTTCTTTTTATCAAGTTTTCTCAGCATTTTCCATGCTTTTGTAAGAAGACATTTAAGTTGTTCTAAATGTTTTTTGTGCCCGGACAGTTAAGCATTCAGAGTTCTACAAAATGAATTTATTTTCTATCACGTGCCTCCAGTATTAAAGCTAAGACATATACCATGAGAGGACAGTCCAAAGTGCTTCAGTGTGCCAGAGAAAGAATTATCTCCGACAGCAACACCAAAGCATTGAGGCCCCATCGTGACCTGTTGACAGACACCATGTTTTGCATAATATATATATTTTCATTTTCCCTTGGCTTTCTTATTATTTATTCAATAAATCCTTTTTTCTTGCTGACAGCAGTTGTATTTATAAAGCTAAATCCAACACAGCAAAATGTTCATCACTTTATAAACTAAATGCTAATGTTTTATTTATGTGCAATGAAGAGAGAAAAAAAAGAGCTGAATTGATGTTTACCTAACAAGCAGCACAAAAGTGCAGCACCATAATAGTGGAGTTCATAAGCATTCTGGCTTGTAATTTTGGGTGTCAACATTTGAATTGCAGAAAGAGTTTATGCAGACATAGCACGTACACAAGTGCAGTTTAGATCCACATCTATAAAAATAACATCTGTTTAAGCATACATTACATTTAAAAATAACTGTACAGTGATCAGCTGGTTAAGTACAGTTAACCAGATGTCGTTTTAAAGGGCCAGATGGAACTATGAAACTAAGATTGAAAAATTAAAAAATACTGTGAAAGGTCAAACCAATTAAGCAACCTGTTTTGTTGGCATGTAACAGTTAAAAGTAAGTTAAACTACTTAAGGAGTGAACGACATGAAGATATACCAGTTAAAACCAGGTCCTCCCCTCCGGAGACAAAGAAGAATCCAGGCTGCAACTTCTCATTTACTGGAATCCAAAAGAACTCAGGCCAACGTCGGAAATAGTGAATTTTCCTTCATGTGATTCAGAACTGTCTGGGCTATCTTTTAAGTGTATATTTTCTAACAAAAATTAAACTTCTATTATAAAGTTACAGGATCCAGTTAGATCTTCCAAAGTATAAGCTATGCCCAGGTTAAGCATTTTAATGGTCAATAAGACTAAACATGTCCATATATGACCTCAGTAATAAATCTGAGCCTTAAGAGTGAGCAATCTGATACCTTTCTAGAGAGCTCAAATGAATTTTTTTTTTTTTTTTTGTCATGCTGGATATTACAAACAAGAAAAGGATAAGGCAAATATTTATGGAATATCCGTAAGGAGGCAGTTTCTGTCACAAACATGTTCACATGTATCAGAGGTCACAACTAGAGGCTCCCAAGACTTATGTGGCCTGCAAATGTGTTTTGTTTGTCTTGCATAGTGCTTTAAATTTTAATTAATTGCCAACAACTAAAAATTGGGATGTTTTACATAAAAGTCCGGAGTTCTAGTTTCCCAGGAAATCTGGCAACACCAGGTACCCATTTTTTTCCATTGCAAAAAGTGGCTGGAGCCAAATAAAAATAGCTGCTCATTTAGAGAAATAGAAAGTCTCAAGGTTATTACAGGCTCTACCACTTCCTACAACTCAGACTCTCTTAATTGCCATGTACTGTCTTATACCCAGAGCATTTTACTCATTTATGTTACCTGCCCTGCTCTTGTTTGAGTTTTCAATCCTAATATTCATCATCTCCTTTAATTCCCACAATATGTCTTATAAAGTGATTATCGTTTTGTTATTGACATTTTATAGAAAACTAGGGACAAAAGAATCCTGTTAATTCTAATATTCTTTCGAAAACATCATAAGTCTTCATGTAGCCACACATTGAAATGCTAACCCTTGATCCTTCACATAGAAGTAGCACCATTCATCCAAAATAAAATAAATTGGTGTGTTAGGAAATAGTTATTGAACCCCCACAATAGACAATCTAGACTTGATTCCTGTCCACAGATGATTGACTCTTTCTCTGGGAGTCAAAATATCGAAACTCCTATCAAAGAGCACAAGAATGCTAAAGGGATTCCACCTCACCAGTGCATGTCACTGTTGCCTTTGCCTGCCTAGGATGCTGCAGGTGAGAAGGAATCTGAGGCTGCATTTGAGATGAGTGAGGGGGAGCTGTAGCTAAGAAGGGAGAAAATGGTGGCCTGTATAATGTACATTTTTTTAATCAGTAAATTGATCAATACACTTTTTTCATCTTCTTGACAATATAAACTTCTTTTGGAAGGAATTTCTACTTGTACTTCCTCTTTTAGTGTTACCTTTACTAACATTTTTTTCTATAATAAATTAATAAAAAAAGGAACTAATATCGGCAAAGCAAGCTTTATTTTTTACCTAAATATTTAAACTATAAGACTTTTTTTTGTCTTTTAGATTTGCTACTTACTTAAATTTTAAAAGAAAACTACCAAATACAAAATTTTTATTAAGAGAAGGGGAGATAGATCGTTGTATAGTTATGCCACCAAACCAGAAGAAAGTCAACCACTTCTCTGTTTAAGAATCCAGTTGAAGAGGTAATATCCAGAGTAGTTTGGAGTCACTGTCCTCTCATTTAAACATAATTATCATTTTCCTGGAGGTAAAGTATCTTACATGGTAGAGAAAGGATAGAAAAGAAATTTTAAGGGAAAGACAAATTATGAGAACTGAAAATGAAAGTTTCCACCTAACTTTCCTTTCACCTGGAATAGAACCCATGAAAAGAAGTTCAATAGAAATAATGCTCAATCGTCTTTTTTAAAAACCTTTAGAAACTTATGTTAACAGGACATGCTTGTGGTATTGACAGTTTAGTAAGGAACCAGTATTATTGGATGCAGTTCAAATGCAACAAGAATATTCTAGAAGACGCTATACCAGGCATTTTAAATATCATGAGTAAGTGATGGGCGGTGGTGAATATCTTTGGGTCAGTGCTGGAAAGAATTGATTCAGTAACCATCCAGTAGTAGCAATTCCTTGCCAAGAAAGAAAGGGAAAAAACGGGGCATGGGAGAATAAAAAAAAAAAAGTGGGTTTGAAAGAAAGAAGAAAGAGAAGAAATTAAAAAGGGCTCGCTAGAAAGAGGAGCAGAAAACCTGCAATGAAACTTTACCAATACCAAGGGCCTCCTATTCTGAATCCACTCCTTCCTCCTAAGTTAAATGAACTGTGAAAAGACCCAAACCAAAGCTGCAGCTACTGAGCCAACAATAACTTGGGAACTTAGAGCAGATGGCTCCACCTCTCCATCTGATTACAGCACATCCATAACCTCCCCTCAGCTCACTCCTGCAGCAACAGAGGACAGGAGTGTGAACGGCTGACACTCAAAAGAGGAGGCAGGAAAAGACACAGCTTGGCTTCAGTGCTCAGGCTGTGTTTCTAGGCCTGTTAATAATGCCTACATTGACCACTCAGTTTTCTGATTTTCAAGAACAGACTAGAAGTAAGCTGCCTTTCTAAAACTCTTCACTTACTGGTGAGCCATCAAGCATGAATAAGTAGCCCATGGAAAGTTCTATTTTAGCTGAAAACATATATTGCATATTCTTTAGGCTGTATAAAGTAAAATCTAGTGAGGTGAAAGCACGCACATTTCTTACATGTCATGAACCATTGTACTATTGTTCTAATTATTAGGGGTGACTTGCTTATCAAAAGGTGCATAATGTCTCATATATAAGGGGAAAGACAGTCTTCTGTCTAAATCATTATTGGGGCACTGGTTAAAAATCCTGTTGCCTTTGCAGCCCCATGCAATGACAGTAGCACAAATCTGCTATAATGAGGTCCCCAACCCCCAGGCTGCACAAAAGGAGGTGAGCAGCAGGTGAGCAAGTGAAGCTTCATCTGCATTTGAGTCACTCCACAGTGCTAGTATCACTGCCTCAGCTCCACCTCAGATCATCAGGCATTAGATTCTCATAGGAGCACTGGTTCCTGGTGCCAAAAATGTTGGGACCACTATGCTATAAGATTGGTGTGGGACATAGCCAGCAGGCTGGTGAGGCTGGATAGCCAAAGATTTTAATTAAGGCAAAGTAGTGAGTGAGCCCTTGATTTCACCTGGAATGTTGAATGCTGCAAGTTAGGTTCCTGTTACTTATCTAAAGGTGACATTCTATTGACTAACTGAAAATACTTTCCCTATCAGGGAAATGAAGAGGATTTGCAGATAGTAAAGAACCATAATAGAAAGGTCAGATTTATAAGGTTGCCGAGATCAGGAATTGAAAAGAAAATAGGTTAGAAAATACAAAGAGGAAATCTAAATGAGTGAAGCAAGCCTGGTATAAATTAATCAACAACGTGAATCAGGCAATAAATGACAACTGATTCTCACTTCACATCAAGGAATGTCTTTAAGAATTGATGGAACTGTTACTCAACAGATAACAAAGGGGATTCTCTCTCTAAATTGTATGACCATAACAGTTCCAACCAGTGGGTGCAATGTTACAAGATCCTCTGCTTTCTCAGAAGACAGAATCTAGATTAGAATATCCAATCTTCCAAATTTTAACTATGGCCAACTAATTCTCTATATTTTTTAAAATTCAACACTGGGCAGAAAAACAATACATCTGCATGTAAAATGCAGTTTAGAAGCTGTGATTTGGGGATTTCTGGTTACATTTAAGATATTTACCTCTCAATGTATATACAAAAATAGAACACAGCCCAAACAAACTTCACATCTCAATTTCCAAATATCAGTGGCTACTAGGCCTTGGGCAATTGTTGACGAAAGTTTCTGCCTCATCTACGAAAGCAATTATCTGTGTGTGACACTGTCAGGGTGACTTAAAAATCCTCCACCCAATGCTCTGCAATGTCAGAGATTCTTTTAAAGTCCTTTATTCTAAGAACAAGGCGCTTAAAAGTAAATATTCCTAGGAAAGATAATAAGTCAACTTAAATATTCACTGAGTTGCAAATATCTAACAAAAACATAAAAGTGATTTTAGTAGGAAGAAGAGATATAATCGGTGGCTGGAGGTAGAAGAATGTGACACCTGAGAAGTACAAAAAGGGACTTTGGGAGCCCTGAAATTAAACCAAACTTATACTCACAAGGTATCATAAAGTGTTAATACGGAATACTAATTCCTTGTGAATAACTGTTGCAGGAAAATAAAATTTGAGAGGTAGGTTAAGTGAATATTGTGATTGTAGGACTTTTTAGAACGTTTGATTTTGCTTATTTGTACTGAAATTTATAAAAGGAGCTATAACATGCTATATTCTCATACCTTAGACCAAAGAACATTTGTTTTTTCTTTTTAGGAGGCTAGGGGTTCACAATACACTTCTTAAATCTTCAGAAAAATGAGTCTAAAGTAAGGAAGTTGTAATGACTTTACTCACTTCCAGCCTCAAAACTTATTTTCTCTCCATGTGTTATTTTTTAGGAGAATTTCTACTTTTTTGTCTGTTCGGGGGGAAAAAAGTATGCATTAAATATTTTGGTTTTGTTCTTTCCAAATATCTGAAATCAGCATCAATATAAATTTCACAAGTGCAAAATTTTCTTTCAGTCATTTCTCTAAACTTCAGTGCTCGTAAGAACTGCCTTTATTTTTTATGGTTTTTAAAAAATCTTATTTTACCAAGTGTACACTCACTGGATTAAAATAATATGTCTAAAAATAAAAACTAATACCTAAGCCTTGAGCTGGGGCTCAAAACACATTGCCTTTTCCAGGTCTCCCACAAATTAAGACAGGAGTTATAAATTCTGACAATATAAATTTGAATTCCTTCTAAACAACATCAGTATTATTTTTCACTGCTGGTTTTTATACAAAGAAAGTTCCTGGTCACAAGAGAGTACACTAAATATTTTAAAATTTGGACATCTGACACAGAAGCCAATATGAGCTTCAGGCTTCATTTTAAACATGATTACCAATGAATATCTTAACATGCTTGAATGTTAAATATTATGATCATAATTTTGCTTAAGATTCCTAGAACTTATATTATTGGCATCCAAGTCTTAGTTTTTCCCTTTGATTTAACTGATCTTTAAATAAAAAACATTAAGTAAAATAAATTTCAGAAACATGGTCAGAATTTTTTTTGTCTCTAATCTTATAGCTTTTAATAAATAGACTTCTAGTGCCTCTATTATTTTTACTGTGATTCTTTAATTTTATTTTGTGTGTCTATACTTATTTAAGTTATTCATTAATTCATGAGTTCCTGACCTTTGTTCATACTTATATTTTTCTTTCTTTATGTTGCAAATGTGAGGTTTTTCAGTTTTTAAAAATAGATTGTGTGATAGATGTGTTTGAAAGATATTTCATTAAAGTAACTTGTTTGTTTTTCTATTTGTTTGATTTAGCATACTCCCCTCACCAGTAAAAAGAAACAGAAATTTATGTGAGTTTTTTATTAGGTCTAGTGTCATTATAATCTTTTTCTTTCAATCATAATTTTTCCATAGACATGAAAGATTTCGGCAAAACATTCTGAACAGAGAGCTCACTGTAAAACATGGATAGCTTTTTCAAAACCTAAAACAGTAAGAGTATCCTGAGAATAGAACAAAAGAAATTAAAACACTAGATATGCCACAGTTGTCTCATGCAGCAGTTAGAAATTTAATTATTTTATCTCATAGAATAATGTGCCCTTCAGAAATCATTTTGGACTAGATGTTTCAAACCAATGATCTGTAGTTAATTATCTTTAATAACTGTTGCACATTATGGTTAGATCTATGTTTTTGCTAAACCAATTAATAATATCTTCATTAGTATAAAGACAAGGTAGCAGAATCCTTTCATTTTTCACATTGAAAGAGTAGATATTTTAAACACTGTAATTTACTTTAGCCATACATTCCCAATGATATGACTAATTAATGAAACTTCAAAGACATAACTTCCAAAAAGCTACTTATTCTAAAGTCATTGTTGAACATTAATGACATTAGGTTGGGGGCATTGCTGACACCCTAACTATCCATGTTCTGGAATTGACTAAACTCATTTAAACTACCAAAACGTTTAATATATAAAAAAGAAGAAGAAGAAGAAGAAAAACAAAAAAGAAAGAAAGAAAGAAAGAAAAAAACAAAAAAGAAAGAAAGAAGAAAGAAAAAATTAATCGAATATTATCTCTTTAGAAGACTTGTTGATTACAAAAGAAAAAATTAAAAATGGATGGCTTGTCTTTCTCTTCAGTGGGTGTAAGTACCACAGGGCAAAATATTTCCTTTTTTAGTTAAAAACACTGGTGGGCCGCTAGGACATCTGCCGATTTTAGGAAAAGCAGGCTGACTGACAGTGGTGGTGGTTAACCTCAGCTCAGGCTGACCTTTCCCTTCCCTTTGAAGTCCTGTCTAAACTCACACAGGGACGGGCACAGCAGCGAAATGTTCCCCCCCCCACAGTTCTCTTAGGTCGATTCCTTCAATCTGACCTTGCTGTCACAAAATCTGATCAGATGCACAGAGCGTTTAAATCAATTATTGAAAAGGGTAAAACTAAATTCTAGTATTCATTAAATTTTGGCTACTTGCGGGCAGAATTTAGCATGGGTTGTGGGATGGAGGGAAGGATAGTACAGATCATTTATTTGGGTTTACTTGGAGCATCTCAGTCCCACAGCTGTTTCAAAGTATGAAGCATAATTTTGAACTATTATCTAATACATATTTTAATACACTTAAAAGGGTCTGTTGGGAGAATCTAAGACAGCAAAAACAATTTGTTTATTCCTCTACTTTAAAAAAAAAAGATTACTTAAGCTGACTTATAGAAATGTGCTCATTAAAAGTAAATAAAGAGAAAACTTAGACAAAAGGATGAAAGTAAACTTACTGTAAGTTAATTCTAGGTTTATTAGGCTATTGAATGCATATTAAATATTATTTACAATAGCAGAGATGGGCCTGAAGCTGACACTGTGATGCCTAGCAGCCAAAGCAAAGAAGGAATTGCATCTTAGAAAACTAATTCATTAGAAAAGTAGGACGTCCTGTTTTTTCTGTATAATCAGGCACAACGTGTTAGATTTTCTGTTAATAACTCGAAGAATAATATTGTTGAATTAAGAGTAACATTTCTATTATTTGGGGGTATATATTCCTCTTTTGTCTCTTGCTAGGGACATATAAGTTCTCTCATTATTCCATGTACTGAGTGCATAGACTTCTTGAACGATGCAAATAGAAAATCAGTCATTTAATAATTCTTTTATGTCATATGACCAAACTCTTATGGGCTATAATATGGGATGGGGGAATATATTTAAAAGAAGACAATTTAGTGACGATAATTTAAAGGCTGAAAATTGGTTGGCTTTAGTTCTGGCTATCTCCAAAAGAACTTCCACCCTAAATCCCTTATGTATTCTTAAGTTTGGCAATAACTGGACTACTTAGATAGCCTCTGAAGCAAAGCACATTAAGCACAAAACTGTCTAATTCCATAAAAAGTTTGGTGAAATGAGTTGTCAGACTGAATCCACTAGTTGTTCTGGTAGTTGAAGGCATTAAGTCAAGAGTCCTTTTTGCCACCTTGAAACAAATAAGGAGAAAGAAATAGAGTTCTACTGTAAGAATGAAAACATTCTACTTATGATCTATAGACATGTTGAAAGCCATTTCCTATACAGTAACCAGAATGACCACATAAAGTTCAGATGTGTTCATGTCACCTCCAAATTAAAATCTAACAATAGCTTCTCATTGCCTATGAGATAAAATACCAATACTTGACATTAATTTCAAGGCTCTCCAAGATCTTTTATACCACTCTAGGACCAATACTGGCATGAACATCCTTGCCACGTGTTCTCTGCTCTGTGCACTGCTCTGTCAACTCCATCTTGAATCCATCTTGAATCCTGCTCTCTCTCAACTCAGAGACTTGACCTAGGTATTCTTATTCAGCCATCTGATCTCAACTTAAAAGCCAGTTCCTCAGGAATATCTTCTCTGACCATTTACCCCACAGACTAGTTTAGATCTATTTTTCGTATGTTCTCATGGCTCTCTTTGCTAATTATTCTACTTAAAAAAATATATTTCTCAAACTTGTAATTAATTATTCCGTGACCTTCACCTGACATTATTTCTATGAGGGTAGACACTGTGTTGATTTCCACAACTGCAGGGCCTCAAACAATGCCTAGCACATAGTAGGACTCAATGAACATTCAATAAAGTAATGGATATCCTCACTAGGGACTCTCTGTAAGCTACTTTGAAACAATGTTGAATAGAGGGACGTAATGAAGTTGTATTTCAGTGGACTTAATTTATAAACTTTGGATAAGATAATGTACATGTTATTGTATCAGGAATAAAAATAAACTATGGCATGACTTTCTTTCAGCACATTACTATAATCCCAACGAATCAAGGTACATCATCAATCTGAACATTCCAAAGACCCTTCTCCACAAGCTAAAAGCTGCAAATGGAAAAAAAAAAAAAAAAGCCTGCATTACTAAATGAAAAACACAAATCATGACTTTCCTTAGCATTCTGGTCATTCACCAGTCATTTCAGAAAAAAGGACATCCTCAAGTGATGAGGTATTGTGCTTCTCCCCTGTTCTATTCTACAACTGCTTTGTGAAAAATTACAATAAAAGAAGTTGCTATACATTTGCAAATAGCTTTTAAAAACCAGAGCTCTCTCCTGGGAATATGATCCTAATAGGATAGAGACAAGGCTAAGTTGCTGAATGCTGCTGGTCATTATTCTTTTGTTTCAACTCAAAGAAAACATGCACAAATCTCATAACTAGACTCCCGGGCATGTGTTTTTGCTTACTGCCTAATGTGGTTCTAATAACGCAAACATTCCAGCTAAGTAATGATGACACATCTACAGCTATAGATTTTAGAAGCTTGCGTAAGGGAAACATTTTGTGAAACACAAAGGGAAAATACAATAAATGTTTAATTGAAATTTTCTTGTTGCCTCCATATTTAAACTCATTCTGGCCTGCATTAGCATGGAAAAAGAAAAAAATAGAGTCTGAAGAAATATGAACCAAAGAGGAATTATAGAACTATGTGTTTCAGAATTAACCTTGAAATGTACTTGATTCAGAGTCCCACCTTTGTGGATACACATTGATGGATTGGAGAATAAATTTCTTTGGAATTCTCTTTAACTGTCTCATTCATTACTGTGTCTCAAACGTACCAATGATATATTCTTTGTTTAAAAATAGGAAAATGTTCTTACTCTGTTTCTTCTTGTTTTTGTTTAATTTAATAATTTTAAAGAGAGTGAGATGTCAGCACTACCATATGAGACTTCATCATATAAAGGGAGAATATTAGATAATGGTTGATTGCATTTCTCCCTTCGGCCAAACAGCTCCCAGAGTTTACCTCTCTCATTCACAGCCACATGGTTTGGGTGAGAATGTTCCTGCTCTTGGGGAGTGCTTATGCCTGCCAATCAGCATATTTGTCCACTAGAAGTGAATGTTTGGTAAAAGGTTGACCATGTAGCCCTGTTGGACCCATGAGACCTGACTTTACTGTATACAGACCCTGTTGCTTCCAAAAGTAGAACCTTGCCTGAAGATGATGTCACTATGTGGAAGAAAGGAGAGCTGAGAGAATAGCAAAACAGGGCGTAATAACATCTGGATCAAACC
This sequence comes from Macroglossus sobrinus, assembly GCA_004027375.1. Lineage (NCBI taxonomy): Eukaryota > Metazoa > Chordata > Mammalia > Chiroptera > Pteropodidae > Macroglossus > Macroglossus sobrinus. The sequence continues at coordinate 624,980 of PVKZ01000538.1, forward strand.
TCACCTGAAACTGGGATCAATTTTGAATTTCCAGTTATTTGAACCTATAGATTCCTTTTTTATTTAATCTTACCTGAGTTAATTTATTTATATTTGCAAAGATTCCTAAATGATACAAGAAAAATATACTCCAAAGTTATTTACACAGTACAATCCTTAAACTGTGAAACATAAGACTTTCAAGAACTAACTGCATTCTTTTCCCAATCCAATGTACACTCTAATTCTCTGGTCCCACAGAAATATTCACCCATCTATGTCTTTGTACATGAAGGTCTCTGTGCCCAGCAGGCTTCTTATCCTTGAAGATCTAAACCAAGTACCACTTCTGACATGATATTTTCATCAACTTTCTCTCATATCTTGCCTTGCTGGATTACCATAGAACCTTGTCAATACCATTAGGATGATACTTTTTACATGATCACTGAATTGTTTACACATCTCCTGCTTTCCCTGACCTGTTGTAATGTCACTACACATGGAGCAACTACTTTTTGGCCAGCAACAGTACATGCTCTTTGTTAAATGTCTGAATAAACCTTTTTGCACAGAAGAGGAAACTAGAGCAAAAGACAACTTTCTCAGGAATAGAAAATCACAGAACCACATGAACTTCACATGATTCCAAAGTTACTACTTTTCTCCCTGTATCATGAAGGATGTCGGTCCTACTCATTTTTATATTTCTAAAACTTGTATCTAAACCATAAGCTCCAAAAATGCAGTTACAATTCTAGATGTGGCATTATTGTGCCCCTGATCCTAGCATTGTCCACAGTGCAGAAAAAAAGTTAGTTATTAATTTAATTAACAAGTGAATATTAAACAGATTTAGCACTCATTTAATACTTGCTTGGACATTTTTGGACAATCTTCGGTTATCAACAGAAGCACAACTCAAGAGCTTTGCTAACTACCGAAAAAACAGGTGATGTTGGTTCACCAGAGATATTTAGAGGAGGTAGAGATGCTGCGTGACCGTGGCTAGTTTACTTAACCTCTCTGAGCCTTCATTTTTGGGTTTGTAAAAAGGAAATAATAAACTATTTGTAGGCTGTAATGAGAATATAAGCAAAGTGGATAGTATATAATGGACACTCAACAACACTGAAAAAGAAGTGATTTACTGTCTGCTGATAGTAGGTGAGAAAAACATGCTTGTGAGATATTAGAACTGAACCCTTATTTTAACAATAGGGATCAGTATAGTCATCAACAATCTGAAAACCTTCTTTACTGCAATAAAAAAAAATGAGACAGAAATTTTAAAAATGACATTTACATCAGATTTGTCACATTCAAGACCAAGAAAAAAATAATGTCATTGCACCCTGCATTGAAGCTTATAGAATATTGATTGCTGCTTGGTAGAGAACACACATTTATATTTATTTTATTTAAATAATTTTCCTAAACCCTCTTCTCACTCAAATCAAAATTATTTAATAATAAAAATGATAATTTAAATTTTAAATTATTTAACTACATTTAGGTTACCTTATGATTTGATTTTCAGAATGTTTCACTGAAGATACTTCTCCCCTCCATTCTCCAGTGGGAAAAATAAAAACATGGTGACTCAACAGTGGCTACAAAATCATTGACAATCATGTTTTAAATTTTAGAACATTTATCATATAACTTAATATGTTTAAAATATTTTAATTAAAATATATTAATTTGTTCTTTCAATTTTAAATTATATTCACTACTCAAAAGCTCTAAGACACCTTTTTTCTTAAGAGACATTTTCAGTATTTATCCAACAGAAAAACACTGGGAAATTGGAAATTATAACATATTTACTGGTGTTTTGTCAACAAGGATTTATGTGGTGCTGGAATGCTAAAAGTTTCAGGATGCTATTTCTGAGATATGGATAGCTAGATTTAAATTACGCATCTACCTGGACATTTGTTTGTAATTAGAAATGTAGCCAAAGAAAATTTATTTTTCATGCCAAAATTTAAGAAAGTGGTTTATACAAGCACTTTATTTGCAGGAAGTCAAGCTGGACTCTTTCAACCCAGCCCAAATCAAAAAGCACTATAAATCTCCCTAGAAAACAAGTTTATAAACTCAAGTTATGTTTAAATAAACATTCTAAGCTAAAATGCTGGACTAAACCCTAGAATATGGCTCATTTTTCTTATCACTGTTTTTTTGGTGCTGCATTTAATTCTATGGTAACTAAAAAGTGTTAAAATTTTTTTGAAATATAGTGTCAAAATTATTTGAAGACTTTATGGAATTCCTTGGGTTTAAAAAAATATTATTCTGACTAAGCCCAATTAGTTAATACTCAATTCTATCCTACCTCTATCCCATACTCCCTTTTGTCTGAGTCTTTTACTAGCCACGATTCACAAGCGAACCATTGATTTAAATATACTCATTTTTTAGTTGTCCACTAGACGGCAGTAAAACATCTTTCTTCCCCCCAATAACTTCAATTCCGTGTTCATTTTCTAAACATTTAGATATTATATTTGCCTTTAAATTTTTACCTTGGTGTTCAAAAACAACTTATTAGTAAATATGAGTTGGTCAGAATGAGACTTTTAATTTTCTTTTTGATAGAGAAAGAGATATCCTTAAAGTTTTGATAAAATATATTGCCTATTTATAACAACAGACAACACCCTGTCCTGTTTTTCAGGGTTACAACGAGTCCCTGTAAATTTTCTAATAAGAGAAATGTTTTCTAAGCAATGTTAAGTTTGATATATTTTTTTCCTCCTTTCCTAATCATGTGTGAAGATAGCATTCACATGTGATCTTTCTACTCAGAGTTTTCAAATCATATGTAAAATTGGATGTTCCCATTTCTCTGGCAGACACCCTTGACAAACCATTGCGGTACCAAAAAATACTCCTTTAATATGTTTCTTTCACAATCGAAAAGAAAACATCTAATGATAGTGAGAATTAAAGGCTCAAACAGTACTGCTTTAGTAGGTTTCCCACCCACTGACGGGTACTGCCAAGTGCCTTGGCGGGGCTATCACTTACCTGGTACGTACCTGAGTTGGAGACTATCTCCCATGACCTCATGTGTCAAGCAAGTGAAGGGTACCTTGGAGCCCATGCCCCATAAAAGAGAAGGGGGCGGATGACTGTGGGGCTGGATGACCTTGCACTGTTCACTGACTTACTGCTGCCAGAACAATGGCCGCCCTGAGGACCAGAGCCTGCCAAAGGCACCTTCAGCATAATATGTCATCTCAGTAAATGCCTGCCATTCCTGAGAAAAACAGGTGTGCATGCATTAGAGAGAGAGGTGCTTTGAAAAAAATAAATTCTAAACGTACTTCAATATAGAAAATCTAAGCTGCAGTCTTCGTGCTGTCTGAATTCCTGGGAAAGCTGCAGGGACCTTGGCCTGAGCAAGATTGTGAGACTGAGTCCAGCATTTTGCCAATGCAGACTTAACATGTTAGCATGTGTGTGTATAAATAATGTTAAAGCAAATTATTTAAAAAGTATATTTATGTGGCAAAATGCAAGAGAGTTGATAATGCAGCATACTCAGACATACGCATACAGTTTCCATTCTTTCCATTGTCTCGTTTAAAATACGTATGTACCACCTAATGACTTTAGAATTGAACATTGTTTTCCAGTAATAAAAGACAAAGTTCATAGCAATTTGTGCCTTCAGAAGGATGATTTTCTATTTAAAGTCCTCTAAATTAAAATATATATCACCCACATAGCGCTTGATTTTTTTCAAAATGCGTGTAGTTTTATAACTAGTTACTCTAGGAAAATGCGATGAATGATTTAATTTCATATTAAGGTGCAAATGTAGTGCTAGGTATGTGTTGAGACACAAGTGGTTTGTAGCTGAAGAGCGAAGGTTTCCGAAAGATTTTCACCATCAGAGTCAAAACTACCAAATTCAACATTTGAAAGTAATGACATGATTCTCTTACTTTAAGAAAAGCACATTGATTTTAGACATATTGAAACTCAGAAGTTTTAAAAGTGTGTTTGGGTGAAGGTTAAGTCGTCCTTGACAGTATTAAAAGAAAGGTTTGAATTGTTGAATAACCACCTTTCACCCATCCCTAATTGTAATTTAAATGACAATATGCTTGCAATCAATAGCTCTTTGTCACACTTTGAAGATCAAAGGATAAGATTTCACCCCAAGAGTTTACAAGGCAAAAGCTCCTTGTTCATAACACTAGAATGCTGCATTAGAATACCTCTTCTCCAACAATTTGTCCTGGAGAAAAGCATTTAAATCATTTTTCATACATGTTAATATTAGAAAGTATCAGGAGTTTTTATTTTTGTAATTTGCTCCCAGAAGGATAGTAAAATAAAAATATTAGCTTATTAAAAAAAAAAAAGCCAAGTTATTTACATACAAATCTCACTAGTTTAACTTCAGTCGTTTAGCCCTAATAGCTAGCCCTAAGCTAATCAGTGGAACATTTACTGTGTTCTGGGCATTGTATGAACACGTTTACGTTAAGTTTCTTTATTCTTCACAGTCAGACTCTGAGGTTAGAACCTAATATTTATTCCCATTCAGCAGATGAAGCTCAAAGAGTCTGAGTCTGTTTGACCATTTGCCACACTGCTAAAGAAGGGAAGAGCTTTGACAAAATAAGTCTAAATGTACCTCTGAGCACATAACAAGCCTCCCCAGCTACTCATGGGATAAAAATTCAATGTGACCGAACACAACCGCTTCTTTTTTCTCATATTTCTCTCTATGTGGAAGTTTATAAATATATCATGAGCACTTTGCTTATGCACTATTATAATGGAAAACTGCAGTTAGCATGTATAGGATATGCTTTATACATAGAAACAGGCACTTTTCACTTTTTTCTACTGCTTTCCAAGTAGAATGCATTCCTCGTACACTGGCATATACATTGTGTTTTGCTATTATGTTCATAGGATGATACTGAATCTCCAGTCAGATTTAGCTGCATCTATTTAGGTTTACATAAGATGGAGCTTGCTTATTACAGAAACTAACTGATAAATTCATAATTAGCTTTGAATATACAGGACCTCAGGCCATCAGTTAATTTTAAGAATTCCAACATGACTTTACTATATGACCAGACAATTGTCATACAAATGTTAAGAGATTTCCAATTTGGTTTGTTTTTCTGCTGGTGGCAAGGCTAATGATAATAATAATGTCCATTATATGTTGAGTGTTTATAATTTGTTAGGCTAGAGGTGGAAAGAGGTGGCCCAGGGGCCAAATCCTATTCTAGTACAGATTCTTTCAAGCTTACCCAGCTGATCTGGCAGTGTTTCTAAAATGTGAATTATTGGAAAATTTTTCATGAAATTTTATGCTTTTTATTTACCTTGGGAGAGAAAATCCCTTGAAAAAATTAGAAAATCTGAAACTATTGGGATAGATTCCTCTTTGGCAAAATTAATTGGACTGCATATGGATGCCCCCTTTTGATGACCATGTTCTTTGTCTGTCACGACAGTCCCCACAAGCCCTTATTCTTAGATCAAAACAGTTTCTCTCATTGATGTGACCAGAATACACTTATTTTTGGAATTTTTATTTTAAAAATGTACTTTTTACCTACTACACAATCTATCCTTACCTATGAGGTAGGTGCAATTATACCCATTTCACAGATGAAGAAGGAACCCAGAGAAAGTAAATAGCTACCCAATGCCACAGTTAATTAGTGGCAGGGCTCAAATTCTACCTCATACCTTTCTTGTTCTAAAGCCTGTGTTTAAAGTCCTGAGTTGATTGAGGCTTTTACCCCTGTGTGAAAATGTGCAGACACCTCACCTTCTAATTAGCAAAATGCATTTTTGTGAAGGCCATCTAGGCCTGGGAGTATGTTGGGGGGCTGGGGATCACTAGCACGTGCTCACCAACATCCCCATTCTTGTCTATTATAAGAAGCTGCTAGAGTTGTTCTCCAGGTGTGAGGGTGGCTGAGGAAACAGTACACATTCACAGTAAGAGCATCTTACATAGAGGATTTCAACTTTACATTGTTGGCAACAACAAGCCTCTAAAATGTTTGGGGAAATGAATTTCAATAGTGCCAGTCATTCCACCTGCCATTCCATGCTGGAGTAAGAGTGAGGTAGGAGATGGCAATCTGTTGTCCCCTCAGCCAGTCTTGGTTCTCTTGCTTTGTGAGTCTGTTGTTTAAAGATAAGTATTTCGCTATCATCATCATCATCATCATCAAATATTATCTTGATATAAAATATTTGTAATTTTAATGCCATCACAGAACTAGAAGTGCGAGATATTTTACAATTTCATAATAACTACTTTGCTGGACTTTCCATGACATTTTCACCTATCCAAAACTAGCTAAAATAAAATAAGTTGTTTCTAAGAAGGGGAGGTCTTGAGAAGCTATGCTTAGAACATTCAAATGTCATCTCTATTAATTCGGGCCACCTAACTCACAACAGACAAACTCAAATCAAGTAAGATTTAACAAATAGAGCGGAAGAGAGAGAGGTGTGTGACTAGGGTCACAAAGTGTGTGGGCACTGATTGGACAGAGTTAAGACTGTTGAAGAAGCTTAGACAAGAGGAGGCAAGTATGTGTTCTGCTGTCACCTGGGCTGAGAGCAGACACTTATTTTCTACTAAACAAGCTAGGCCAGTCAGACGATTAATAATCCAACTTTAGAGAAGGACATGTGAGATTCCACCTTTCCATGTGAGATTTCAGACTGACCTTGCCTGGTCTTGCCAGTTCCAGTCCAGCGCTCCACTGCGTGGAGGAGCTGTGAAGGGTTAATGACAACGTGCTCTATTATACTGATGTTGCTGTAAAGAGATTCAAGCTGCTCATTTTGTCAGAAACAGAGGTTGGAACAATAAAATAACATACAGAGATTATTTTAAATCACTCAAATATATAAGCATAAGCAAAGATCCACCAAAAAATGTTACAGAACAAAATGTATGTTTCTATGTCTTGGGAGAGAGGAATGAAATAAGATTCATTGTGTTAAAATTGTGGGAATCGGGGGAGTTACCAGGTCCCTAATCACTTGTATTGAGAGGAGAAGGCAGACAGGCTTTTAGCTCTAGAAGAAATCATTGCCAAGAGGACCCATTTTTTCATTCTTTACAATCCCCTTAAGACTACCCTTAAAGGGACATCAGACAGAAAATCTTCAACTCTGTAATCAAAATCAAAATCATCTTCCTTCTTCTCTTCCTTCTTCTCTTTCTTCTTTTTATCTTTCCTACCTTCCTTTCATCTCTTCATCTCCATCCTTTCATTCTTCTTGCTTTCCCCAAGTGAAACATAAAAGGTGCTCTGAGCTTTTCTTTCAGATCTAAGAAAATAGTCACAGGGATGATCATAAACCCTTGCCCCCCTGTACCAGGTCTCTCCTGTGTTCTGCTTGATAATCTTTCCAGGAAGAAGAAGGAGAAAAAAAAAAAAAAGCTGGCAACTCCACACACACAAAAAAGGGTTTAAATGCAAATGAGAGCTCATGGTAACACTTGAGTGTGAATGAGTTTCATTCAGAGAATGCCAATCACTCAGCCATCACAAATGATTGACAAGAATTCAGGGGGCTCCTGGCACCAGGAGGACTGTCTATGAGAACTGGTAAAAGCCGGCCGAAAAAGGTTAGAAGTGAACAAGACGCATTTTTCTCCTTTCATTATTTTCTAAGGGTCATTCTTCTGACTTTATTTGAAAAATGAGTCAAGGCCATTCTATTTCAAGGATGTGTGAAGACTTTTTTTTTTTTAACTTTGGATTGTTCCCGAATTTGTTCCTCTGGGTTTTATGAAATAGAGGATCTCTTCTTTATGCCATGATTTCTCAACAAACCTTCAACCATTGTGTTACTCCTTGATAGTCACACCTCATGGTCATTTAGCCAGATTGTGGCTGGATCCACTCTGAAATGCATAGCAAGCCTTTTAGGGTAATTCAAATTTTTCACCTGCAGAGCTCCACATAACTAAGCTAAAAATGAGCCAATCCCCCTCACATTGTCAGGAATCAAATTGATCTGTCTGTCAAGGCTGTCTTAAATAAGTCTGTGGCTCTGCCAGAGCACTCAGATTTTCTTTATAAATGCTTGAAATACTGGAAAACACATGTGGATTATTCATGGAAAACTGAAAGCTCTGAGTATTTTCCCCTCTTGGTCATCTTCTATATGGGTTGGTTTGGGCTAAAGTAATATACAATAAAGCCAGATTCTCTTAAACATACTTGGATGGTGAAAACAATTAATGTATTCCAACTTAAAAAATAAAGAATGTCAGACTCCTGTTTGAAAGCTAAAACCTGCCTGTTTCTCTCAAATGCTATTCCCTAAGTATTTACTGAGTATCTTTTATTTGCAAAGTATATTAGAGACTCGGAAATGAACTATTCATGACCTCTGTTCTCATATATCTAAATAGCTCAGAAAATGTATTTGACTGTCTCTGTAATACTCACCCTTGCTCCTTTGCAGAAGGAAAGTATTAGAACACTAAAATGAAATAATGGTGTTTTCACAGGACACCAAATCAAATTAAGCCAATGGATAAAACTATCTAGGGTGAAACTTTTTCTCTCCTATGGTTTTCCTAAATGACTGGAATCTCCTTGAGTGATAATAAGCAGTTTATAAAACCAACTGAGTTTGCAAACAGTGCAATACTGGTATAGAGTCATTACACAGTCACTCATAGAATGCTGTTTCTTCATGTGGGAGTGGCACATGAATGGGGCCAGTTAACGGCATTCTCCAATAAGGACCCACTTCAGAGTTGAACTCCAAATAAGAGAATACTTCTTCCCCAAAATAAGTTTGGAAAGCGCCTTCCTATTACAAAGAACACAAATAGATGAGAAGAAATCAAATTTTCATAAAGATGTAAGTTTTACCTCATTTAAGTCTGTCGACCATTGCATGAGACTACTGTTATTCCTACTTTATGGATCAGAACAACGAGGCACTGGAAGATTAGGTCTATCTTGGCCCAAATCATATCCTGAATGGGTGACAAGACGAAATGTACAACCACACTCTGGGGCATGAAATGGATCACACTCAGATTGGTGCATTTTCTTACTTCTGTATGTGATTTTAAATTGCACAAGGAACTTTTCCAAAATGCTTTGACTGGTCTTCCCCTACAGATTCTGATTTAATTGAGTAGTAATAGATAAGATTATATTTTAAGAAAGAATCAGAGAGAGAAAGAACTACATCCATCAACAGAGGCAGAATTGTTTTTTAATATAAGGAAATAAAACCTTCTGAAACAATAAGTTGATTAATCAGAAATAAGCATCTTACTTTAGGCAAGTGTATAAGCAGGGATTGAACCTTTAATGAAGACCTTGAAGTAAGAATGACTACATGGCACCAGCACAGCTTGATCCATAGAAAAGCAACTAGACCAGACCAGGCCGTGACAATACCCCTAGACAATGCTGGGTGACTTTTCTCAAGTTCCTCTGAGTGCAGAACAGACCACAGCACATAGTCACTATGCATTCCTTAGTGCTTAAAGTACATAGATTGGAAAAATAAAGTCTATGCCAGTCTTCTTGAACAATGTGGGTTCAGAAGGAAAGAAATTTCTTAAGGTATCACTTTAATAGTAAATGAGATAGATGTATAGATAGATTTATATATGATATAAATATAACATGTAATATGTATGAATATATTACTTTATATATGATATATAATATGCGATAAGTCAAGATTTAGGTACAATTTGGGGAAAAACAGGTCAATAGCTCCCATTAGAAATTCTGTCCTGAGGCTTTGTACGTTCTCAGAGTGCTAAATGTTACAAAGTACTCTAAATGAACAAAGAAAAAACTGATGTTCATAGTGTGGAAGAAAATTTTTAGCCACCCAAAGATTAAACTGACAATGGCATTAGATGAGAATACTTGAAATAAAATAATATTGTTGCCCTATGTTTGAAAATTCAATGTACTGTGTTAGTTATGAGCAAAGACAAGAAAAAGACATTTGGAAAATATTTACACTTAGGTGAGAGCAGAAGCACGATGAAAAACAGCACTAGGAAAATGGGGCGAGTTTAAATCCACACAGGTTTAGTTTCTTGTGATCAGAAAATCACAGTTCTTCTTCCCAGTGTTTATAGAAAATATACATAAGTCTCACCAAGACATTCAACTTCAGATTTGAGGTTTTGATTTAATTTATCAGGAATATAAACTTTAACTTCAGAGTATGTATTGACTATAAAATTTGAAAAATCTATTTGTAGCAGAACACCTAAGAAGTCAAAGCAACTCACTAGCTTCTTTTGTTAGCTAAAAAACTATGAGCTGTCTGAGATTTCTTGCTGACTGTTAGTTAGTAAGTGCTTCTAGAAAGTACTGCCTGGTAGAACTTTCTGCAATTGTGGACACATTCTGTATCTGTGTTGCCCCAAATCAAAGCCACTAGCTATGTGTGACTATTGGGTATCTGAAATGTTACTAGTGCAACTGGAAAACTGATATTTAATTTTGTTTAACTTTAATTAATTTAAATTTAAATAGCCATGCTAGTGCTGCACTGGACAGCACACAAATACAAGCAATCACTCTTTTACAATAGCAAAGAGATTAACCCCGTTTGTTGTTAACAATTTTTTTTCATGGTTGGGATTTTATATTTGTATATATAATAATTTGTATTTTCTGTTAATAAAATTATTCACTATTCATCAAATCAGTTGAAAAGTAAGAATAGTTGCTACCATATTAGTAAAAGCACTGGGATATTCAGGGAGTCCATACCTAGAACAAATTTAAGACCCCTTGGATGAATGTGTATGCTCCTCTTTTCCACACAAGATTGGTAGCAAACTGAACACTGACTCTCTAAGTTTGTTAATAAAGTGAACACATATTTTTTATTTGCTTTGAAAAATTATTGTTGGAATTTATCCTGTACATTGACATTAGCCTTTTTTATGTAGATATACCAATATTTTTATGGTAACTTTATAACTCATTATTTCATTTTTTGCTTTGTAAATTTCATTGCACTATAGCATATGTAAAGAAAGACTCATACATCATAGCCTGTATGGTTCCATGATTTTTCATAGCACTTCTAATTAATGGTTTTGTTCTGAGTTTAAGCAACGTAAGTAAACTTCTAAGGAATGGTTAATAATTATGCACTCTCTAAAATGATCTCCCGTTAGCAGTTGTGAAGGAGGTCAAAGCCTAGCCTAGCTACTTCTTTCCTCCACATCCAAGCCCTCTCACCATTCACTCCCATCCACATCCGCACTGCTGCATTAGTGAACGGTCGCTTATGTCTCACTTATTCTGAATAGAGGTCAATGACATTTGTGTAGTTTGGGACTGCATTTGGTCTTCAACTATCAGAGTCTATTTTCATACAAATTACTTCCTAGGTTCCAGGTGCTGAGTTCTATAAAGAAACCTAGATCTTGTGAAGAATTAATACATTCACCCAACTGAATAACTAAACACTTTCCTTTTCTATTTGGTCCTAGTATTCTCTATTTTTTATTTGTTTTTTAAGGTTATGCAGGCTGTAATAATTTCTGGTACTAAACGTATTTCATTTTAATATTTTAAATGTTCTTCTAATTTGAATTTAGGCCTTCACACAGATTTGTCACCTAGGCTGTTTTGAAATATATGGTTTTAAATGCATGAAACTCATCCTTTAAAAATGATTTGTGAGTATACATTCGAAAATGGTTAATGCTTATTTATTACAAATGGAATAATTACAGCTAATGGAATACTGCCATTTAACATCAGTATCATAGTGTAGAGGAGCTTTATAATTAGCAGCTCCATAAGTGCCTTTTTTAAAAAAATTATAGAATGAGAGTCCTGGAACACCTTTCCGTAAAATGTCTCAATGTGCTAGATTCTCTCTAGTTTATTCTTATTGGCTGTGGACAATGGAATTGGAGGGAGGGGAGATGCTTTTGGATGTAATTGATTTAATCACCACCTGAGTTAGAATGGAGCCATTTTTTAAATATGTGGGATAGAAATAACTTAGCCTGAAAAACAGGATTTTTCTGTGCAAACATTGCATTTCTAAAAGTTCCAAACTACCAGGCGTAGCAATGCTCCCTTTTGAACAAGCTGCCCCTCAAGATACAAACAATATAAACTAGTGTTTTAAATTATTATGATTCTAGTTATAACCTCAGCTACTTAGAAATGATAAGAAACATTATTTTTACCCTAGTCATTTACCATGCTCCACAAATATTTTAGAGCAGTTTTTTTAGAATAAATAAAATTTGCATTTTGGTTTTTCAACAGACATCTAAGCTACTTAATGGTTCAAGTTGCCTTTTTTAGTCTTTCAATTAAATGCAGGCCATTTTTCTTTGAAGCTCCAATATTAATGATCCTGATAAAACTAAAAATTTGGTCTCTATCAAATACTTCTCTGATTTCATTTTCTTTCACATTCTAAGTTTGAACTGTTCACTAAGAAACTCTATTAAGTGACTTGCAGAAGGAATGGGCTCAAGAGCTACATTTAAATTTAAACTTCTCCACTGAATAAAGTTTATGCATTAATGCTTCTGTAAAATATTGTGCATTATTTCCCCTCTTTGAGTACTAAGCCATTGTGAGATCCTGGACCTAATACTACCCTTAAAATTTCTACTGACATCAATAAGAAAGGAAATAACTGGTAATTTATTCTGAGTCGGGAAGACATTTTCTAAAATGCAGTGCAATCCTAATTTAGAATAGAGGGGAAGGGATTTAAATTAGGTTTTTTATAGTGGTAAGTATTTGCAGACAATGTAGAGATTTATGGATTAATTTGTTTTAAATTAACTTTTATAGGGTGACTAATAGTCCACAGGGATAAACCAGACTTTCAATTGCCCATGATTTTCAGTAAGATCTGAGAGAGGAGATCATTTCTCTCAGGAAATGGTGACACACATTTTAAAGTGTGCCATAGAACTTTTTTCTTCTTTTTTGTCAGTGTCAGGAGAAGATAAGTTCTGGGCCTTGGGCAAAGATATTCACAACTGGCCTAACATTTGATGTCACATTTCACTCAGAAAAAGAGAAGGACCCTGACCTTCACACTGGCAGAGAAGTTTCATCAGCTGACTTCACTGGATAACATAATAGTGATGCCCAAAGAGTGTTCATAGAGACAAATGCTATGCATATGGAAGCATAGAGCTGTTTCTCTGTGTGTTCTTTAGTCCAAGAAACACTATTCAGATCCAAAAGCTCAAACTTCAGAAAATGAGCATTTAGGACCCTGCCTAAGAGGTATTCAGTATCAGGGTGAGATATAGTCGAGAAAACTAGTCCACAAAATAACTGTATGTATGTACATATGTACATATCATCTATCTATCTATCTATCTATCTATCTATCTATCTATCTATATCTATCTATCTATCTATCTATCTATCTATCTATCTATCTATCTATCTATCTATCTATCTATCTATGTAAATAATCATCCATCCATTTATCCACCCATCTATTTATATGTCTTGGGCATCTACTACACACTCAAACTAATGCTAGGACCTAGAAAAGTGAATGAGCTTAAGCCTAGACTGATGACATCTATTTGGCCCCAAATAGGTGACAAAGCACATCAAATTGACAGAGAAATTTTACTAACTACATGTTTATATTTCACAAACACCTGAAAAGTATACTATGCCCTTTTATGCAGAAAACTGTGATTAAAAAAAAGGTACTTTACTTTGATATTGTGTCTTTAGAAACAACACAAAGTATTCACGTACTTTAATTCTGCATAACTTTCTCCCCACTTAAATTATTTTTAGATTGATAATTATTTTCTCTCAGAACTTTTGAATACCTCATTTTGTGATTTCTGGCTTTCATTGTTGCTGCCAGCCTTAAAATTTATTTTGCATAAATTCTGCACTTTCTCTCCTTGCTGCTTTTAAGATCTGCCTTTATATTTACTATTCCTCAATTTTTCTATGATGCATTTTGATGTGTATTTCCTTAAATGTATGAACCTTAGAAATTATTTTTTTTCAAAATTTGAGGTTCAGATCTTGCATCAAATCTAAGAAATGTTTAGACTTTAACTTCAAATATTGTCTTTCATGTTCTCTATCCTTTTTGGGAATATATGTATAATATATATATAATATTATATATATATATTTGTATAATATATATATAATATTATATATATATATTTTATATATATATAAATATATATATATATATATATATATATATATATATATATATATATATGCCCAATCTTCTTAGTCCTCTGTATCAATTTCTTTTTTCATAGCTTTTATTTCTTGGTCTCTTTGGACCAAGTTCTTTAATATAGGTTTAACTTCTTATTAATTAATTTTTTAAAGATATCTACTTCACTTTTTGATTCTTTTGTTGACTTTTTTGTTTTGTAAAAATAATATATTTAAGTTTGGTATTTGCTCTGATTTATCAGGGATGCCTTTACTTTAGATGTCAAATAACTTTTTTGTGCAAGTGAATTGTGTATGTGTATGCATATAAGCTCTTTATTGGGTTACAACATACATATAGAAAAATACATAAATCCCAAATATAAAGCTAAATAAATTTTTATAAAGTGAACACACATTTATAATCATTATAAGTAGTGCTGCTATAAACTTTTTGCATATTTCTTTGGGTGACAATATGTTGAGCATTTTTACTGAGTTCGTACCTAGAAGTGCTTTGTCATAAAGTATGTGTCCTTCAGCTTTAGTGAATACTGTCAGTTTTCCAAAGTAGCTTTACCAATTTACCCTCCTATCACTGGTATGTAAGTATGCTAAAAGATCCATATCTTTGAGCACTATTTAATTTGACTTTTTTACTTATAAATTCTATTTTATTCTTTTTCATATTTAACTGGACACTAGATATATTTTTAAATCTTCTTTTATTTTCATAAGCAAGTTAAACATTCTTATCTTATAATCTTTATATTTGTGATGTTTGCCCATTTTACCTACCAATTTGTTTCTTCTTTCATTTCGTGATTTTGTAAAAATTGTGAGTTTATTTTTAATAACATGTGTGGGAATTCTTTGAAGTCCAGGTTAAGAGTGTTTTTCTCCAGGTAGGATTTGTATTTGTATTTTCAGATGCCTAGAAGTACCACCAACCTGAAACAACTTTGTAATAAAAATGGGCTAAAACCCCGTCAGAGAACAACCCTGTTGTTATGAGTTTTTTAGGGGAAACTTTTTCTCTTCTATCCAAAACCACCATTGAAAGAAAATTTCCTCAAGTCTCCTTTTGTGAAGCAGGTCTATTTTCTTATTCATCATTTTGCTGAGATATATTATCCGTTATGGGTCTTGAAATAAAGCTGAGCACATAGCAGAGTTGTTGTCTATCAAATGAACTACTTTGGGCCAGATATAATCTGTTTTTCTGACTTCTGCATCCAACGTTATATGTCAAAGTAAAATCTATTGGTCATAAAAGATGGACAGATGCTCCCAGTCTCAATTTTTTTCTTACCACTCTGGAGTTTTGCTTTTACTTTAGTTTTATTTTATAGCTTTTAATTTCTTGTCAGCTTAACAGTGAATTTTAAAAGATGTTTAATAACTTGATTAGTAACATTAGTATTATGTTGAAGGTGAAAAATTACTTAGAACAGTTCTTAAAATGTGGTTTAGGAGCCTCTGAATGCCCCTGAGACACTTTTGCAGTCAAAACTACTTTCATAATAATAAATAAGATACAGTTTGCTTCTTTCCCTTCCATTTCCTCCTGAGTATACAATGGAGTGAGTGTACAATAGCAACATCACGTTACGATGCTATATGATTCTAACAGCTAGTGGAATGTGTGCCACTAAGAAAATTCTCAGTTTTATCAAGTAAATATTGATATGTATAACAAAATTTCCTTGAGGTTTTGAATAATTTTTAGGAATATAAATGGATTTTGAGATCAAGAAACTAGAGAACTGCTGGTTTGGGTTATCCTTTGTGCTATATTGCAAGAAATGGAACTTCTCACATGCCAAAATATATAGTACCTTCAATCTGTGCTATAAACAATCAGCAGGTAGAGAATATTCACATCAAATTGCTGCAATAGGTTTATGCAAATGTGTTCCTAAGAAACCATGAGTTCTGTTAGGGCAAGTACCTTCTGGAGTTGGAAGTCTGGCTTCATCACGCACCATGAGATCCTGAGCAAGTAAGTCAAAACCATGATTCTCAGTTTCCTCAAATATATAATATAGGAAATAATAATCCTAGTTCTTCCTCCAAGTGTTGGACCTAGATTAAGCAAAATGGTACATAGCAAGATTGCTCTTGGGTCTTTATAAGGTTTTGAGTTGTTGGAAATGAAGGTGTATGAAAACTAGCAAAGATATGTTTACCTCAGATTTCCTTCTTAGATAAAAAATGACTAGAATTTTAAACTGGAAGGTAATTTAACAGGTAACTTCAGAGCAGATGTGCAATATTAAACTGTCTTCTCTATCTAAATTTAAAGACACAACTAGTGCTAAAAGGATGAATTCTCTTCATATCACTAAGGAGAGGTCTAATGTGATATTGGAGAGTCAGTTGGTCTGATGGGAAGAAAACCACATTAAGGAGGCTTGAGTTCTAATCCTTGTAACATACCAGCCATGTTGTAGAATGTTACTTTGTTGACTCCCAGTGAAATACATCTCCTCATATTCATGCCATCCTACCCATCTCTAGACTTGTTTTTGACAATGGGACATTTGCAAGTGTGATTCAATCAGAGGCTCAATTCATTCAGAGGCTTGCACATTGGGACTTTTCCTATTATAATGCTTCTACTTGGAAGTCAGCTGCCTTGTTAGAAAGAAACTCAGACTAAGCTATTAAATAATGAGTGGCTAAATGGAGAGAAACCTCTGTAAATGAGAAGTCACCTTAGCTTTCCATTCCCAGTCAAGCTTCCAGCTAAATGCAACTTTATGAGTAATCTCAGTCTATACCAAATGGAACAAAGGAACTGTCCAACTGATCACATTTAACTCACAGAATCGTGAGAAATAATTGCTTTAAGTCACTATGCTGTGTAATGGTCTGTAATGCAGTTGTAGATAACACATTCTAGTCACCTCTTTCTAAAACACTTCAGCTTAAAAATAGGAATAGAAACATTTGTCTTACCCATCTCACAGAGCTTGTACAAATATCAAATTAATTTAAAAATGTAAAGTATCATGACTAATTTTTCCAATGAGCCAAGAATGACTAAATACTGTGGTTTTGTCTATACATACAAACTGGTTTCACTCTTTTGACTGACTTGACCAGTCAAATCAATCTCTTAAGAAAAAAAAGAAAACAATTTAGTTTTGACTGACTTGATTTTTGTTTTGACCTCTCTGACTTTTTTGGTTGAGTTCAACTTTTTTAACTGAATAACTTGACTTGGCTAGTTTAGTCAATCAAAATAATCAAAACAGTTTGGGCACATAGAAACAAGTCTGTGCGCGATATTTTCCTTTTATTTAACTTCAGTGGGAAATTATGTGACAGAAGCCCATATATGCATAGCAAATATGGATATAAACTTCTACTTATAACTACTTTGTTTCAAATTACTGTATAGATTATTGCAGCATTTGTTTGGTAACAGGAAAAAATATAGTTAGTTTTTATTTCCCAATGGCATGCTACATTATAAGTCCATTAGCAGTTGCATATGTTATTGATGTAATTCTAATAACTGCCATATATTATTATGGCAATAATAATGTAATTCTTATAATATGCAATATGTAATTTATTGAACATTGTTGAAATTTATTTTTAAATTATAAATCTGGCTTGCTTTTTAGCATTAGAATTCCCTATGTCCTGCTTTGAGAGTTTAGTTATATTCCTTTTGTTTGAGTAAACTGTCAGAAGCGCATGTCTGAGGTGAGTGCATGCAAGCAAATGTTGAAGCTTGGCAGTTGTTAAAGTCCTGGGTTAGAAGTGAAGTCAATAATTGGAATGTGAGTTGAGTAGGTTCATTCATATATGTCATATTGATACTATCAGAGCTGCTTGACTAGGTGATTCAAATATAAGCCTATGTTATTGGAATATTCGTAGATATCCTACTGTGCTTAAGGTTAGGACGGATGAAGCTCTCCTTATGAATTGTCAAAAGGATCACAAAACCCAGTACTGCTATTTCTGTCACTAGTATCTTGCCTTCTTGCCTTTTTTGTTTCTTCTAATGTTCTTTGAATATAGTTCTTCAGAATCCTACATTACAAAAGACTATGCAAAAAGCCCTTGAGTTTGTGTGCCTGCTCCCAGGTTGGAATGATTCTAAACCATTTCAAGATGATAGCTGACTATATTTTTTATTTTGAGGTCTAAATAATAACAATATAAATATTTAATACTCATTTCAATGTCTTTAACTCATTTATAAAGTTTTTTTTATTTGTTACTTAATATTCTATTCTTTGCATTACATTAATTTAAATCTGTTGTGTTTTTTTTTTTTTGATAGGTGTATCTGAAATCACTGAAATTTTAGTCTAAATACGTCCACTTTGTTTCGTGTAAACAAAATTCCTCTTATTGAGTTTAAACAAATTCACGCCAGGATTAGGAGAAGCAGCCCATGATAGGCCCTAAGTGTCCCTGCATGTCTTTGTTGAGTGTGTCAAACTTCAAGCCGGTCAGACTATCCTCTGACATTGTACTCTTTCTATAGTTCATCACATAAGCACTTGAAAGTCAAGGCCACCACAAATGATTATCATATAACTCTATTTTTTTTCTTCAGTCAAAAAAAGACCTATTTCCTTATATTTTTTTAATAGAAACCCTTCATTGTTAGTTACTTCTCTAGATCTTTCTTAAAATTTCGTTCGTCTCTTCAGTTAAGGAGTTCTAAACTTGACTCAATAGAGTCTGATCAATGTTCAGCACAGAAGTATGAACTAAAACCTGCCATTTTATATTGACATTTATATTTATCCCAATCAATATTTGTCCATTCTTTTATCCACTATTTCTTTTCTCAACAAGTTATTATTTTTTTATTTATTCAACAAATATTTATTGCATGTTCATGCACTCAATAGCTAACCTATGGGTATACAAAGTAAATTGAGCATGACAATTAACTTTGGAAAGGTTTTATTCTTTAAAGCTAGTCAATATGTAATCTAAATGTCCTTTTGGCCTCAACTGCTGTGAGTAGAAAGAGTAGGCCAGATCACAAAAGGCTTAAATGGCAGGATGTAGAAGTGGAAATATCTGCCAAAGACTACAGTTTAAGAATAAATGTATTCTTAAATGTATTCAGAAAAGTTCCTTTGATAGAAATGTATAGAATGAATTAAAGAAAATTAAAATAGGTATAGTTTCTGTCAACAGGGTATGATAACAAAAATCTACATTCTTTTATTTGAAATCCTTGAGACCAAATATATATTAGGTTTAGAATTTTCCAGATTTTAGTAAGGTGCTACTAGGCATACACCATATATTGGATAACACTGCGTCTGGAGAAGCTCTTTATACTCAAACACTTCAATATTTCTCCTGTGAATGAAAAAAGCACTCTGTAATAAATTGGACAAGTCTAATGGCTAAAGGTAACTTCACAGAATGATCTGATCATAAATTTCTAACTGGGCAGGTCATGGTGGGTAGTCACACTCCAGGCTTATAACTTCTTTGGTAGCTAAAGTTTATCTTTGCTTTGAGCAAGCCTTGTTCAATGTTCTTATGCATCCAGGTTAACACACCTTTGAAATGACAAAATAATTCTCTTTTTCAAACCCTTCAGTGGCATAACCTTCCTCAAGGGAACACATAAGTATCTTATAACCCAATCATAGAGATTTCCTTGCCTTCCTTACTTTCTCCTACTTTCCTGTAATATTTCTTATATTCCCTACTCCTAAATTCCAAATGTATAAAAGGATCTACAAATTTTTCATTCTCCAGATCATTTTAAATCTTGCTTCCTTGGATATTATCAGCTTGGCTTGAATAAAGTCTTACAAAAATTTTTACTAAACTAAATATTATAAATTATGCCTATAAAAAGTATTATGACAGTAAAGATCATATATTACACAAACAAACCAAAAACTTTGGGTTATCAGAACTTTGGGGGCTTTAGAATGACAGCTCTCTGGTTTGAGCTAAAGGAAATAGATCCATTCATAAATTAGTAATGTAAAGAGGAAGAGTGGATATAAGAAATAATGCAAAGGTAGCACTGGCAGTGCTTGTCATTTTGTTAAATATTAGGTAAGAAAAGAAATGTGACAATCATGATGTGAAGTTTGAGTCTGGATGGCTGAGAGTGTGGTGGTGCCATTAATAAAAAAGAAAGGACATACGAGGAGCAGACTGCTTAATATGGGATTGGATGGAAGGAAAATGATGATTAATTCAACTTGAAATATACAAATCTCCAGGACATTATGAACCTGCCTGAAATTAGCATAATTAAATGTGTCTCTCACAGTGTTTTGGTGAGTATGTGATGGGGAACTAAATTAAAAATCAGTATATTTTCGCGTATAACATATTTCATTAATCTAATTTGAAAGTTGAATCCATCCAACCTAAAAAGGTTGAATCCAATCCTAGATTCTTTTTTTAAAAAATGACACCAATGCTGATGGTATTATACAATTGGAAACAACTTTTTAAGAGAATGTTAAATTGCAAAATCTACTTGGATCAGAAGTTAACAAGACGTATTGTGGTGATCATTTCACAATACATACAAATATTAAATTATTAGGTCCTACAACTGAAATTAATATAATGCTATATATTAATTATTCCTCAAAAAAGTACCCAGAAAAAGAATTATACCTGTATCAAGATGAAGCTATTTTAATCTACTTCTTCAGAACTACTTGAGAGAGTTATTAATGGCTTATGGCTGAGTTGTAAAAACTCTCTGACGCATTGTGGGTAATAATTATACATTAAGTCAGTGAATTAAATATTATCATTTATATGATCTCTCCAGTGTCTAGACCTACAAACATCACATTCTTAAACAAGAGTGAAGCAGGGTCTAAAATTTTTAGGAAAATATTTGTTTTAATCTTATGTATATTTATGGGAATATAATCATTCTCTTATAATAATTTAATCTGCAAAGAGATATTGATAAATTGTTGTTTAGTCCATATGACATAGCTACCAAAAAATATTCCAATTTTTACTGGTGAGTGTTCAAGTCAAATGGTTTGCTTCTTTCAATACTGTCCATTTGAAAAGTTCTATGATAGAGATGGATACATATATCACAGATTTGAGGGTACCAATCTTATCAAATAATGTCACTATTTCCTCTTTTCAATAGCTCTTTTGCTAACTAGAAACCTTTATTTTCTTTCTGCCTTTGCATAGAGGTGCATCTTCAACTATGATTTCTTTGGGTAGCTCCTCTTATCACTAAGTCTAAAAAGGGATGACAAACTACAGAAACAGCCTCTGTGGTGAGGTTCTGAGAGTATGTCATGATGGAGTACGGAGAAGGGAAGAAATAAATAATAGCAGGTAAGCTCCCAAACATTATATTTTACATTAATCATTAAAATGGAAAAAGAATCTCAACTACTTAATGTATGTTTTCATATCTGTGTTAATTTTTTTTCTTCTCAGACAATAGGGAAATACAGAAATATAGTTTTAAAAATGTTTCACTTATATTGTTTTGCTTTTAACTGCAGTGTTTTCGTAGAAATGTAGTTGACTAATTTTTGTTAACCTGATCTCTTTGAAAGTATTCTCAGAAAAGTAAACTTCTCATTTGATAGGACTGTTAAGTGACCTTCTTTCATCCTGCAGCAGTTAATTTTTCTCAGCCTTTTAAGCATTTTACTGTTGTCACATCCTGTAGTCTTTTTCCCTATCAAAGATATTTATTTAAGAAAATATATTTTAAATATTAAGTGAAAACATCACAAAATGTTTCCAAGAGATGATTCTCTTTCATTGAGGAAGGTGGTATTGTTTATAACACTATGACAGCCCTCTTGCTTTATAGTTAGAAAAATGGGCAGTTGTCCCCATATGCAAGACAGATGAAAAATATATTCTTTTGCCCTAGAAGCCTCATCTCTTAGGAAGAGGGTCCTGAAAAATGGTTTTAACCTTCTTCCCCTTACTCAAATGTGTCCCTGACTATAGAAGCATGACCTTCAAGGTCCAGGGTGTTATGAAGGTTTTGTGGCCATTGCCCTTCCTCACATGGAACAAGGAAAATAACCAGTGCATTTTAGTGACTTTATGCCATGTACAATCTCAAGTGGAGTAGCTCAGACCTTTGAGAATCAGATGAAAAAGCTTAACAGCAGGAAGAATTGGGGCTCCATTTCAGGGAAAGTTCCCAATAAAAGAATTGTGGGACCCTGGTACATATTAGCAAGGGATTCTATGCAATCTCATTATCTGGTGATTTTAATGACTAACGTACAACCATTTTTGTAGGATAATTGATGTGAAGTGCTGCCCAGAAGCTGAGAGATGAATGAATCCACCTTCACACATCTTTTCAGACCCTTTACTTCTGTGATTTGTGCATTATATTATTTAGGAAAAATAATAAAAAACTAAATATGCTTTTTTTTGTACGCAGCATTAACTACCTTTGTGTGTTAATGTGGAACCTGCCAATTACTTACATTAGGCACATGGCTAAAATATACAAATTAAGTTATGAACACACTGCTACATTTAACAGATTAACTGAAAACCTGTGAAGATTTCAAGAGTATATTTAATGCAAAAAAAAAAAAAACATTTTTTTTAAATCTCGAACATGTAGGCTACTTTTTCCCCCAAAAGGTATGTGGTCTGAGAGTTTTGAATATGTTCTGAGCACAGCAAAAATAATTTAATACACATAGAAGTCTATGATCAACAGGCTATGTGTTTGGTAGTCACTATCAGTTAATCTTCACAATTTTCTAGGCTTAGTTCAGCAAACTTTAGCTGTAAAAGGATAGACAGCATCTTAGTTAATTCAAACTGCTGTGACAAAATGTGATAGACAACAGATATTTATTTCTTATAATTCTGGAGGCTAGAAAGTTCAAGATCCAGATGCTACACAATTTGGATCTTCATGAATTTACTCTTTTCGGCTTTATATATTCTCCTCACTGTGGGTTCACATGGTCTTTCCCTGGTTTATGTGTGCGGAAAGACATCTCTCTCTTCCTCTTTATCTAAGGGCATTAATCCCATCATGAGGGTCCCACCCCCATCACCTCATCTAAACTTCATTACCTCCCCAAGGCCTCACCTCCAAACACCATTACATTGGGGGCTAGGGCTTCAACACATACATTTCGAGGAGACACAATTCAGTCCATAGCATATAGTAAATATTTTAGACTTTATAGAAAATAAAGTCTGTGCCCCAGTTACTCAACTTTGCCATTGTTATCTTATAGTATAAAAATAAAAGGACATGACTATCGTCTAACAAAACTTTATTTACAAAACCAAGCAACTGCCACAATTTGGCCCACTGGTGCTCATTTGCCAACCCTTGTTCTGGTGATAAATATTATTGCTGCCACTTGAGGAACATAGACGTGAAGCTTAGAAAGGTTATTTTACTTACCCAAGAACTCATAGATAAATGATAGGTTATGAATTCAAATTTGTACTAGTTAAATTTATTTTAAAATATATCAATCAACTATAGTAGTATAAAAAATTAAGTAATTTAATTATTCACTTTCCAAGGGGCTATTTTGGAAGCCCAAGTTACATACTTTACTGCCTACCTTACACATGCCATCTTCTGTGGGGACTGGTTTTGCCCACAATTCTATTGTGTCTGTGTGGTCTCTGTGATCCTGGTCCTTGCAACAGCTGATGGAACAAAATATGGACATTTTTATAGTTTCCAACAATTTATGGCTTGTCAGACCTAGAGTGAATTAAAATGGATACAATAGATTCCTCTCTGAGGAACTTGTCCTAAAGAAACAAGATGTTCTTGATTGGAAAGGGTTACTAGAACTAGAAGGTTATGAGTGAGAGAGAGAGAGAGAGAGAGAAAGAGAGAGATTGATTGAGAACCATAGGCCCTAATAAATGGAGAAACATTTCCCTGCTAAATCGTTAGTTTCTGATTCTAATCTTTGTAAAGCCCAGATGTGCTTTGTTTGAGTCTATGTATATCTGTGTCATATCATTAAAATAAATCCCCCTTTGTTTAATCCAAGCTTGAGTGGGGACTCTGATCCTTGAATCAAATGAGGCAAATAACGTTATGAAGTATTCTTCTTAAAGCCAAATGGATAAAACGTTCCCCTCTGCTCCCTTTTGGAATTTTGAAGAATTGGAATGCCAAAGCCTATATATACCAAGTCTCCTTACGTTTGTTCTTCAGCACATAGAATTGTCTAAGGCTAAATAAAGGTACATAAAGAATAGGGGTTATGGCTTTTCTAAGTGATGTATATTGTCTCTCTCTATTTTCCAGTTTTGTTTTTTTAAATCAAGAGGGAAAAATACATGGACTAAAAGGGAGAGGTGAAAGAATAAGTACTTGCTGTTTGGTGCTCTTGCTTTGCTGGCTTTCAGTGTAGTCATGACATGAAAAGGGAATACAGAAACCTCACCTAATGCACTTAACTGCTGGCCACAATGTCCCTCATGGGGATCCCTATCTGCTCATGGATGCCTTCCACCCTTCTCCAAGCTCATTTCCTTGAAAGATACTTCTAACTTGGTTTTATAGATCATTCTTTCTGGCACCATTTTAACTCTAATATAAAACATTTTAAACATTTTAGCACATGTGCTTTTTTTATTAATCGAATTAAGATATAAATATGTTATATCTGATTAAAATAAATGTGGTGTTTGTGATGTACCTGGCCACATTCAGTTGGCCCAGTTGATTTCAAGAGAGCTCTTCTGTATAGTTTTCTCTACTTACAAATGTCCCACAAGAATCATGTACTGAGGCTCTCTTCATTTAACTTCTTCTGAAACTGTGAGAGAATGAGACTCTTTGACTTGGCCTTGCAACAATTGATTGAACAAAAGACAAGAACTTGATCTAAGTATATAGTGTGGCAGATATAACAAGGCAGCAGAAAGACACAAGCCAGGTTTGATGTCTCTGAAATAGCCTTCGACCAAAGGGAGATGAAAATTAGTGCATAAATTCTCAATGCATTTCGTCCTGTAGAGGGTTGCTTATGAGTACCATTCTTATGTAATTCCTCACAGTAATATCAGTGTGACTAAGCATTAGTTTATACTGTGTCAACTGGCTTATTCAGGATTCCTCTTGCCTTTTCTCTCTTCCCTGCCTTACTTTTCCACCTCTCTTCTGCTTTCTGGTATCACCTCCCAAATAATCTACATGTTACAAAATTCTTGTTCCAGGATCTGCTGTTGGAATAATCCATACTAAGACCATAACCAACTTATAATTTGCACATAAAACAGTTAATGTTCACAAACAATGCTTTTTATACTCTGGATCTCAACATGTGTCATTATCAACTGTTCTGTATGGTAATTGGTAGAACATCTGATGAAAGGGAATACCCATCTTAAAAATTCTTCTTTCTCACATAGAGTCATGCCAATTTTTTTCATAAATGTTAGTATGTTTTACTGGCTTAAAGAAACTGTTTACTTTTTTTTTTCACAAGGTACTCATTGATTCAATCCCAAACCAACCCTATATGTACAAAATCATCTTTCCTATGGTTTTATTTTATTTTATTTTTGTCTCTATCAGCATTGTTTTTGCCACTAATCAATTGATTTGAGGAATAAGCTAACTAGTATTATGAAAATCATATTTATGATATGAAGTCTGATTTGTCCATCTTTGCTGAGATATCATAGAATGCAGGAGCTGGGAGCTTCCTCGGAGCAAGTCCTATTCACTTCTTTATTTTACAGTTGAGGAAACTAAGGCCTATTGAAATTAAGTAACTCTTCCAAGACTATAATTCATAACAGAGATAAAATAAAAATTCAAACCAATTAATTTTTTAGTACTCAAGGGTCTTAGCTCACAGTTTTCAAAGCTAAATATAATGTTTGACTATTTCCTTTTCATATATGTTTTTTTTCACACTTTATCTGTGAAACTACAGGTTTTGATATTCTTCTATGCTGCTTTCATGTTGAAATAGAATTAGGTGGAACACAAGGCATTATTACAGTTGAATTATAGTGTCTAGCATTTTCAGTGGCATGACTGAAGCTTTAATCAAGGCCATCCTAGTCAACATGTTGTATGGGGTAAGAAGCTTAACTACCATTGATCCCTCTCTATGGATCTCCACAGGATCCCACTCTATAGAAAAACATTTCATATATGGAAACTATAGAATTAGGCACATTAATAATTATGACTCTCCAAGAATATTGCTACATCAAATCAACCCAAGCATTAGCAAAGCAGCCAGAATTGTTTTCTTGGAGGCTTCTCTTTGACTCTCACTTATTTTCTCACTAACTGCCAGCCCTGCTTTTTTGCCCTGGATCCAACCCTGTTACTAAAGATGCCAAGGCAAGCTCTACAGTTGGATTGTCTGAAAATGAACAACATACAAATAGTGAAGAACAGATATTGTTAAAGTCACACTCCCAGAGAACTTGAACAATTCAGATGACTTAAGAAAACATCGTCTCCCAGGAGAGACAAGAGACTTGACAAGTAACATTGAAAGGAAATTTTCTGTCAAGGTAGGCTAAGAGGAGTGACCTTTCTTCTTGGAGAGCATATGGAAGTGTTGACATGCTCAATTCTTAGTGTGGCCAAGAAATAATTTATTTTCAAAGGAGGAAAATGAGTGTATGCAGACAACAACCAATTATGTTTTTCATAGATTCAGAAATCCAGGACATGAAGCCAAGGGAATTCACATATATAACCTTGGCAAGGGTGAGTTTTTGAGAAACTTTCAAAAGCTCAATGATGTTAAATAATTGGTCATTTTTTTGAGACATGAATTTGAATTTCATGTTCTGTGGGGCTGGGACCTGGGCATATGTCACATAGCATAATATTACAGCACTAGAACACCCAGGAAGAATCTCTGTCCACCATCAACCATCTTAGTAGACCTTTCTTTAATCCTGATTTCTGTGTGTGAGGATTGACCAGAGGTAAATCCCACCTGGTTTTATTTCCATTTTGTGACAGCCAATTTAAAAGGAAGAGGTACCTCTTATGCATTATCCAATTGGCATAAGAAGCTTCATCCTCTGAAAGCCTTGCATCTGTCATCAGCAAGTATTTAAGTTGTTGTTTTTTTTGCTTGTCTGTTTGTTTATTTTACAGGCTTATAATAACTCCAATTCTAGAACATTTTTCTAATTCAAAATGTCTACCTTTCTCATGTTTTCCCAGCCTTAATTTGGGTTTCCTCAGAAGACAACTTTCAGTCAGTGTCTCATCCTTGGCACTATTGACATTTTGAGTTGTTTAAGTCTTTGTTGGGTGGAGCTGTTGTGAGCATTGTAGGTAATTGAGCAGCATTTCTGGCCTCTAGATGCATCCCCCAGTTATGACAACCAAAAACGTCTCCAGACATTACCAAATGTGCTCAAGTCAAAGATTCAAGTGGAAGTATAGTTCATGTTGAAAATGACCCCAGGAAACACTGTGATGGTACTAGACCGTGTATTAATCAAGTTTCTCTAGAGAAACAGAACTAATAGAATACCTATATCTATCTATTTCTATCTCTCTCTCTATCTCTATCTCTATCTATCTCTAGTTCTAGCTCTATCTCTAGCTCTATATCTAGCTAGCTAGCTATTATCACCTATCTATCTAGCACACACCAGAGAGTTTCACTTTAAAGAATTAGCTCACACAGTTGTAGAAGTACAAGTCCAAAATCTACAAGGTAGTTCAGCAAGATGAAGTCCCAGGGAAGAGTCAATGTTGCATTTCAAGTCTGAAGGCCATTTGATGGCAAAATTCTCTCTTCTTCGGAAGAAGGGAGTCTTTTTCTACTAAGGCCTCCAACTCATTAAATGAGGCCCACATTCTGTAGCATAATCTGCTATACTCAATCTGCTGATTTAAATACTACTCTTGTCTAAACAGTACTTTCACAGAAACATCTAAAATAATGTTTGACCAAATATCTGGGAACCACAGCCTAGCCATGTTGACATATAAGGTAACCATCACAGAAAAGAAAGGGAAAAACCCAATAAAGATGCATTATTAAGCAAGATCTAATGGAAATGGGAATCCAGTCTTGTGGAAACTGGAAAATAGTATAAAACATTAATTGAGGCCTGTTCTTAAGGGGCTTTAATTTCTTAGCACTTCTGGCCTGCTGTATACCCAGGAAAAGCAGGCTCTGGTAGCTAATGAAATTTGTCAGGCAGAGAAGTGCTGGTGCTGGCAGCTGGAATTCAGATTGATATGTGAAAAAATGGTAAGTGGCCAAAGGATATGGGAAAGGCACCGACAGCATCTGCTATATATTTTGAGCAGTCCTTCGTTAATTGATTCCAACCTCTGGCTGGTATTAGGACCTTCTTCAGTGGCGGTGTTATCATCATTGATTCGCCTCTTCTCTCCATGCCTCCAAATGCTTAGCTTTTAAAAAATTGTAGTAAAGTACACACAACATAAAATTGCCATCTTAACCATTTTAAGTATATAGTTCAGTGGCATTAAGTACATTCCCATCACCACCACCTGTCCACAGAACTTCTTCATCCTGCAAAATTGAAACTTTAACCATTAAACACTAACTGCCCACTCTACCCTTCCCCCACACTTGGGAGATCTCTATTCTACTTTTTGTCCCTATGAATTTGACTATTCTCGGAACCTCATATTAGAGGGATCATATAATCTTTGTTCTTCTTTTAAAATTTATTGGGGGGGGGTGACACTGGTTAATAAAATTATATAGGCTTCAACGTACACTTCTACATCATTTATATATTGTATTGTATGTTCATCACCCAAAGTCAAGTCTTCTTCCATCACCATATATTTGACCCCTTTATCTTTACCTACCTTCCCTCTTCCTTCTTCCTTCCAGTAATCACTAAACTGTTGTCTGTGTCTATGAGTTTTTGGTCTTGTTCATTTGTTGCTTTCAGTTTTATATCCCGAATATGAATAAAATCATATGGTTCTCAGCTTTTTCCATTTGACTTATTTTGCTCAGCATGATATTCTCAAGATTCATCCGTGTTGACACAAATGGAAGTATTTAATCTTTCCTTAGGGCTGAGTGACATTCTATTATATATATGTTCTTCTGTGAATGGCTAATTTCATTTAGCATAATATCCTCAAGGTTCATCCATATTGTAGCATGTGTCAGAATTCCCTTCCTTTTTAAGGCTAAATAATATTCCATTGTGTGTGTGTGTGTGTGTGTGTGTGTGTGTGTGTGTGTGTATGTATGTATATATATATATATATATATATATATATATATATATATATATATATATATAACTCTCATTTTATTTATCCATTTATCTATCACTGGATGTTTGGGTGCTTCTACTTTGGAACTATTGCAAATAGTACTGCTATAAACAGAGGTATACAAAAATTTCTTGAATTCCCTGCTCTCAGTTTTTTGGATATATGCCTAGATGTGGAATTGCTGGATTGGTTATTATTTGAGTTCCCTACATAACAAGTAAACACAGTGTGAAAACGACCAGACAGAAAGATAAGCATACTAGAAAAAGAAATAAATTGCCCATAGATTTCAAAAGTCTGATTTATCAATTTCCACAACCCCAGTCAAACCTAAGCTGTTGCAAATATAAAACACATTTGTGAATTGTACATAATGCCACAGCTTATTCTAAAAACAGTTTTATTTGTCTTCTCCTTTGCCTTCTGATGAAGAGCTTTGTTTATGAAATTTCTGTCTTCTAAAGTTCTTGAAAGATCTCAAGTAAGTTGTCCTCTTAAATGAAGGCAAAAACATTGCCTGGCAAAGTCTGTGACTGACAACATCTTTTTTTAGTTACCTCAGCTCTATGCTTAATTCTCTAGCACTTTCCATTTTCCCTTTGTTTGAGTTTTGCAGCAAACTGCTGTTTAGCAAAAAGAAGCCAAATCCAGAGTTAGGCCAAACCCTAGTGGCAGTCTGTTTCTTTTTGTTGTTGGTACCAGCATCACATCCCACCTGGACAGACCTGCCAAATTTTTTGGATTTCCTAGAGGAGGTTTTTATTCTGTCTGCTTGTCTGCACATGTATACAAAACCTGTAATTATATAATAGGTGAACTTACTGATGTGCTATTGTGCTTTCTTTTCTTTTTTTAAACCAGCTGAATTGGTTCTTTTTTATATTTTGAGCCTATTGTTACCTTTATAACTGTTATAATTTCCTTCCCCCGGCTACTGATACTTTTAGCCTTTATGCCATCAACTAAATATTTATGTAAAAAATAATTTAAAATAATTTGTCTTTCAGTGAAATCTTAAAACTTTTACATTTCTAGCTATAATTTAAATGTTTTAATGTTATAACTACAAATGATTATTGATAATATAATTTTGTTCTTAAAATATATTGTCTAATTTTTAGATAAGAAAAATCACCTATGAAAGTCATTACAAATAAAGTATACAATCATCCTTCAGTAGCCACTGAGGATTGGTTCCCAAATTCCATGATGCTCAAGTTCCTTATATGAAATTACACAGTATTTGTGTATAGCATACACACATTCTCCCATATGCTTTACATCAACAGTCCTCAACCTTTTTGGTACCAGGGACTGGTGCTCCTGTGAGAACTGAGTTGGAGCTGAAGAGGTGATGCTAACACTGGGGAGGCTGCAAATAACTGGTGAAGATTCACTTGCTTGCCCACCCCTCACCTCCTGCTGTGAGGCCCAGTTCCTAATAGGCCATGGACTGGTATCAGTTCACAGTCCAGGGTTTGGGGACCTCTGCTTTGTACCATCTCTATATTATTTATAATACTTAATATAATGTAAATTCTATGTAAATAGTTATAGCACTGTATTATTTAGGGAATAATAACAAGAAAAAGAGTCTGTCTACATGCAGTACAGACACAATCATCACCATCATAGACCTAACTACATAGTAGGCATCTGCAGCAACATAACTTCTAAAAAATATTTTTGATCTGTGGTTGGTTGAATTCATGGACATGGAACCCACAGATACAAAGGGCTGACTGTACATATTTAATTCTTTTACTTAAAGTTCTATGTCATATAATTTGTGAAATTCCTAATCCTTAATTCAGCAAATGTTTTGTGGTTAACACATCACACAGGCCTTTTTGAATTATTAAAATATGTAAAACTTAAAACACAATAAATGCATGCTAAAATTTGTTGATTAATGAAAAAGCTGACATTTTAAAGAGAAAAGAGTGAATGGCATGCCACTATTTATTTCATGATACTATATATTCTGTCCTTCAAACTTGTTAATTTTCTGGAGGCTACCACAAAGCTCTTTATTTCTGTGGGCTGTGTATTTCTTAATATATGAAATGTTTGTCATACCATCTTCTTGTCATTTTTTTGCTCTTCACCTAAATGGTAAGCTTGACTAAAGATGGGTTGGATCTGATTCTTTTCTAACCCTTGACATTCAGTAGATGTTGAACCTAAAGTGCGTAGAACAGTGCCTGAAACTCAGTCAGCCTCTTGAATTATTGATTCTTATATTATTGCTATTATAGTTGTTGTGGGGATTGTTGTTCATCAATCCTAAACAGATAACCAAATGATTATTGGTATTTTTGGTGGGCATGCCTGAGGATGGTTATTTAGTGGAAGAGTAGATAAAATGTTAGTAACAACTAACTATTAACGTTCTATCTCTGAGTATGTGGCTAAAGAGTAAAAACTTGTGGACAATCACCCCTCCTACTTCCTATATTTTTACCAATGCTATTCTTCTCTTATCCATCATTTTCTTTGTAGTCATTAAAGCATTGTTATTGATGAGGTTAGGAATTTCACTTTATTTCTATGATAGGGAGTAGAAGATACCTGACTAACTGACCAGAGAAATAAATGATATGACTATTGACTAAACATCTCTCACTTCCACTGAATCACAGAATGTCACCCAAAACCATTCAGATAGAATTTTTTAGGCAGAAATTATGAATGCAAGGTATTCGATGCATAGAACAATTTTACTTTGTAAATTCAGAAGCAAGTATAAACATAAAAAAAATCTTAAATTGACTCTACAAGCTAGAATTAAAAGGTAGTAGGAGAGTAAAGCAAACCAAATTTTGAAAGGGTAATGTCATTGGTGTTTCCAGAGACAAACCAGATTCATTTAGAGGCCTTTGTCCAAGACTCAGTACTAGAGTAAAAAAGGAAAATATAGTTCCACTCTCAGAGGGCCAGCAGGCCTTTGGAGACTTCTTGATGTAAAGGTAGGAGCAGTTGTTCAAGGAGCAAAGGTGAAGTCCAGTTCCAGGGATATGGATCCCAGAGGAGGAGAGAGTTTTACATTTAATCTATCGGGTATGGAGGCATAAACACTCTCTATTTAATTCATCAAACATGTGTATAGCCCTGTGGTCAAAGCATACACACAGGAAATATAGTACTTGGCCATAGCAGAGATTCTATTGTTAAACACAACAAGTGAATTCAGTGCTAATTATTTGAACTCAATTTCGTTTTCTGTATGTCTTAAGACAACTCATCTTATTTGAGAATGTACATGAAAGAGCAGTCCTCGGTTGTCGGAAAGAACTAACTGTAAGATCTAATTCCAGCATTTACTCAACCTGTGTGGCAGGTACTCTAGTTCACCTTGATAGTGTTGAGGCAATTTTTTTTTAGCCTTAGTGCCTTTTTATCAACTATCTTACCTGGAACCTTAGGGTATAAAATAGGTTAAAAATGAACTCATTAGTGCTAGTTAAACTGAGGGCAAATCTCCTAAGTCCAACCCATAGAGTCTCCTTCTTATGTCTCCACCAACTTGCTCATGACCTGCCTTAGACACAAGGATTCTACAGAAATGGTTTACAAAAGGACATACTAGTTGTGCTTTCCAAAGACACTTTTAACTCTAAACATCCAATGTCATCTATATATTTAACATTCATTTAGTCTAGGCCTTCCTCTTCCAATCTAAATGCTGTTTCATGTTATCACTCTCAAAAGTATCAGCACTCTGATTCAAAACATTCAGAAGCAATTGAGATACTTTTTATATTAATAATCTCTTCCCAATAATCATGTTCCAATCTGGAAGAGAAAATGGGAAGTTCTAGGGAGAAAAGTACAAACTAAAATATATACTATTTTGAAAAACTTTCCTTATGTATCACAATTCTCTTTATTTTTTTAGAGCTGTATTGTCACAAGCTATCTCTTCCTATCTTTAATTCCATATTTCCATCTGTAAATGCAAATCAACACTAAAAGGTCTCTTTAGCTGAGCAGGATAAAGGATCTACCTTTCAAAGTAAGGAAAGATGAAAAGAGTAGAATAATTTTTTTTCCTCCTTGTCACATAGCAACATAGAATAACATGGGATTAAGTATCATCCTGAGTAAATAATATCCTTTCAGGCCATTGGGGGAAAAATGCTCTCAGTAGACTTAATCTTCACCTCTGGGCTTCCATATAATTTTGTTTTATCTTATTTTTATGACACTTGATATTCAGTTTGAATAATAATTTAGGGATAAATTTGCCTTATTTTCCTATTACACTGCAAACTCCTTAAGGGTAGGAACTTTTCCATACACAGCTCTGAATCTTTTATGGAGCTAAAAATGTCACCTAGTGTAACATTGTTCCAGGAATTCACAATGAAGTGAATTAAGAAAAATCCAGAGTTGATCTTCTGAATAGGGGTTGGCAAACTACAGCCCATGAGCCAAATCCTGCCTACCACCTGTTTTTGTAAATAAAGTTTTATTGGAATACAGCCAAGTTACTTTTAATGTGTTGTCTATGATTGCTTTCATGCTATAAAGGCAGATTTGATTAGTTGTGACAGAGATCATATGGTTCACAAAGCCAAAAATATTTACTATTTGGCTTATATAAAAAAGTTTATCATCTTGTGGTCTAAACTCTGAGTAAATTAATACATGTAAATATTTTAGAGGTTTATTTTTTGTTGTTGAATTACTTTTAAGTCCATGTAGCTTCATTAAGCAAATTTACCATGTATATTTCAGTAATTGTCAAAGAGTCATGTCAGTCATTTCAAGTAGATATGAAGTTAACTTACCCACTCTAACTAATTATTATTTACTATCTACTGGTTCTTTAACTATGCAATTGGAAAAAATATTTTTGCCCTTCCATGTTATATTAGTTAAAACTCTTCTATTTTTACATAACAAAAAAATCTTAAACTAGCCCCATTAAAATATTCTAAAATAGATTGCCTCATGTAACTTGAGAGTTAAATGTTGAATGGACTTTAGGGAGGATTGAATTCAGAGGCTCAAAGATGGTGTCAGGGCTCTTCCACCAACTACTGGCACAGAGAGGTTCTTTTTGTATATCTGCTTTTCTCTCTTTTGCCATAGATGGTCCAGATCCTCTAACATGGAAGATTGCCGCTGGCAGAATAATTACCTCAAACTACTTCTAGATAGCTTGTTTTCCAGAATGAAGAGAAAATGGTCTCTTTCAGTTTGTAATCTGTGAAAGGATCCTACCTGTGTAAATCACACATGAGCCCTTGGATTAGTCACTGTGGTCCAAAAGACAAAATATCATAGCATTAATCGACCCTGGGGTATGTGCTCAATTCTGCAATGTGCTCTATACTTGATTATCTCACAATAACAGAACAATGTGGATAAGGGTCATTTTCCCAATGGAAAGAGGGACATTTTACAGATAAAAACACTGATAGCAATCTCCTATGGAAATATTATACCAGAATTTTAGTGGAGGAGACTAGATTTTATAAACAACCAGATCTAGGAAAATAATTTTACTCTTCTCCTATCTTGTATCATTCTTCATCATCATCATATCATCCTTTGAACATGTGGTTCAAGGAAACTTCATAATACCCTTTCAGCTTTAGAAGTAGAATTGATGTTTAAAACTCTACCCAAGTCCCCACTTGCACCAAAACTTATATCCT
Source organism: Macroglossus sobrinus (assembly GCA_004027375.1). Taxonomy (NCBI): domain Eukaryota; kingdom Metazoa; phylum Chordata; class Mammalia; order Chiroptera; family Pteropodidae; genus Macroglossus; species Macroglossus sobrinus. Next base: position 660,088 of record PVKZ01000538.1, read on the forward strand.
ATGCTCTTGAATTCTGCTTGTTCTCTTCCATATGACTTATGGGTTCTTTGTTCAATGAGATTACATAACTAAAGTTGAGATTTATGTTTGTGATATTGTCGAGAAAATTTTAACTTCAACAATTAAGTGGTTAAGGTGCAAGTATTCAAAGTGAGATTAAGTAGTAAAATGAACAGAAAAAAAATGTTAGAGTGTGGAGGCTGGGGCTGATTTTTTGGTTGGGGAGGAGTCAGGAGCATTTTCTTTTCCCCCACCCATCTCTCACCATACTTCAACCCAAGACCATCTAAACTTTTAGATACTGAAAAATGGTTTCTAAAGAGTTCTGAACTGTACAGGTGAACTATTTAGAAATCTCAGTATAGGTTATATTCTCCCTGCTTATCTTATAGCTTAAAGACACTGTGATTTGTATCTAAAATAATTACTGTTATTCAGTGTCATCCACACATAATTAGCCTCAAATTATAATGAATTAACATGGTTTGCCCTCTTCATAAAGTCAAGTGATTCTATTACTTTTTTTTCCCTCACATATTTAAAATAAAAAAATACTTTGAAACTTGAATTCTATTAGAGAAAATTCTCTCTAGAATGTCAGCTCATGATGAAGGAGAAATAGTCAAGGATGGTTAGTTAACAAGATAGACTGGGTTTATAGGGAACAATTCAAATGATTCCTGGACCCTATTACTTTCTCTAAGGCATTTCATCTGTTGGCCCTCTCCTCTTCCATGTCTCCTCTTTGGGCATATATAGGAAATGCCCCAATATGTTAAGGGTTTTAGGTTACTTTCAAAGAATCCAAACTGAGAGATTTATTAGTCTCCTTAGTCTATATATCTTGGCACAGACAGATGTTAGTAATAGAATAATTACATAATAATGCTAAGTTTATTTCTAAACAGACTTTAAGAATACATTTCTGAGAGCAAGAAGGAAAAAAAGAATATTTCAGAGCAAGGATTTACCTTTTAATTGTTATTACATAGGCACAGAGAAGCTCCATAAAAATTCAGGACCTTGAAACCAAGTGCACAAAAATTCCCACTGCTTTCTGACTCTCTATGGTTTTACTGTTAGCCCTCAACACATAACTAGCTCTTAGTGAGCAAAATATTCAAATAGATGTATACCTAAAACTGGTTTCTCTTCAATAACCTTAGGTTTTCTTTGGCATTGTTGTTGCTGAGCCATAATTTGAAGTCAAAAACAGGATATTTTCCATGAAAGTTTCTCATGTATAAAAACCATCTCAGATTCTGACCAAAACAATTGAAGAAATTAGTTTATTGATAAAACTGTTTATTAATGGATTTTTAAAATAAAAATGCCTTTATTCTCCCCTTGAAAAGAATGAAACAAACCCTTTATTGTTATATCTGCTTTGAATTTATTTTCCACTTCTTATTATGCATGCCTCCTTTATGTCATCGATACATAATCCATTATGCACCTCTTATCATATTTACTCCAACTGTTGTCTCAAGATGATGTCGAAGTACATTAGATACCAGAGACTAACTCTGCAGTAGTGAATTAATGTCAGTGTTGAAGGAGTCTCTAATCATACGACTAAATGGGCTTTCAGGAGGCCACACAGTATGCTGATGACAGAATCAAAAATGAAACATAGGAATTTCAACCATTTACCTTGTGCTCTGTCCACAAATAATACTGCCTATTCTTACTATTTAGTAAAGGCTTGTTGAAAGCAGTTCATTTACTCGTATCACAGAGCATTCATAAAGAAGTGTTTTTAAAATAATACTATGGAAATTTCTTTAGTGATTATACAGAAGTTTCAAAAGAAAAGCATGTGTATATATGACTACACATGCAATGTTATTTTGTATAAGGTAAGATTATTACAACTTAAATAGCACATTAAAATTTCTCTTTAAAAGCTTATCTTATTTAGAAGTTACAAGGCCCTAGTTTATCTGATATTAAGAAAATATTTATGCCATATGTGAAATTATTGCAACATAGAATAGGGCCTACGAGTATGGACTGTAGAATCAGAGAGAACTGAATTCAAATAGTTTTCCATCATCATTTTAGCATTTGATCTAGACAACAATTTATCATTTTTGATACTTCTGTTTTGATATTTGTAAAATGGAGGCATTAAGACTGATTTCTAAGCTTGTGATAATTAAATGAGATAATGCATTGAAAACATTTAGGACAGAATTTGGGGAAGATAGCAACTATAGTGCAATATAGTTTTTAGATATGTCTCAGTCTCACATAGAAACAACAGTGCAACTAGATAGCCAAATCAGAACTCTATGAACAGTTTTTGCAGTAAGACAAGATATCATCATCACAAGCCCAAAAATATGAAAGCCACTATATCTGTCTGTTATTGGCATCTGTGTAGAAGCTGAGAAAGTTTCAGACAGCCAAAAGGTCAGGGACATCAACAAAGACTTTTGTAAATATTTATATATATACTTCTAGAAATAAGATTGCATGCTCTTTCAATGTAGATGGAAAACAACTCTAAAAGAAATGACAAAAGAATGAGAGAACGATTACTAGAAAAATGTTTTAACTGTTTTTAGGAATCCAATTGGTGATGGTTACATTAGTGTTATTATTCTAAGAAAGTTGTGTTCGTAATGTGGGATAAGCCAACAAGTAATTGTGAGATAGTTCTATCATTTCCTGTGTCTTTGAGAACCAGAATTCTCAAATATAATATACCAGAGATTAAAAAATCTGTAACCATGAATTTGAATTAAATATACTGCTATGAAATCATGAGGCATTCTATTTTAATTATTATCTATGTGTGTATAAATATATATATTTTTTCTACCTCCACTGTAAAGGTTTAGAAAAAATAAATAACATTATGGTCCTAAAATATTATTTCCTATCAAAAAACACTAGTGCTTCTCAGGGAAATATGGTTGAGTCAAGTCTTGAAGAAGGAAAGTAAAATACAATAGTATTGTACTGAAATACTATTGTAATGAAAAATGTATTTTTCATTATGATCATTTAATTTTTAATATTTCTATACAATTACCTTTAATCTTCAGAGCTACATTATATGATTAATAAAATTAAAATTATTAACACCATAAAAAAATTTTTAAATAAACAGAATGATAGCATTTAATTTTAACTTCTCATTTAAATTAGTCTTTTCTGAGTTCAATCAGAGGGCTGGGAACAAAAATTCAAATTTAAAAATGATTGAAAAGTCAATAAGATAAATTTGTATCTAAATATATATTATATTTGTTATAATAATTTTCCCAAATGAAACCGTTGAGTCACTAAAACAATGGATTATATGGTCTAGCCCTGTATATAATATCTTAAATAGAAAATGTGCAGAAATATTTTAGTGACTCAGTGGTTTTATTTGGAATAAAACATGAGAAACACAATAGCTCTTAGAATTTTATACATTTTTGAGGAAATAATTACTTTCTCAACATCAAAAGACTATCAATAACAAAAGTTATTTTAGCAATTCACTTAGTTCTCACAATTTGAACATCATGTATGTATTATTTTTGTTGCATTTTTTCAAAGGGATAAATCAACATTCTTGGTATGTGATATAGTTTTTATCCAATAAAGATCTTCTCATTTAAATTGTGTTTAAATATACAGGTCCACAATTTGTATATGAAATCTTTGGGGCAATATATGTTTTAGATTCTTCAGGTTTTACAAAAGTAATTCAATATAAAAACTATACATTACATAATATCCTCCTCCCCAAAAAGTGTTTGGGACAGAACCTCATAATCAAACACATCAATTATTCTGCAAGAAAATATATAAATATTTTCACTAAATAAATTAAAACTATAAATGCAAGAAAGCAAAATAAAAAATATATACAGATTTATGTTGATTCAGGTCAGGTTTTGATGCCAAATAAATTTGTGCCAAACTTGCAGGAATAAAAACATAAATTTTCAAAGCTTTTTCAATTTAGAATTATGAATTCAGGAACTGCAGATCTTAATTATTTCTCTCTCTCTCTCTCTCTCTCTCTCTCTCTCTCTCGCTCTCTCTCTTTTTAAAAGCAGCATAATGTACTGAGAAAGACAAAACGCCATTTTTATAATTAAGCGAAAAAATGCATAACTTGATTTTAACCATGACAAAATATCGGAGGAGTTCAATAGAGACCGTGGTAGATGAAATAATGCCCCCAAATGCCAACGTTCTTATACCTGAAACCTATGAATACGTCACTTTACCTGGCAAAGGGACTTTGTAAGTATGATGACGGTAGGATCTTGATATGGGAAGATTATGCTGGATTATCTAAGTGGCTTAATGTAATCACAGGATCCTTATAAAATGGAGGTGAGAGGTTAGGTTCAGAGGAGACCTGACAACAGAAGCAGAGGTAAGAGTGATGCATGGCCATATGCCACAGAAGGTGAGTGGCCTCTAGAATCTGAAAAAGGCAAGGAATAGATCTCCCTTAGATACTCCAGAGGGAACGCAGCCCTAATGACATCTTGATTTTGACCCTGCAAGAGTCACTTAGGGCTTGTGAACTTTAGAATTGTAAAATGATATATTTGTAGTGTTTTAAGCTACTAAATTTGTTGTGATTTGTTACAACAGCAATAGGAAACTAATATAGAGAAATTGTACAAAATAACTAGCCAATACTATTCACAATGTAATTCATGAAAGACAAAGACCGGAGAGCTGTTCCAGACTGGAGGAGACAAAGGAGACATGACAACTAAATACAATGGGAAAATTACATTAAATGAGATTAGAAGATATAAAAGGATATTTGTGAGACTGTTGATAAGATTTGAATAAAATCTCTAGATTAGTAAATAGTATGATATTATGTTAATTTCCTGATTTAGATATTTGCACTACAGTTACGTGAGATGTCACAACTAAGAGAAGCAAGATAAAGAGTGTGGGAACCTTTGTGTTTTTTTGCAACTATTCTTGAAATTATTTCAAAATAAAAAGTTGGGGGTGGGGAAGCAGTGGCAATAAACCAAAGGGAACCCACTTTATTTTCTCATCATAAATAATAAATAATTAACACTATTTGGTGATTAATATGAACTAGGCACTGCTCTAATCTAGTACATACATTAATTTGTTTAAACCTTACCACTCTGGAGGTGTTGAGTACTATTGCGATCTCTATTTTCTAGACACTGAAGCTCAGAGAAGGTAAGAAACATATCCAAGATCACTCAGCTAAGAAGAATGCCTATGCTCTCAACATCCACTTGAGGAGATTCTCTTGTACATTAAAGATTGAAAATATATGGTATGAATTTCACCACTCAGTTATAGTAAAGCGTTTGACTACACAGAAAACTGCTTCTTTTCTAAGTACTGGCCGTGTTCTTAGATTGGAAACACTGACAAGTAACTGAACACTAAGGAGCCAAATTGTTATACTAGTAATATTTTTAATTCATGAACATTACAACCAGGAAACAGTAGATCTATAGTACTAATGGAATTCTTCTATATAATTATTCCTTTGTTGTATTACTTTTCCTCATTTTTATCAATAGTGTCCTGACATTAATTTTCTGAAACTCTTTCAAAACTTCCTATTCCTACTCGTTTCCCTTGAAACTTTCAGGCTTTCTGTCTTGATGCTTTAAGTGCAATTTCCATGCTTCTGTTCTGGAGTTGACTGCATCTTATGCTGAATATACTCTATTTTGTTCTCACGTAGAAATCAGACAGGAAAAGTATCTAGCAAATGTTTGGGAAAAGAAAAAGTAGAAGACTAGAGATTACATTCTCTAGCACTTGTATTATAGTGATGATCTGAGTTAGAAAGCAGGGGTGGGGGGAAAAAAAGGTGGAATTCATTGTCTACTTTAATTTACAACCCCTTAGGGTAGAAAACACATTATTTTCCATGCCTTATGCTGAGTCAAGCATACTGTCAATACTTAACTACAATAAATAATTAGCCATATTGGATTTACTTACTTAATTTACCATATGTACAGATTAAAATGTGTCTCTGAAAATAAGGTTCCAAAAGAGAGTCTTTGATATGTTCAAAGACTTGCAAACTGAAAGTTTTATTCTATTCGGAGATTTTCTACATTATCTCCACACATATATGGATATTACACCTAGCTATTTATATATATCATATATAAAGCAATTATTCATAGATAAATTTGTACATTTCATTTTCCAATACAGTGTGTTCACTTTAATTACATACTTTCTAATCTTTTTGCCTCCCAGTCTCAGATTTTTTAATTCAAATTTCCTTTCTTTTGTCTGTATTTAAAAATAATAATAATCATTTTACATCTATTACAAATAACAATACCTAGTCCCTGATTGAATGCTAACATTGTAATTCATTCTCAGGGTTAGGCTGCCATTCATTCATAGCTGGAGCTGTGCTCTCATTATGTATGACATCAGCAGAAACTCTCAATTCAATTGCAGCCTTTATTTAATTAGGGACTATGTATTATTTGGTTTGTAGTAACCAGAATTAAAAATAGCCCCTTCCACTGTGTAATGGAATAGGAAGAAAACTTTGAATATATATTCTAATTGATATTTTAAATACTTATTCTAAAAGCAATCAAAACTTATGTTAAATATTAATTATAATATTTTTCTGCTTTTGTGCACCTTGATTTATTGCTGCCCTTTTGGGTTCACTTTTAATTACATTACAGGAAAACAAAGAATATTTTTATCGGAAGAGTTATTTGGCACAGACAATACTCTCAATGGTGATGGTTATACTGAACTTTATATTAAACTTAATTTTCAAAAGCATATTTAACACAGTTGGCCAGGCTTTTAAAAAATTATTTTTCCTTCCTTTAACAACATGCCTCTCAGGTCTCTATATTAGAAAGCAGGGACAAAGCTCATAAAGGAACAAAGACCCAAAATCAGGGATGGTCTTTTAAAAGAGGTACAGTTTCAAAGACTCCTAAAGATATAAATCAAAGTGCTTTTGAATACAGAGAGCATTCTAAAAGAATATTGAACTGTTTGCTTAAAATCTCACATTATTTCCTGCTTTTTAAACCCTGTTCCTTTTTGAAGGCTAGCACCAGATAGGGACAAAAGGAATATTTTCATGCAAAAATCAGGGCCAGGTACAGAGGCACAGTCAGAGTCTATTTCAAGTGGGGACAGGAATTTAATTCAAGTTATTCTCCTCTTTATTCCACATTTAACAGATTTGAAGGATTTCTCCACCTCTCTGACACTTGTGCAGACATCACTAGGTAATGTTTGCACCGGTGGCAGACACCAGAAAATCTTGGGGTGGAATTTTTGGTCTCCTTGGAATGGATTCCGAAAACACAGGAGAGTTCAAACATGTCTGCTCAAGAAAGGAGGGGCCTTTATGTTTCTTGCTATCACTCTTCTGGTTCCCTTTAGAAAAGAAAGCAAATGATCAGTCTCTTTTCCCTTAAAAAAAAAAAAAATCTTATGTTACCCACAGGTGGGCCTTACCCTAGACACTATTTTCTAAAGCATAAAAAAAAAAAATTCATACTTTTGGAGAAGACAGATTTTACTAACCATGGTCTAGATGTAGGCTTTTTCGTTTTATTTTTTTATGTAATATTTGTAGCACTTTGGCTAAATCAATACAAATACTAAACGTAACTAATTGATCATTTCATAACAAATTTTACTTCCCAAAAGTTATAACCAAAAACAAGGCTTAAGCCCCTATGATGTGTGTGTTTCATTAAGAAAGTGAAATTCCATACCTCTGAGTAGAGCAGTTATCTGTGATTTTTCATGTTTCCATAGCAACATGTAATTTTTATTGAACTTTGGAATAAATAGGCAAATAAAATATGCATAAAATATTGATGGGTGTTAGGTCTACTATCCGGGGACTCTAGTAACTTATGGTCACATTGTTTCTTTTTAATTCCTGCAGCCATTTTTCTGATTACAACATATTTTTATTATGATTTCTCTATTCTTCATTGAATGCACAAAGTTTTTTTTTAAATGTGGTTTCTAAACCCAGCTTTATAGTATACATATCGAAGAGAAACTGAGTATGTAACATGAGCATAGAAACAAAAATATTTTCTATATTTTTTCTAAGGGAATTTTTGTAGTTTGTTTTGTCCTGGATTTAATTTCTATTTTTTTGACAAATTTTTACAAGTTATTGTCTTGTAGTGACTTACATTCTGTGATTAAAATATATAACACTGAATGAGAAAATAACAAAAAAATAAAAATGATTATGTTTAACAAGAGAATTTGTTTATGAAAATAGGTATTTCAAAAAGATTAACTAAAAAAGAAATTGAGTCAATTAAATTATTCATTTAAACTTGAAAAAAACTATAAGATGAAATTTATCTAAAATCTACATATTTTGTTGAAGCTGATCATTATTGTACTATGATGTCCGTATCATTTTTGTTCAATAAACATTTATTAAGACCTAATTTTATGCTCAGTACTGTGTTAATTATAAAAATATAGGACTCTGAACTTAATTTACAACCTAGAAAAGTCATGATAAAATACCAACTAAAAATCTCTTAAAATTAGATATATTGTTTGGAAAAATATTAAGTCATATCCCTACCTCATAGCTTACAGCCAAATAAATTTCAGTTTGATCAGATTAAAACTCACAAATGAAACCATTAACACACTAAATGAAAACATGAACCTTTAAAAATATTTATATAATCTTAGCATTAGAGAGGGGAAGACATTTCTATATGATGAAAAAGGAAAGGCCATTTTAAAAAAGATAGATTCTATTACACAAACACGAAAAAAAATCCATATGGCAAAAGAATGTCATAAAAATGTCAAAAAACAACAGTTCGAGAAATGATTTTCTTATTTATATCACAATAAAGGATAATTTTTAATAGCTGGATATTTCTATAAATCAATAAGAATTATCTATAACCTAATAGAAAAATGAACAAAAAAAGGAAATACACCTGGTGCATTTTTTTAAATGCTCATCTACACTCTTCATAAGATGAATGCAAATTAATCAGATACTATTTCACCTAGCATATTGGTAAAAAATAAAAAAATTGTATTACCAATATAAATTATGAATATAAATTGTTATAAGCATTGTACAGGTAGAAGTATAATTTTTTATAATCTCCTTGGAGAACAATTTAGCAATATCTATCCAAAGAATGCACATAATAATTTCATTCTAGAACATAGTCACATATGGGCAAAATGCAGATTCCTTACTGGATCACTGCTTGCTATATAGAGAAACACGGGGAACAACCATCAGCAGGGGACACATTGGATACATTTTAATACATTCATACAGTGGAATGCTATGCAGCCCTTAGAAGAATGAAGCATCTGTGTGTGCACAAATAAGGAGTTGTATCTAAAAATATCGTTAAATAAAAACAGAAAGTTGCAGAACAGTATTATAGCTTAATCCCATTAGTGTTCAAAAAAAGACTGATATATATATATGTGTGTGTGTGTGTGTGTGTATGTTTGTGTGTATATACACACACACACATTATCATATGCATAGGCTATCACTAGAGTTACACATAAAATTTTGTCTGGAAGACAGGGATGGAATGATAACTTATTTATCACTCTATAATATTCTTTTGTATATTTTTTATTTTGTCCAAGTATTTATTGTTCCTATTTAATTAAATTTTAAAAAGTAGGTGTTAATTTTAAGACAATATAAGGGCAAATACAAAAAAGTATAGTTAGTGTTAGGAAATTTTTAAATAATAAACAACTACCTTGTGATGCCATTCAGAAAAAGTTTAGAATTAATGGGTCTTAAGCTAGACTTGAACCTAAAATTGAATCAGGAAGTTATTACCATGAACTAAATGGTCAAAATCATATTAATATGGTGCAAACTTATGGCTTCATCATTCAAGCAAGTATGAGATAAGTAGAAGAATAAAAAGAGGCAAAGGTTATGGAAACAGAAAAAGAGTGGAAAGAACGATGAACTGTAATTATGGCTCTTTTGTACTGAAAGCAAAATAATGGGTTTATAGAACTTTAGAACAAATATTCAAATAACATGGTGGAAAGTCCCATGTTCTTAATGATTATGTTGCAAAAGCATCCTTTTTTGCATAAATTCTTAGATGAGGAGAAGCAGTATGATGTATTAGAAAAGGCCATGAACCAGAATTGAGGAGACATTTAGTCTGGTTCATGTTCTGCTATTAATTAGCAATGTAACCTTGAGAAGGTCACATTATGTCTCCAGGCCTCAATTATATTGTCTGTTCTATAAAGTAGGTGGATGGGCGGGGAGGAGCAGGCGTGCAATAGAATCATGATTCCACAACCATTTTTTTTTCAAATGAAATGTAAGTACAAACCAGTAAAACAGATAAAAGCAGGGTGACTTTGTATAAAGCAAGGATAGGTACCCCTGAGCCTTTCTGCCCAGTATCTTTCTTTCCCATCATAGCCCTGTATAATGGTGCAAAATCAAAGCTCTGGAACCAGCAAAGTTCAATTTAAAACTATTTACTAGAGGATTTCTAAGGTCTTTTTTCATGAGAACATCCTACAATTCTAGAAAGTAATTGATTCACAGGTTTAATCACATTTAAAGTTTCTACAGAAATATTTGCAAGAATAATGGTGGTACTGGGATGGGAAGCTATGCAGGAAAGTAATTACTTCAAGAAAGATTTATTAAGTATCTTTTCTACACTTGACCCCCTCCCCAATGTCACAAGACACAAAGTTGGCTAGAGTATGATTCTGTCTCTCTCTGATTCTCACATCTATGAGATTTGAAAAATATATTTTTAGGATTATCTAAGCTTTTAGAATATCTATATTGATGTTTTTAATTGGCTTAAGAGCTTGTCCATTGTCTTTCTCTCCTTCTGGGACTCCAGTTCCACATAAAATACTACTATTGACTGTCTCACATGTCTTTTGCACTCCTTCATGGTCTTTCCTTCCTTTCTTCTTGCTGTGTTTCAGTCTGAATTAATTAAATAGTTTTACTGACCTATCTTCAGTTTACCAATTCTGCTTTTCACTGTGTTAAACTCCTCTACTGAGTTCCTAAATTCAGATATTTTATATTTAGTGCTAAACTTTCCACTGGAATAATTTTTTATAGATTCAAATATGTATTTTGAAATTCTTCTTTTATTTTGTTCATCTTTCTAATTCTTTTTAGTACATTAATCATAGTTACTTTAAAGACTTGATTGACTAATGTCAGCATGTATATTATCTATGGGTTTCTTTCTATTGTCTATTTTTGCTCTTGGTAATTGATTATGGCTATTCTGTTTCTTGTGTATAATCACTTTTGACTATATGTAAAACATTGAGTATTAAAAACTTGGAGATTTAAATGTTATTAACTTCCACCAAAAAAATCTCTTTTGCTCTGCTTAGTCATGTATGTGAGGGGCTGATGTAGTTTTTAAAAAAATCAGGAATTCATATGGATTGAGGCTAGGCTGTAGCTTTTGCATACTCAGTCTATCTCTGTGGAAATTTCATTTCTGCCTTTCAAACTTCTCAGCTTAGCTCTTTGACCTTTTACTTTATGCAGCTTCAAAAGTTAGTAGATGTTTATTAAAGTCATGTGTTAGAAGTCTCTAAGCTTCCACCCTTGTTTGTTAATCCCTAAATATCAAAAAAAAAAAAAATTTTGTCCCTCAAGAGCACCTTTCTGTATTCTTAGCTTCAGCTGCATCTAGATTCCGTAAGTATACCCAGCTGACATCAGTTGCAAATCTTCAATGCTAATTCATTCCTCCTTTAGGGGCTTTCATATATTGCTCAGTTCATTTTCAGGCATTCTCCCCAGAAGGTCTTTGTTTCCTAAGTCTACCAAATTGTGATCGTTTTCTTTGTTGCTTTCAGAATCTTTTAGTCTATTTCTTTAGCCTTTTACATAGCCTTAGATTAATCAATTCATGTAGAAGTGGGCTGTCTGTTTGAAATCCTTCAAATCTCCAAATTATATTATTCTAGCTTTATTGTACCACTAAGAATTTCACTTTTTTTCTTTCTACAGTGACCTTCTACTTGCATCAGTATCTGACCCTTGTGCCTATTATGACAATACCCCCAGGAAAATAACTGCTCATGAACTTATTAACTTACCTCCTATTGGTTCTCTTCTCTCTTATATTTTCATCTATCAGATTTTTGTTACTTTCTGATGCCTATAAAAATATGACTTTTTAAATTATTCAGCTTTATCTAATTATCAGTGAGAATATCCATCTACCATATAACCTGCTCAATCTACTCAAAAGCAGAAGCTCACAATCTAGAATTTTTTAGGAACCTTAAAATCTAAGCAACATGAGATAAATTTTTAAAAATTTAATATATGTCATATTATTCTTGTTATTGTATATAAACAGCTGTTTTTAGGTTTTCCTCTAAATGGTTTGTAAAAGTATAGGACGTTATCTGATTATGTAAATTAAGATACCTGTAACAAATATGCTAGACAAGAGGCTGGCCTGGGCTTACACTGAAGACTTTTAAAATGTCTCAATGGTCCAGTAACCTCAAACAAGCATCAGCTGGCCTCAGAGTATCCTGTACTTCTTACTAAGTAGCCCTAAGATCAGAACTAGGGGCATCCAGCCTCAGTTCCCAGCATAACCACTCTCAGGCTCCTTCAAGCCTAGCACAGGCAGTTAACAAACTGAAGATAACTTGCAGGTGGCCCTGGGCCAGACACAGACAGCAGCTGACCTTGGCCTGCATGTCAATCCCTGCCAAGAACCAACAGACTTGGTGGCAGGCTGCAGATCACACCAGAGTACTACCCAATTAGTGCCACAAATGAAACACCTAAAGGGTGGATTTAGCAGGCACCAAAGCCCCTCTAAAATGAATCCTATTCTATGGTGTTGGCCTCAGCACAGCAGCTTATCTCCTATAATCATGGCCAGATGTCACAGGCAGCCAGCCTAAGGGTCAATTTCACCCATTGACATGCCAATAGCAATCAAGGCTCAACTACAACAGAAAATTATACCCAGCCCCTGGAGCACCCAGCTCACATGAACAGAGGGACTATGCCACAGGGCCCCACAGGATGCCTATTACATAAGAACATTCTGGGAGATGTAGCAGATCTACCTAATGCATAGAAACAAACACAGAGATTCAACCAAAATGAGGCAACAAAAAAACGTGTACCAAATGAAAGAGCAGAAGATAACTTCAGAAAAAGAACTAATAATGGAAGCAAGCAACCTACCAGATACATACAGACTTTAAAACACTGTTTATAAGAAAACTCAATAATTTTAGGGAAGGAATAGATTAACTCAGTGAGAATGTCAACAAAGAAATAGGAAATGTCCTAAAGTAGATAGAGAATACTGATCTAAAGAACCATTCAGAAATAAAAAAAAAAAACAATAACTGAAATGAAGAACACATTAGATAGAATCAACAGCAGATTAGATGAAACAGGGGATCAAATCAGCAATTTAGAAGACAAGGTAACAGAAAACACCCAATCAGAATAGCAACAAGAAAAAAAGAATTAAAATGAGGATAGTTTAAGAAACTTTTGGGACAATATCAAGCATAAAAACATTCACATCATAGGGGTGCCAGAAAAAGAAAAGAGAGAGCAAGGAATTGAAACATATTTGAAGAAATAATGATGGAAAATTTTTCTAACCAACAGAAGGAAGTAGACAGACAAGTCCAGGAAGCACAGAGAGTCCCAAATAAGATTAACCTCAAAGAAGCCCATGCCAAGATACATCATAATTAAAATTTGAAGGTTAAAGACAAAGAGAATGTTAAAAACAGCAAGAGAAAAACAGTTACTTACAAGGGAGCTCCCATAAGACTGTCAGCTGATTTCTCAACAGAAACTTTGCAGGCCAGGAGGAATTGGCAGGAAATACTCAAACTGATGAAAAGGAAGGAACTTCAATCAAGGTTACTCTACCCAGCAAAGCTATCATTCAGAAGTGAAGAACAGATAAAGAGCTTCCTAAACAAGAGAAAACTGAAAGAGTTAATCACCACCAGACCAGTATTACAAAAATGTTAATGTGACTTTTTTAAGATAAAGAAGAAAAATAAATAAATAATATGAATAAGGAAACATTGCAAAGAAAAATAATTCTCACTGACAAAGGCAAACATGTAATAAAAGCAGTGAATCAACAAACACTAAACTAATAAAAAGCTAAAAAGGCAAAAGTATGAAGATCACGCGTAATTACAATAGTAAATTAAGGAATATGCACAAACACACACACAATAAGTAAAAAATAATGACAAAAATATAAACATGGAAGGGGTGAATAACAATGGCAGTGATTTTAGAATGTGTTCAAACTTAAGTGACAATCAATTTAAAAAAGACTTATATAAACATAGATTGGTATATATGAAACACATGGTAACCAACCGCACACAAAAACTCTGCCAGAGATATACAAAAAATAGAGAGAAAGGAATCCAAACACAAAACTACAGAAAGTCACCAACATACAAGAAAAGAGAGCAAGAGAATAAGAAAGGAACACAGAGGAACTACAAAAACAATCAGAAAAGAATTAATAAAATGGCAATAACTATATACCAACAATAACTAAATGTAAATGTAAATGAATTAAATAACCAATCAAAAGATGAATTGATAAAAAAAAAAGCGGTACATGTATGCAATGGAATATTACTCAGCCATAAAAACAATCTTACCATTTGTGACATCTATGGACCTAAAAGTTATTATGCTGAGTGAAATAAATCAGACATAGAAAGTTAAATATTTTATGATTTCACTTCTAGGTAGAATCTAAAAAACAAAATAAATGAACAAAACAGAAACAGACTCATCGATACAAAAAACAAATTGATGGTTGCCAGATGTGAGAAGATTGGAGGCTGGGTGAAAAGGTGAGAGAATTAAGAGGTACAAATTGGCAGTTACAGAATAGTCATGGAGATTTAAAGCACAGCTTAGGGAATATAATCAATATGTATGATGTCAGGTGGATGCAAGACTTATTGGGGGGATCACTTCATAATTTACATAAATTTTTAATCACTGTGCTATATACCTGAAACTAATATAATATTGGCTGTCACCTGTAATTATAAAATAATATTTTTAAATATGCAAATAACTCAACTAATTTTTTATAGACATACAACATTTCCTCGTAACTTCTGTCAGGAAAAGCAGAATTCTGTAAAATACATTACAACTTAACTTTTAAATAATGGTCATATAGGATAAAGTTAAATAAAATATTAGGTTATATACCAATTTTCTAGGATACAGAAATAATCATGCAATAATCACAAGTAGTATCTTGGGGGAAAATAGTATTATCTACTGGTATATGTACAGAATATAAGAAGTAGAACCCTATATCATGTTTTGAAATTCTAAGCCACTGGTGTTACTATGATTATTTTTCAAGTCCCAGAATATATCAATACTCAAATTTAAATTATTTGTTCCAGAATATCCATCATGCTAAACTTTTTAGAAAGCTTGGAGGGCTTAAGAAATTGTGCGTATTTGTATGTAAGAGTGTGCTTAAGAAATGAATTGGTTTGCATACCTTAGATTACTGGGGATTTATTTTATTCTTTCTTTTATTCTTTATTTTGTCATTTTTAATCAGAGTCCTGTTTGTAAAGCAATTTAAAAGTAAATTAAAATTTAACCTGCAAAAGGGTTGCTTGAGAAATGAATTAACTCTCTCTGCCATTTTTTTTCCCTCTTACCCTTTTACCTCAAGGGCCTGAAACAAGCCAGATGACCCACTGAAGGCATTTTCTCTCAAACGGAAGTTCATCAAACCAATTTTTTCTCAAAGTATTATTGCGGCATTAGCACTATCTAAGTTATATTATTAAACACATTTAGATTCTTGGAGTCCACCTGATATAGGACTCACCAACGATAGTTCCAAAAATGCATTTTATTTGTACATTAATACATGCTATAGCTGAACACCATTATACAGTGACTATTCCATAAAAACAGCATAGGACAGCATCACCACAGACAGCTTAATTATTCAATTGGAGGAGCATTACCCTGGTTCCCATTATAATGCTCATAGCAGCTTCCTCCTCCATATTGGCCAGGAGCCTACCATATTTGCCTCCTCCTCTCTATCTATATTCTTCTTTGAGGCCCCCTCATCAGCTACTCATTTTCCATTGTGCAGGTCTTAGTAGAATCCCTTCCAGTTTGCATCTTCTTTGTTCCATATTCCCAGACATTCAACAATATCTGCTTATAAGTCTTCACCTTTAAACTTCTTCCCTGGGATTAGACCTGGAGGAACGCATGGCCTGAAATTGGACATGTTGTTTACCAACTTCAAACACAGTGGCTTGTGATACTCTTGGTATGTGGTCCTGATGGTCAGAGTCAGGTCTTTTCCCAGGTTTTGCTCAGAATGTCTTAGTAAACTGTTTTATTGAATTATCACACATACAGAAAAGTGCACAGATCATGAGTACAGAGCTCAATGAGTTTCTTTTGTTTTTGTTTTGTTCTGGTTTTTACAAAGCGAACACAACCCAGTTCCCACATTAAAAAACAAAATCTCATAAGTCTTCCTTCTACCCTCTTTTGGTCAATATCATCTCACCAAAGTTTACTAATCTCATGATTTCTAGCATCATATGTCAGCATTACCTTTTTTTAAAATCTATCTTATATAATCATATAATATGGATTCCTTTGTCTAGCTTTTTTGTCTCAATATTATGTTTGGGAAGATCACCTTGGTGCATGTAGCCGTAGTATTTTCATTATCATTATTTCATAGTATTCCTTTTTGTGAATGTACCACTCTATTATTGAAAAGTTTTTGTCTCCTTTCTAGTTTGGAGCTACTTTTGAGTATTTTGCTATAGATACTCTACAAGTCATTAGTAAATATATATATACATTTACTTTGGGTATATACTTAGAAATGTAATTTCTGGGTCATAGAGTATGTGCATATTCAACTTTAGTAGGCCTATCAAACAACTTTTCAATGTGGTTATATCAGTTTATTCCCCTACTAACAGCACATGAGAGTTCCAGATGTTCCACGTTATCACACACAATGACCATCATTGCCTTATTTGTTTTAGCCATTCTGAGAGGCTGAGGTATTGTCTTGTGGTTTTAATTTTCTTTTCTCTAATGACCAATGCAATTGAGTGCCTTTCACATGGTCTCATATGACTGTTGGGAGAATTAAAAGATATAATATACTTAAAGCCCATTGCATAGGGCCTGGCATATAGCAAGTACTCAATAAAACCAGGAGTTCTTGTTATTATACCTTTGCCTGTTTGATTGCAATGAAGGACCTTAGCATGATTGCAATATGGCACATTTCTATCTTTTAATAATCATTATTTTTTTTTCCTCTTTGTGTTGCTATGGAAGTAAAACAGACAACCAGACAAATCATAAAATAGAATGTTAGTAAAAGAAGAAAAAGAAATATTTATGGTTCTGTTTCTATTTTAACTACTATAAGCAACTAAAGTTTATTTGATTGAATACCACTGAATTAACGCAAATAAAATGTAACCTCGTTAATCACTATTTATTGATTTACAACTTACTAATGCAATCATTTAGGCAAGTAGCTGTTAGGTAATGGTGTCTCATTATAGTTCTTGTGTAATTTCCAGATAGGAATTATTATCAAATACGTCAAATGGAAATCTTGTGCACTTGGTGTGCAATAATTTGTGTACTCAAACAGTTGTG
The DNA here is from genome assembly GCA_004027375.1 of Macroglossus sobrinus. Lineage (NCBI taxonomy): Eukaryota > Metazoa > Chordata > Mammalia > Chiroptera > Pteropodidae > Macroglossus > Macroglossus sobrinus. The sequence continues at coordinate 677,840 of PVKZ01000538.1, forward strand.
TAAAATACCACCAGGGTATTTCCAACTAGCTGATTATAGTTTTCTTTTGCCACACTTTAAAGGGAGTTTACCTTTTTGACTTTTTTTATTCTGTCTTGAGTTTCAAAGGGATGTAGCAACCATTTCTAGCCACATTCTCTTCTTGACTACACTTGTAAGAGAAAGATGAGCATGTGTTGTGGCCAATAAGGAAAGCAGAGGATTTTGAAGACAGACAGCACATTAATATAAGTGAAATGGCAACAATCAGGAATTTAGAACAAGGAATGACATGGCAGAGGTAACAAAATGACCTTAAATTTTGTGTTCTCTAAACAATGCCAGCAGACAGGTAGCAATAAGTGTCACCCAGCATATGAACAAGAAAATTTATCCTGACAAAGTAGCTTTTTGGGCGGATTATTAAATCATTTGTTGTTTCTTTTGCATGAATGCTAAGTAGGTTAGCTGTATAGACACATTCTGATATAAATATTTAAAATTTAAGTTGATAAACTCACAAACTAGTTGATAAACTTAACTAAAAGTTAAGAAATTTTATTTTTTTCACTTCTGAGATAATCATGGGCTTTGAATATATTGCCTAACATATATACCTTGGGTTGTGAAATAAAGTAACAATTTAACCAATTGATAAAGAACTGACTCTGAAACCTAAATGCCATTTGGATCAACAAATATTTAAGTAGTCACGTACTGGTGCCAGACTGTATTTGGTGCTGTGCTGGATGCAAGGATATATACATAAGTAAACATACATACTTAAGTTTATATCAAAACAAGGTATGATAAGTGTGATCATAGCGAAGCCTCTCTGAGCCTGGATGAAGTCTGACTATCTGTTTTAGAGCAGTGATTCTCAACAGGGATGATTTTGCTCCTCAAGGGAAATGTCTGGAGACATTGTTGGTTATCACAATTAGGGGAGGAGAGACTACTGGCATGAGTAAGGAGAGACCAAGAATGTTGTTCAATATCCTGAATAAACAAGGCAGCCCTCTTGTTTACAATAAAGAACTCTGTAAATGTTGGTAATGCTGAAGTTGAAAAGCCTTGATCTATAGCACTAACAGGACCTGCGCATAATAGGCTATCAATAAATATGTATTAAAGAATGAGCATTACTAAAAAAGTTACTAACTAATTCAACAGAAAATTTTGTTTAAAATACAATAATCAAATGAGGAAATTGTGTGGTATATAACATTGTTTAAAAATACAATCATTTTACTTTTTGCTAATACAATATTTTAAAATTTTTACATTTCTATATAAGGTGTTCTCTTTTAACTTGACAAAAAAAAAAAAAACAAGTTTGCATTTTAATTGAAAGCAGAGCCTGAAGTCAGACAAGCATGAATTAAAACCCTCAATAATCTTGGAGTAAAAGTAAATAAATAGGGGGAAATTCTAAAATGTACTCATTTAGTAATAACACTGGTTACAGTCTCCTAACATAGGATATTGTTCTGTGGATTCAACTTGTTGTATATTATTCTTTGATACTATTGGCTGACAGGCAGGATTAATTCCTGTTTCACAAAGAAATTACTGTCCTTTATTCTAGACTATCATCTTGGGATGGTATTACCATGTACCTAAAAAGCCATTTTGTAGTAAAAGTTACATCGACAATGTCAACTTTTTTGATGCAGAGAATTTCTATATGCCAGGCATTGTACTAAATGCTCCACATGCATTTCATTCTCTAATCCCCATACAACTTGAGGTTTGAGGTAGTAAGGCTCAGGAGATTTGGCCACACAGGCAGTAAGTAGCACAGCTGGGATTCAACCCTACACATATGTCTAATTCTAAAATCAAAACTTTTTCTCTGGGTATGACTGTGTTTTTGAGAAATCAGGAGAAACTTCATCAAGGATATATAGAATTTATCTACTTAGGAGGGAAAGGTGATCTGATGAAGATGGGATAGAAATGAGAATAAACTCACCTCCCAATAAAAATTCAGATACTTTGTAATGTGCAAGTTGTTCAGTAGAGCACTGTTTGTAGGAGTGCATCATTGGAATCAATTTTTATAACTATCATTAAGGGATCAGATAAATAACATAGAATAGTATATAACCATTGCAGTTAATGAAGCAGATCTCTAATTGTTGACTTGAAAGATGTCACAGTTGGTTGTGAAGATGAAAACAGGTTACAGACTGATGAGTACATATATTACATGCACTTGTATGTATTGGACCAAGTCACAGCTGTACACATGATTGGGAGTAGTGCCTAAAAAGGATAAAAAAATTATGTGGTGGCGTGAAAGCCAATAGAACTTTCTTTTCTGTCTCTTCTGTCAAATGAGCATGTATTATGTTTACAAATTTACTAATTTAATACACATTTATTGTATGCCCCCTATGGTCAGGCACCATTGTTCTAGACATTCGCGTTTCATTCTTGCTATATAATTAATATAGAAGCATCATATAAGATAGTTTTATTGATATTCAAGCAGCAGCTGGAGAGTGAGCTAATAAGAGCCTGGACCAAGATAGTTATGTTAGAAATATAGGGGACAGAGAGAGTGAAATTCCTATAATATGCTTCTTGCAGAGTCTAGAGTATGTGCCCCTCCCATCAGCCCCTCCATGGCAACATTTATTGAAGGTCTAGAGGGCAAAAGTCATTCTATGCATTCAATTCAGAGGAGAAAGAACCATTACCTGAAAACAAGGAGGACTGAGGATTTTTAAAGAGTCTCTTCAGACCATTGTTCCTGTTTGACTATTATATGACTATTTATTCATATAATACTTTCCACAGATTTTGATTTTTATGGTGCCATAAAGTAAGATTTTCAGAAACTTGGTGGTGGGTAACATAATGCCATCAATGACACTATTAATTAATGAAGAATTCTACTTAGTGAGGGTGAGCATCGTATTTTTCTGAAAATGAATCTTGAGAGCTTCCTTGATTATACTGTGATTCTGCTTCCATTATCATTTAGAGATTGAGGCATGAGATGGGTCTGGTGATTATAATGATTTAGGAGAAGAAATAATATGTCAGAACTATGGGAGATTCTATAATTTCATGGTCTATAGCATAAAAAAATACATCACATCACTAGATTCGGGTGTGTTGTATTTTAATATTGGCTGTTGTGATACCTTGTGCAATATACCTGATTGCAGATTTATACTGAACTCCCCTGACATCAATGGCTTACACATTGTAGTTACTAATGAAGAAACGAGAAATGTAATACACTTTTATTAGAAATTTCTTTAGGGTCTAGGCCATAATGGCACATAAGAGGGAGAAAAGAAATTATTCATTAAGTATTTCCTAGGAATTATTCATAATTTCATCTAACAATATGACAGATCCTAGACTTCGTGTATGCCTCAGCTGATGTTGAGTGAAACTGCCCAGCTCTGTAATGCTGTTAGCCATATGGAGCAAATATTACCTCTGATCTGAAACCTGCAATAAAGATCTTTTTTGCTTTCTGGGGCAATTACAAGTTCTGACAATTAGAGCCTTTAACAGTTTGGATTATAACTTCTTTAGGAGTGAGAATTTTTACATATATCAAAATCCATTCCTGAGATGGAATGAGTTATGTGAACATTTGGGGTTTTGATGCTTGATGTTTCAAACTTTAAAATGGAAAGTGAAGTAATTCAGGTGCTTTTCAATAAAGAGAAGTGCGGCATCATGAGTAGTAGTCAACTAAGAAGTTAACTGAATTTTCAGTTTGTATCTGAATATTTTTGTTTTTTTAATAAATAGATGCATTTTAAGAAACATACTATCAGATTATTTTCCTCAGGCATCACATGTCAAAAAAATGGAATTAAATAAGGTTTTTGTTTAAGTTTTTTGCTTTTAACACTTAAATAGTTCATTGGCATTAAGATGCATTGATTATATAATGCATATTATTTTACATACTATAATGAATTATAATTGTAAACCCAATCTCAATTTTGAAAAAGGTAGAAAAACAATGTACCTTAGAATAATGAAATTTGGTAATTACTAGTGACATGTGTTGGGAATAAACCAAACAGCACACACCTATGTAAGTAATATTCATTCCCAAACCTCTATAAATAATTTGTTCTGTATATATCGTTTTTTATAAGTTGGAAACATTGAATTGCAAATGGCTTTTTGCATTCAACAATATATTATGGACACTCTTCCATACCACTTACCTCATTTTTCTAATGCCTAAAATATTATTCAGAAATGTCTTCTATCTTTCAGTCAGAAGTTACAAATTGTGACCCACAACCCATTGTTTTAAATATGAAGAAATTTCATATACATTTCTGTTTTTCAGCTTCTCTTAAAAATCAAGTCAGGGTGATGCTTTTTCAGGTCAAGAGTTTCCTGCCAAGTAGTGACTGGCTTCCTGGCTGGAGGATACATCTCCCACTCAGTTCACTGTGTTCTCCACAGTTCCCTATTCTTATACATGCAGCCTGAATCTCTTGTTAATATCCCCACCAGGCCTCCACTGGGTTTTGGGTCTGCAACACTTACTTTAAACATTTGGAACAAAACTTATTGCCCTAGTAAAGAAAGGACTTTTGGTTGCATTCCAAGTTCACTTAGAAAATTACAAAAATTTTCACTGTCTACTACTTTCACCATCCAATGTTTACTTCTGCCAACATTTAGACATCTGATGCAAATTTTTTAAATTCTCCCACTTCCCTAAAGCTACAATAGACAAGTTATTAATTACTTTAATTGGTTCCAGGTATTTTTATTATTCTTTCCTGTCATGTGTATCTCATTTGATTATCATAGAAACAACTATATTTTCACATTGGAAGTTCTTCATTTCTAACAATCTGCCATTGTTCACCCAAATTGGAAATGTTTCCTTTGTACCATTAATTACCCCAGTCTTATCTCTGCAGTCCAACCTGACCATGTCTTTAGTTGTTGAACCCCAAGAGTTAGGAAGCTGAATTCATTCTTTTATCTGCACCATTTTCTTAGTTGGCAAAGAATGTTGTGAAAATGTTTGAGTGAGCCTCAAGAATAAGAAGAGATCTAGTGTTCCTTTTGCTGACATGGCTTGTTTTCCAGTGTTAGGATCAATATAGAGTATATATTGACTAGTAACACTAAGCAGGAATCACAGTTCTCCTTACTAGACTTCTTATCATTATTTTATCACTTAAACAGATTTCTTAGAGAAAGTTTAGTACGACCAATGCACCACTATTTTTTGAATGTGTATGTTCTACAAAATAGACAATCAAATAATTTAATGTAATTCTATTTCTGGAAATCATGTAGACACATTTCTATGCTGCTTCAAGCCTAAAATAGAAAAATAAAATACACAACATGGAACACTGAATTTAGGGAAAATGTGTGACCATCAAACAATGAATATCACAAAGAATTTATTCCAGAGTACAAGTTTACATATGTCATAATTAGATAAAAGCCCTTTTCTGTTCCCTCTCTCTCTCTCTCTCTCTTGCCTGTAATGTCAGTTATGTCAGTTATGTCAGTTGTGGTAGCCAGCAAGTGTTGTTCCCTTGAGGAATGATATGGTAAGACTGAAATGGATAACTTATACTACGGGGTTGAACTATGTGGTGTTATCTCTTAAAAATACTCATGTCTCTTAGGTAAACCTTTTCTCCTGGGAAGACATAAAAGCATAGAGCTTTCTAGGTAGCTTGTTGTTAGATTGTTTCCTCTGCAATATAAATTAGATGCAAAAAGGTATGCACTAGGAACTTTTCCAGAATTACTTGAAAGAAATACAGCATTTCCTGACTTCCATGAAAGCAAGATTCTTTGGACTATCACAAAGCTCAATATCAGTATGAAAATTCTTTATGTTCTCTGATGATGTTGAGTCATGGACAGTCAGAAAAAAAGCCAATTGTGTAAAAGTAGATTGGATGCACCAACATTTCAAAAAGTCTCTAAACTATCATTGCTTTGTTTAAGTAAGCCAAAGATTTAAGATATGAAGTAATTTTGTTTATCCTGATGATATATAATGGTCATGATATTTCTAAATTTCTGATTACAAAAAGAAATACATGCTTAATACTGAAAATCTAAAAAATATAAAGGAATAGAAGATAAAGCTCTCATAATGCCAATATCTAGAGACAACTTCTGTTAATATTTTCATGTGTGTTATTTCTCGGTGAGCTTTTTTTGACACATTTAAAATTTTTGAAGTTATGCCATATATAAATAGTATACCTGGTCTTTTCAGTTAATTTATAACATACACACACATACACATAATGTGTGTACATAATGTATAACACAGTATATATCAGAGCTATTTTTCCTAGTTTGTTGAAAATTTCTGAAATTTTGGTATTTTGTGGCTGTCCATTGTGTCAACATAATAAAATTTACTGAACTATTCACCTCTTGTTGGTGATTTCACTTGTTTTCATTTTTGCTATTATAAATAATCACATTGTGAATTATTTGTAATGATTCTGGGTCAATGAAATAATTAGATAAAAGATAATATAAATTTAAGACTCAACACATGTATTGTCAAGTTGTTTGACAAAAGTATCATTGCCATCTTGCCTGCATTGAGAGTCTCAATTTTAACATAGTCTTGTTTACATTAAGTAACTTTATTTTCTAAACTTTTCTTTTAATGAGTTAAAAGGTATCTTCATTTTTTAAAAGTGCGTTTCTTTCATTCTTGGTGAGAATGAATATTTTTCCATGTAAGAATTTGCTTTTGTGAGAATTAATAAACTGCTACAAGCAATGGTGGCCTTACACAGAAAATGTTATGAATGCTTATTTGAACATCAGCCTTATTTTAAAATATGTTTTTCAATATATAAAGTGCTGTCACATACATAATTACTTTATTTGAATCTTAAAACAATCTTTTGAGGTAGGAAAGATCAGCTGTTAATTTTCTGTTTAAAACTAAGACAAGTAAGGCTCAGAGAAAATCAGTAATTAGCCTTACTTAATACAGATAGCAAGCAGAGAGGTTTTTTTTTTTTTTTTTGCTATTGAATCAGAGGATTTCAATAAAAACTACTGTTTCTTTATGTTTCCTTAAATGAAATAAGGTTCATTTAAGGCAAAATGCAAGAAGGTAAAGTAAGGATCACTGTTTAATGTCCTTCATTTGCTTCCTAAAACAGAGTACAGGATATCAAGAAAAAGACTGGTATAATTTTTTTTTTTAAATAGTATCTGAGACACTCCAATTTTGAACCAGAATAAATGTTTAGTAAGAGAAAAAAGAAGATGAGCTCTGGAGGGCTGTTTTTCTGACTGTTGCCTCAGAAAGTATTAACCTTAAGCACTTGTGGGCTTAAATATAAGGCTATAAAAAGAGATATTTGGAAAGTATACAGAGGACTGGAAATAATTTTAAGACAATATTTTTCAAGATACCACAAGTAAAGTGTGTAGAGTGTTGAGTGTATATTCAGAGTAAAAGTTTTGTTTCTCCTTCATTATTACACGTGTTTGCTTATTGCAAAAGGTAAATACTTCTTCTAAATTGCTAATCTAAGACAGAAAAAGTCATAAAAGTATCTGTAATAACTGAGTATTCCATTTTAATTATGTAAGCTTACAAAAAAATAGGATTTGAAAACTTTTATGCAGATAATCCCACTGGAGAAAAATCTCACAACTTTCTGAAAAAGAAATCTCTGGGAGTTTATATTTTAATTAATTACATCAACTTATTGATAACAAAATTTGTTTAGGCATAGTATAATTTTTAAACCAATGATATATGCATTTTAGTGAAATGTGACCATATAGAAACTAAATAAAAACCATGTGGAATTTAGGCATTCTATATGCTGTCATTATGCACCATGCAACTTGATGTATAGCGATTGTGTTAGGATTCTTGGTTGCAAGTAACAGAAACTGGTGTTGGTAATCCAGGCAGAAATATAATTTATTGGTAGGCTTTAAGGAGCTCACAAAACTTAATGGAAGCCTGGAGGACCATTCTTGGAATGCAGGCATAAATATGTAACCCTCTAAATGGCCTTACAGCAGGAACTAGAGAAAATATTCACACCAAAGAAGAAACTAGAGCCATCCAACACCATTCATAAATAAGACCCCAAGAGCCCCCCACATCCTGTGTCACTAGTTGAGAGTTCAAAAACCAGGAAGAGAACCCCTGGTTGGATAAAATGTTGTGTGCTTATTCTGAGGCATTAAGAAAAAAAGATCCAATCCATTTTTCTGGTCAGCAGCAGCTATTAATGTCTAAAACTATATGTAATTTGGGATTTCCCTAAAAAAGAGACTGTAAAACAAAGGGATCTTGGCACAGGTGGTGAAGGTAGGGTTCTGCATTCAAAATGTAGAAATAAAATAAGGGTTTACATAGTTATAACTGTTGAGACTAACCACCCCTCAAGCCCTCTTTCTCCATTTGGCCAGCAGAAAGTGGGCAGCCAGTTGTACCCCCTATTGGCTAGAAATGAAAGATTTTTCTCTAGTGAATCTGACTAGCCCAAGAGCAAAACCCTAAGAACACTGATTGGGATTTTCTCAATGAATGAACCAGCCTAGCTTATTCACCTGACAGTGAGATACAGTGTCAGTAGGTGACTGCTCACATACACAGAGGTTTCAATCAGCTTTTTAGTTTCTCACTCTTAAAATATGAGCAGGCAAAGATTACCAGTTATCACTAGCCTAAATATACAAATGGCAAAAAGCAAATTGTTAGAATATAAAAACTTTAAAAATCTGTCATTAGTATCCACAGAGATAAGAGATAATATATTAAATCCATAAAACAAGAAAAGATACTTAGGGAATAAAAATAAAAGTCTTAGAAATTAAAATTAAGATAGAAGAAATAAAAATCTCAGTAGAAGGACTAGATTATAGAATTTAAGTTGAGAAAAATTCCTCTTAGATTGATCTAAAAAGACATAAAGCTGGAAAGTGAGAGGGAAAGGATAAGATAATTAGAGGATCTTTCTAGGAAGTTCAACATCCAAATGCCCTTTGTAAAAATAAACGTGAGATTCCAAATAAATATCTGCTAAGTGTTTAGTTAGCATAATGGATGAAATAGAACCACACAAAAATATATCATTATAAAATCATAGAACCCTACAGACTGAAAGAGGGAATCTAAAAACTTCCAGAGATTAAAAAAAAAGAAGTAAACACAAAAGATCCAAAACCACACACAGCACTAGAAGATTTATCAAAAATAACTAAGATCTAGAATGAAATAATAGATCAAGAAGTAAAATTATATGCTTCTTTTATAAAGACTAAGAGGTAAATAAGAGAACAAATAGCTATAAAAGCTAAAAGTAGTTGCTTCTCAGAGATTAAACAAGTGATGTAAGTATGCATGGAACCTTTTTTAAAATAATAAAACTTATAGAAATCATCTAAATTTTCAGCCACGTATATGATAAAAAAATAAAATAAAGGCTAGAAAAAAATTGATAGCTCTCTAATGAAAGAGAGAGAAGAGAAGAGAAGAGAAGAGAAGAGAAGAGAAGAGAAGAGAAGAGAAGAGAAGAGAAGAGAAGAGAAGAGAAGAGAAGAGAAGAGAAGAGAAGAGAAGAGAAGAGAAGAGAAGAGAAGAGAAGAGGAGAAAGGAAAAAGTTAATCTATTATTTTTAGGACATATTCCCTATACCATGGGATGAATTGGTGACTAATCTGATGAAAGTGTTTAAAAATCAACTCAAACTAGTTTAAACAAACAAATTGAAGTTAGAATTTGTTGGCTTTCATAGCTAGGAAGGATACTGGTGCAGCTCAGAATATCAAAGGCAGGGCTGCAGAAATCAAGACTTCATGATTTAGCTTGCCTTAGTCTTTGCCTGGCTGCATCACAAAGACAAAGGTTCTTCATAAAGCATATAAAAAGCCATTGGAAGTCCCATATTTACATTTTTTTACCTTAGCAATCCAAATGGAATGAGAGCTCCTTTATCCCAGTACTTGAATACCAGTTTGGGTAGGACAGATCTCTAAGATTGGCTGAGCCTGGATCAGATGTGCATCTCGTGGCTAGATTTGGCAAAGCTGCAAGGCATGGTATTATGATTGAGTTTGTTTCTCCTTGTCTTATACTTCACTTCTTCTTAACCTACCTTTTACTACAGCCAAGGCTGGAGTATCTAGTTTCAAGTACTTATAACCTACCATTACTTTGCCTCAACTGATCTTTCTCCTGCTCCAGGACTTCTGTGAGAGAGTTAGTTAGCATTCCATGGGGTACTCTTGATCAATGGGATATGGGGGACCAGTAGATAAATGGTTTCCTTTTTTGTCATTCAGGCAAAATTTCTGAGATGCATTCTCCCTGGTTTCTCAGAAGGTAACAGTGGAATTAAACACCAGTTGCCCTTAGTACTGACTAATTTAAGAATGTACCCTTAGGTTGCTTATTCCTCCTTTTATGTTTCTCTCACTTCTCTTCCCTGAGATCACTCTCATCATTCAGATTTTTGTTTCAGGTTCTGCTCTCTGAGGAGAATGCAATTTGAGACAGGGATTTTCTCAAAGGAATATAGATGACTTGTTAAACAAAAGACAACATACCTATCTCAGACACCATACACGGTTGATTTCAGACACATCACCATAAGCTTCTGAATGTGTCAGTTCAGAAGATGTAAAACTTAGATTTTACCTTTATAACCATTTGTTTTCATATGAACTAATTTTCTAGTAAATCCTAATTAAATATAAGTACAATTATTAAGTAGAAGACAAGTTAAGCAAATAAATATTAAAAAGTATTTTCATACATACTATAAAGCACCAGAAATGGTTTGTAGTATGACAGTAGCTTTCCAGCTACTGAGGAACTGATATGAGCTATTCTTAGGGAAAAAGCCTGTTCAAGTGATACTAAATATAGCATTAATTTACACAATCTCATTAATGGCTGAGTCATTAAAAAAAATGTGTTTCTGGATTACACCAAAAGTCGAAGAATAAAATGAAATATTTTGTGTTTGAACATTTATAAACGTGGCCCATTTAGACAGTCTTATTTTTAAAAATGGTTTGAGTTATTACTTTTTAAAATTGTTGTCCTACTTTTAAATGGTTTTAAAATTTCTTCTTTTATTGACTAAACTAATTCAATTCTGGTAGTTATTTTTTAAATACTCAGGCTATACATGAATCAAACAATTTAGTCCTTATACCTTAAAATGGTAATAGTTTGGCAAATGCATATCTTTAAAAAGATATATAATGATTATTCTGAACTGCTATATAGTCATTTCTGGCATTTTTTGTTGATATAAGAAATATCTAATACTATAGAGAATTTTTATGAGTTTTTTTGAACCAAACTGATGACATATGCCAGGGAGCAAGATCTCAAATGCTCCAGAGAAAAACAGTTTAGCAGCTTCTTTTATGCATTTAAAATTAAGGAGGGAAAGTATGGAAGATTACATGGAGTTAAGAGAAAGCAAGGCAGAGATTGGATTATAGGATGATTAACAAGATTATATGCTCTCTTGAGGGTGGTCACAGTTTATTTTAAAGGTGTGTTAAACTAGATGCACAGAAACAATGGGCATTGCTTGCTTAAGGCAAAGATTAACCTTTTACTAAAAAGTTGTATGCCTGAGGCATGACTATCCACCATGACCTGCCCAGTTAGGAATGTATGTTCAGATCACCTGGTGAGGTTACCCTCCATAGAACCCCTTTTTCATTCACATCTTCATACTATGTGTTATAATTTTTCATACTTATATTGTATTTCTATCAAATTATTATGACCTTAAACTGAGACTCTTCTTTGCATCTCCTTTGGTTCCTAACAATGAGTATTACACATAGAAAATATGAAACAAATGTTTCATTCACTCATTTTTATTGATTATAACATAACTATTTTTAATAAAAGAATTAAATCATTCTCTTGTAAACAATACAAATAGGTAAAAAGAAGAAAATAAAAACTAACCTAACTATCCAGGGATAATCAACTATAAATATTTACTGTATGGTCTTTTAGTCTCTTTCTATTTCATACACACATACACATACCACATACTTAGCTATGTGCACTGATATATATGGTACTTATCTAATAAAATAAAATCATATTACATATAATACTTTTGTGCCTTGGTTTTTAATAATATCATAATCATTTTTAGTACTTTATTTGACTTTGTACTTAAAATTAAAAATTAAAGTTTACTATAATTAAATCAATTAATAAAGAGTATATAAAGAGAAATTATTTCCCCATCTTCCTCGGTCTCACATCTCTGAAGTAAACTATGTTAATAATTTGGTATCTAGTCTTCCACACCTTTCATTTTATGTTCCTACAAACATAAATAGAAATGCATAACCATGTATTAGGTTTTAACTAATTAACTGCTTCTTCACACACCTTTTGTATGACAATATAGGGAAATGAATTTAGAAATGTTGTCATTTTACTTCCAGTACTTTGGTTGAAAAGATTGGATAAGTTTAAATTAAGTAAAAGTTGATAAATAAAATTTTTATTTATATTAGACTACTCTTGTTAGTACTTATATTCTGAATCTACATGGTCAATCTGTGTTAGAAAACATCTCTGGTAAATACGATTTCTATATAGAATAAGACAAGTAAATGACTCCTTTTGCAATTTTCATTGAGGTCTTAAATGACATTGAATAAAATTATTTCCTCTTAAGTGCCAAAGAAATATTTGTTGTCATCTTATTTAGTATATAGAGAATTAGATTCACATTCTTTCCAACCATTTTTTAAAAGACCCATAGAAAAATAACTTGAAAGTTAACTTACTAGTCATTCAGTTTACAGAACAAGATATCTACAAAATTATAAAAAACACTTAAATTCACTGAGTTGCTTGTCAAATTTACATTAGTCTAATTAAATGGTCGTTTTCATCACTTCTTATAATTTATTTTACCCTAGATAAGAGGCAAATACATCAGTCTCTGAATAGTATTAAATATTTCCCTCATAATGTATCATCAACAAAGTCCTGCTGAATTAATGAATTGTGTGCATATTTGAAAGTGGGATTGTACTTGTCTAATTGTGGCATCAGTTGTCATGGTGACTATCAGCCAATCAGTGAATAAACGCCCTTACTTGGCAGTGTTTGGGTGAAGAAAGCTTTGTGTAGTTGTCAGCCTGAGATTTATGATGGTAAAACTATATTTGGCAGGCAAATCAATGTGTTGTCCACTCTTTGTGTTTCTGCCCTCATTTTAAGTCAACCTCTTGATATTCAACTAGAATATTAAGAGACTGGATCTTTGGAGCAGTTTTGTTATTAATAGATCACTTTTTATAAACTGTGTATAAGATGACTAGGTATTTGTATACATATCCAATGAAGGCAATCCCTGGTATTTCTTTATATTTGTAATTGCAAATGTCAGATCTTGAAAGTGAGTGGGTATTAAAGGATATCTTTTTATGTCTATTATTAAAACATGTCGAGTGATCTATAAATTACCTTACATAGATAAACAGTGGATTAAAATTAGGCACTCTCGTTCTGTCATCACTATAATATTAATCATTGGAGTTTGGGTCTTTAATGTTAATATATACCTTTTAGCAGTATATGTCACTACATATTAAATTACATGATAGCTGACAGATTCTTAAATCAAAACATTTTTTCTCTCCTTATGTCATAACATGATAAGAAAGAAAAAGTAATTTTTGCTTACATAGAATATTGTTTAATCTTTGTACATGTTGTTTTTTATTGTTTATATTTGCAGTGAACTAAGATGTTTTTTATCAGTGCTTATTCTTGTTCACATACATACCAAAATAGGTGATAAACATTCTTATTTAATGTACAAAGATCTAAAGTAATGCCCATAAAATAAATACAATTTTATCAATTTTTAGTAAAAAAAAAAAAAATTGGAATAAAATACCAAATCTTCTAAGTTATTTATTTTCTTTCACCTAGAATGAATTTTGTTATCCAAAACCAAGTTTTTAAAATGATGAGACACATGATTTTTATGTCTTAATAAATTTAAAATAGAAAGACATTACATGTCTTATGGCAAAAAAAAAAATGAGCCAATTATTTTCACTCCTCATAAATTCTAAACATTCAGAAAAGTATGGATAAATTGCATATAATTAATTGACATAAAAGGTAACCGCTAAAGAGTAGGCAGGTAAGGTTTTCTGCATGTTAGTTAAAGCCAAAAACAAAACTTCCTCTACAAATTCAGTCATCCTAATTTTTCCATCTGCTACTGCACAAATTCAGTCAAGAAAAGAAACTTGTATGGAGTAGGCACATAGCAAGATCATACTTTGTGTAGAGTTAGCAAATAAATAAACCAATTTATCTTTACCTACTGCTCATTAGACAAATAAAAAGTAGATCTTTCTCCATTCAAAACTATAATTTTTTTCTATTATAGTTTTGTTATGATTATATATTTGTCTCCCCTATTAGACTATGAGATCCATAGGAGCCATATCATATAGAAAATTGTGTATTTAGCTTTTCAAACAATAGTTAGCCCTCAAAAAAAAATGAGTGAATATAAAGAAGCTGATTTTTAAGAATTTATTGTGGAAGTTAAAAATGTACCACTTTGTTGGATTTTTTTTCTTCCTTAAATTCTCTTTAACTTAAAATAGTCAATTAATCAAATAAAATTTATTATTATATCTGATGGATTGATATCAAAAATAAATCTATAAAAATGAGAAAAAATGTCTTGACAGGTAGATAAAAAGTTTCAAAATAATGTCATATGTTAATGATTATGTTTAAATATTTTAAATACTATTTTTAAAATAAATATGAATACCAACATAGCCTTAAAAATAACTTTTAATCAATTTATAGGTCTTAAGACATTTTTCACATATATTTACTCATATCCTTATTCTAATTTTACAGATAAGAAATATAAGGGACAGAAATATTTTAAAAACTTGGTGAAAGATAGAAGAAAGTTATTCTAATTCCAATCTAGTCATCTTTCTACTATCAAAAAAGACTTTTATTCCCTATCTCTCTTTGTAACATGTCTATTTAAAAAATAGGCTTGGCAAATTTAGTCGCATACTACTGTTTTTTGTTTTAAGAAATTTTTTTAAATCTCAAGTCTCAAGGTCTTTTTTTATAACATATTGTTAATAACCAACACAGCTGTCCATCATGGAAAAACTAAATTTCACAGACTGTTGTAGACTTTTCAGTAATATTTAAATAGTAATATCATTGGGATCATATACCTGGACAAAATGTCATCATTAGAGCATAAAAGTTTTGGTCTAGAGTCTCTGAGAGTTGCATGGGACCTATATACTGCTGAGTACGCATACACCTCCAGCTGAATTAACAGCTTGCAACTACAGTTTTATCAACCTGATGACCTAAACTAAGACCAAGGGAGAAAGTGTCGATAAGACATTTTAATCTTCCATAGTCACTGTTTGCATTTTTTTTATTTTTTTTTTTTTGATATCCCACACTACTTTGCTTGGTTTCTGTTCTATTTTAAAAACATGGTTTACTTTCTGTTTTATTCATGCTCTGTCATTGTCAACTTTGCATAGAATCTAGAAAGTAGACTATTAGCCCTTCAGAAAACTAATACTTGAACATTTAACATAATTTATACTCACTATGCCAGGAGGTATTCTGAACTAACAACAAATATTCTATCCATAAAAAGATGGTTGGTGCATTTTAAATTAGTCTCCATAAGGGCTGGCTTTAGTTCAAGTGGTTACTTTGTCATGGCAGACTACTAAATAAGTCTCCATATGTATTCCAACATGTAGTTACTATAGGAGTTTTTTAGATGGGATAGATGTATGTGGCAAAAGTTATAGGTTGTATTTGTTGTTGTGTTTCAAGGGGCCTCTTCATTCTATAGAACTTGGCAAATAAAATGCAATATGTATAGCATAAACTTTTATTTCGTTAATATTTATGTAAATAAAAGAATAACAAAAGTTTTTACTTACATTCACCTTTGGTATACTCAATAAATAAGGCACAAATGAACAAAAATATTTGATACGTTCTTTTGTTTTATTTCAAAATGTGCATTGACTATAAAAGAACATTAAGTACATTTTGTAAAATTATATAAAATATTTATATTTTACTATGTAAATAATTAAAATTAACATTAAAAATCTCTAATAAAAATGTAACTGTCATACACATTAAAAAGTCAATGTTCCCTATTACTACAGTGAAATAATGGTTTATTGATTTGGGTACAAAACATTATATAATTCCTGTGTTTTCCCTAAATTAAATAGAAGTTAAATTAATAATCTCCTAAGTAACCAGTGATATGTGGCATTTATGGAGTTTAAATTTTTCTGCATAAATTCAAATATTGTTGTCCTTTTTACATCATGCTGATAATTTAACTTTTTTTGCTCTTCCTCCTTTATTTATAGAAGCTCAGAACTATTTTTAAAAAATGAATAAAAAGGAGTACAAAGGAAAATATGACTCAATCTTTAAGGATTTGATTAAGAAAAGAGAAAAAAATCTGTTTCTGAACGGATTGGCAAATTCTAACAATTGTAATGAAACTCAGAACAATTTATAGATTTGGGATATTTCTTTTGTTTTGTTTTAGTTTAAAAATTAAAATGTTATTTGTTATATTTAAAGTCAATCAGCTTTTTTCCCATGATTAGCAAACAGTTTTTTCCCCTAAATTACACAGTAGTAATAAGTGAATTGCAATTTTTTCACTCTGGATGTTAAAAAGAATTTGGCATTTCATATGTAATTTTCTCTCACTATTATACTCTTTTTTAAAATTCAAATGACTAAAATATCTGTCTTTATCTACTGGTATTCTTACTCTGACATATTATCTTCTTCACAAAGATTGACAGTTAAATCTGGCAATATAGAATGTGCTATTGGTTGTGGACATCTCTTTTGAAAATAGATCAGTCACTATACTAAGTTCACTCAGTACTATATCTGATTTGTCTGCTTGCTTCTTTCTTTATATTTATGGATTGTGTTATTTTAGAAGCTACTGAACCATGCAAATAGCATTCCAACTATTTGAAACTATCTGTTTGAGATGATATTACTGGTGGTTGTTTGTCTTTTGTTAATGTCTAGTCAAAAATTTTTTTAATAACTTGACAAAATAGCTAAAAATATTACTTCTTTGAGTATTACCTATAAGGAATTTAGTGCCTGGTTATCATGAGAGAGTTGCTTTTATATAATTTGAAACACATAGCAAAGGTTAAGAAAATATCTTTGCCATCCTTCAGGAGGAAAATCATTTGATATAAGAAAACAGTGAATCAAAATTCTAGGAAATCTCATGATTGAATTGTGAAACTTTGTGTTTAGAATTAGAGTGATTAGTAATTTAACTTTAGTAAGAGTTTTTTGTTGTGCAAGGTTTTGTTTTGTTTTTTTTTTATATTGTTGTTGCTGTAATTTTTTTTTAACTACATTTAGTTCAGTAATTAATTTAGTAATAATATTTTCTCTGTTAGAAAAGGATCTATTTTACTGGCATTTACACTTTTTAGCCTAGTTTTAAACCTGTCTACCTATTAATCTGATTAACTATTATGAAATTTTTCTGTTATTAAATGAAAACATTAAAACACTACGAATTACTGGGCCCCATCCCTCAGAATTCTGATTTTAATAGAATTAAGATAGGCCCAAGAAATTGCATTTGTAACAAGTTCTTTGGTAACGTTAATGCTGCTAGTCCAGAGATTGACTTTGAAAAGCACTGAGTTAAATAATATCTGTTAAACATCAAAAAGACAGAGAACCTATTCATAGCATCCATCTCAAGGCATTATAAAAAAAAACGTAAAACAAATGAAAGAGAAAGAATAATGAAGCTAAAAGCAGAAGTGAACTTAAATAGAAAAGGAAAATAAAATAGAATCAATAGGCCCAGAGATTTTTTTAAAAGAAGAGTTGATAAAGCCTTAACAAATTCGAATGATGAAATAAGACACAAATAATATCAGAAATGAAAAAAGGAACATCACTATATATCCCAAAAGATAAAAACAGAATATTTTGAAAAATCACTATATACTAATAAATTTGAATCTTAAGATGAAATTTTAGAATTCTCAGGAAAAATAACTATTTTATTGTTAACACAAGAAGAAAATGAAAGTCATATCTATGTTAAAAATTGAATATGAATAATGAAGCATTGGAAAAAGAAGTGGAAAAAATAATTCCTTTTGCAATTGCAACAAAAAGAATAAAAGACCTAGGAATAAATTTAATGGAACATGTGAAGGACCTATATAATGAAAACTATAAGACCCTGTCAAAGGAAATTGAAGAAGATACAAAGAAATGGAAAAATATTTTGTGTTCCTGGATTGGAAGAATCAACATAATTAAAATAACCATATTACCTAAAGTATTATACAAATTTAATGCAATCCTCATCAAAATCTTATTGGTATTTTTTAAAGAAATAGAACAAAAATTATCAAATTTGAATGAAAGCACAAAAGATCCCGAATTGCCAAAGCCATCCTGAGAAAAAAGAATGAGGCTGGAGGCATCACTCTGCCTGACTTCAAATTATACTACAAAGTGACAGTAATCAAAATAGCATTATATTGGCAGCAAAACAGACACATGGACCAGTGGAACAGAATTGAGAGTCCAGAAGTAAACCCATATTTACATGAGCAAATAATTTTTTACAAAAAAAAGCCAAAAACATACAGTAGAGAAAGGAAAGCCTTTTCAATTAATGGTGCTGGGAAAATTGGAAGGCCACCTGCAAAAGAATGAAACTAGACTGTTGTCTATTACCACACAGCAAAATTAACTCAAAATGAACTAAAGACCTAAATATAAGACCAGAATCAATAAAATGCATAGAAGAAAACATAGGAACTAAATTCAAGAACCTTGGTCTTTAAAAGGATTTTATGAATTTGACCTCAAAGGCAAGGGAAGTAAAAGCTAAAAGAAATGAATGAGACTACATCAAACTAAAAAGCTTTTGCTCAGCAAAAGAAATCATCAACAAGGTAAAGAGACAACCATCAGAATGGGAAAATATATTTGCAAGCAACGCCTTTGATAAGGGTCTAATATCCAAAATATACAAAAACTCAGCTCAATAAAAACAAAAAAACAAACTATCCAATCCAAAAATGAGCAGAGGACCTGAACAGACACTTCTCCTTAGAGGACATACAAATGGCCAAAAAATATATGACAAGATGCACAACATTACTAGCTATTAGAGAAATGCAAATCAAAACCACAATGAGATACCATCTCACACCTGTTAAAACAGCTATAGTTGACAGGACAAGTAATAACAAATGTTGAATAGGATGTGGAGGAAAAGAAACCCTCATAAACTGCTGGTGGGATTGCAAATTGGTACAGTCACTATGAATAACAGTATGGAGATTCCTCAAAAAACTAAGAATTGATCTACCATATGATCCAGCAATCCTTCTACTGGGTATTTACCCCAAAGTCTTGAAAACCCATATCTGAAAAGATTTTTATAGAAGCACTATTCACAGTGGCCAGGACATGGAAGCAACCGAAGTATTCTACGATAGATGATTGGCTAAAGAAGCCATGGTACATATATAAAATGAAACATTACTCAGCCCTAAGAAGAGATGAAATACTGCCATTTACGACAACCTGGACTTACCTCGAGATAATCATGCTAAGCAAAATAAGCCAGACTGAAAAAGTTCAAAATCACGTGATATCACTTATATGTGGGATATAAACCTAAGAGCAACAAATAAACAGGACAAACAGAGACTCAAAGACATGAACAATGGACTAGTGGTTACCAGAGAGTAGGGGGTGGGGGAAGAGGGAAGAGGTAGACAGAGTAAAGGGGATGAAATATAGGCGAGTTGGGGGAGGGTGAAATGGATAAAGGGAATCAAATATATGGTAGCTGAAGGAAACTGGACTCTGGATGGTAATCACACAATAGAATATATAGATGTCAAATTATAATATACACCTGAAAAATATATAATTGTATTAACCAATGTTACCCAAATAAACTTAAAAAAAAAGAATCACCATAAAAAATGAAAATAAAAAAAATATAGTAAGAAACTCTTTCTCGCTATTTCAAAAAAAAACCTGAATATTTTAATAAAAATTTTTAACAGAGAAAACTCCAGGCTAAAATGAGGCCACCAGTTTTATTTAAAGAAGACATATAATTTTAACAAACTCTCCCAGAAAGTAATAAACTTATTTCACCCTTTTTCTCAAAAGAAAGTTGCTGAGTTCACAATTCTGGTTAAATATTTATTTTCACTCCTAACTAAATTTATTTTACCTTCTTGTTTCCATTGTTGCTTCCCAGACTTCTGTTGTCAGTCTAATTTACATTTATTTGATCTATCCTTTCTCTTGAGCAACTTTTAAGACCATTTCTTTTGACTTTGATGTTCTGTAGTTTCATTATAGTTGTCTAGTTTTTTTATCTTTATATTTTATATGTTACATTTTTAAATTTGTGAGCTCATCTTCTTAATATGTTGTAGAAAAGTCTCAGACACTTTCTCTTCTTCACCATGATCTCTAGTCTGTTTTTCTGGGACTTCCTCTGAAAATATGCTAGACATTCTTTTCTCCACGTATCTTAAGCTGTCATATTTTGCACCTCAGTCTCACTCTACTATATTTGAGTAGTTTCTTTGAGTGTGTCTTTTAGTTCTCTAGTTATTACTTTAACATTGTCTAAACTATTATATAACACACACATTAAGTTTAATTTTCAACAGTTGCATTTCTTATTTCTAAAAATTAACTTGTCTACAGCCATGCCACTCTGAACAAACCCTATCCCATCTGATCTCAGAAGTTAAGCAGGGTCGAGCCTGGTTAGTACTTGGATGGGAGACCACCTAGGAAGACCAAGTGCTGTAGGTATAAAAAATAAAAATAAAAATAAGGGATTGTAAACTGACAAGGTCCTTGCAATCTATGAAGTCAACTAAGGGTTGCCTTACCTTAAAAAAATAAAAATAAAATAAAAAATAAAATAATAAAAATCAATTTGGTCATTCTTGATCATTTTTTTTTGCTTGTTCATTTTTTATTCTACTTTTTATTTATTGAAACTTTTACTACACTAGTGTTTTATATTCTATGTCTCATAATTCTATTATCTATACTCTTCAGGTAGGGACTTCAAACTTCAACGTTTATGTTGACTCTCACTCATAATGCCTTATTTTATTTCGTATTTGTGATTTCCCTTCTATTGCGAGCTCAAAGTTTTCTGAATTTGACCTGTAAAAATAGCAAAGGCCTACATTTGGGATTAATTAATCAAAAGAGAATTTGCAGTTTTAATGTAGGACCACTTTAGAACTTTTCAAGCTTCCAGCTTAATGCAGGAATCAGAGGTTTAGTCTAATCGACAAGTAGCAGCCCACAGGTAAGCCTCCTTGTCCAGCACTGGTACTGACATTTACTTTTAGGACTTCTCTGGCCTTGGTGAGATCAAATGGATTAATTAATTTGTTTCCCTAACTTTATTGAGAGCCCAGCAATGCATTTAAAATACATTAGATGTATTTTTAACTAGGATCTTGGTTGTATTGAGGCATAAAGGCCTTTCTGGGTATTTAGACCACCGGTATTAGAAGCACTAAGTCAAAAAGTAACAGGTTTTCATTGTAGAATTTGGAAAATCTGTAAAAGCTAAAGTAAAAAAAAAAATAATAATAAAATTCCTATCACTGAGCCATTCAGATTACCCCAGGTAATAAGTACATAAATACACATTCAATAATACAAATATAAACATTTATAGGTAGATAGAATTTTCATACTATTTAGATCAAGAATGCCAAATATATGATCTGATTGTTTTCACCACTACCTTCTTTACCCACACACGACAGACAACATTAGTCAATTACTGCTTTCCAACGCTGGGACTACTAGCTTCATGTCATGTCATCAAATTCATGTCATCAAAAATTATAGGCGACAAGTATCAGTCAATTTGAGTTAGTTGGTAGATAAGTTGATGGTCTTTCTTTTCTTTTAAACAAAGTTAATAAGTAATGTTTATTTATTTTCAGAGTTGTTAGATGTTAAAATTAGCAGAAGCGATTTTATGAAACACAAATAAAAAGAATTACATTATTTTTACCTAATGAAACTTTCATAAAATGTAGCACAGAGAACATAATTAGGAATTAAAACTGTCCCTCCCCAAATAGTAAATGTCAACACATATATGGCATAGGAGGAAAACGTTCCAGGTATCAGCATGGATTAACATGTATATTAGAAATGAGATGTGTTATGCCACAAATAATGTTCACCCTAATGATAATGCATCTTTATTGAATATCTAAAATATATCAGAACTATACTGGCAGTTAGAGGTGCAGAAGGAAGACACAGCTCTGTCTTCAAAGATCTAAATTTTGTTCATAAAGATTTTAGTTCAAGAAGTCAACCAACTACAAACTTTATTCAGCCTGACTCCTGATATGTTAATAGAGTTTTATTGGAACACGGTCATTCTTATTTGTTTATGTATTGTCTGTGGCTGCTTCTGTGCAAACACAACAGAGTTGAGTAGTTATAGCCTAGAAGATATGGCTGAAAATATTTACTTTCTGAGCCTTTACAGAAAATGTTTGCTGATCCCTATGAGTTACTCAGCGGTTAATTACACAAATTTAAAAATTGGCAAGAACCTGAAAATTTACCTACTTTGCTGCTTCCTAAAACTCACCACCTCACTTTTATTCTAAAGTAGCCTTGCCTTAAGGCTTGACTCCTACTATAAATTGCCAAGACTGCCCGAGCCTGCCGGCTAAGATCGAGCAGTTCCTGAGAGGGGGAGTGAGGATTGAGAAAGATAGAAAAAGAGAGAGAGACAGAGAGAGAGACAAAGAGATAGAGTCGGGAGGGCTAACAGTAAATACTGCGCCCCGAGTTTATTAAGCACATCATATTTATACCCTTGGAAATGCATGGGGAAGCAAAATCCACAGATATTCTAACAATTGCTGACATTTACATAAGTTTTCTCACAACCTCTTTTATCCTATTCTCTGTCTCCCATTCCCTGGGGCAAGGAACGTTCAACTCTTTACATTAAACCAAACTTCCTCCTGCATAGAGCCCACCTGCCCTGCAAACTTCTAGCTTGCAGGCAACTTTAACCTTGTCTCAAGACAGGCAGCAAAAATGGCTCCCAATACAAGACCTCCTTGAAGATAAATAGCTCCTAGGCATCTGCTAAACCATGGTTAATCTCAGTACAAATTCAAATCTATCTGTTTTCTTTTATCCAAATTTAGGCCGTCTATTTTCATATTTACATGCACACTCCATCATTTGCTTCTATTAACAGAAACTAGAAAAAAGATAAATGACATAGAAGTACCAAATTTATAGTTCCAAAATTAAGACTTCTGCGATTGAGAAGAGTCTTAGGGTTTTATTTGAGTTAGGAATTCTGATAAGTATGAGGAGTAGAAAAATTATTTTAGTCAAAGAGAATGGCAAAAGTAGAATGAAGAAAGGAAGGTACATGCATTTTTCAGAGGCAAGACCAAAACAAAACAAGAGTCAATGGGCCTAGGATAAGTGAAAGAGAATTTAAAAGAGCAGTTTTAAATGTGAAAGACCTTAAATTAAAAAACAAAACAAAACAAAACTGGATTCTTTTTTTAAGGCATTAGTGGTGCAAAAGCTTTGACTAGGAAGATTTAAATACATGTAAGGTCATTTTTCTTAACAAATTGAAATTGTGAATATCATATATAATTTGTAATGTGTGTCATCTTTATTGTGTGTGTATATGGATATACAAAATATATTTATCTTGATTCATTTTTTTAAACAAGCCATTATTATCTTCATTTTATACATGAAGAAACGGGTTGATTTGGAGAGATTTAACAAATTGCCACTGAAGATACAAGCTCCTGCATTTAAATTCTAGCCATTCTGACCTAGGCCCCTGCTCTTACCCACTATCTAATCAATTTTAGGTCAATTAATGAAGTTATGTATATTGATTATGACCATTTCCATTTGATAGCAAATTCAGAGGAACCAGAAACACCTCACCAAAAAGAAAAAAAATAGAGAATGAATAAAAGAAAAATGTTTGGCAAGAAGAACTTACAAATATGGCTCACATATCCTTAACTTCAATAAAAGGGAAATGAGCTATGAAATTATTGAGGGAGGCAGTATATGAAAATGAAGGCATTGATACTTTATTCAAACCTCTTAATATATAAAGTTAAATATTCACTTCATTTTAAGTGAATGATTCTGTCAAAAGAATTAATTTTCTGAGCAATGAGGATAGTCATTTAGCATGAATCCACCATTTGCAATTTATGAACCAAATTATACTTTTTCAGAAAAAAAGGAAGTTCATGCAATGCATTTAAACTACATCAAGACCAAATCAAAAATGTTTTTCTAAAATTGAAGAAATCACCAAGTAAAAATTAATCACCTGCACCCTTAGTAGACAGCGACCATTGCAGCATAATATATAACAAATAGTTTTCCCAGATGGATTTTTAAAACTTTAGTACTTTATTCAAGATATGTGAAGGCAGAGATCAGTTACCAACGGAAAAAGAGAACTCTCACAGCAACAGAAGTTTCAACAGTCCTGGTGTCTCAGGAAAGTCCTTTTAAATACACTTTAGTTTTCTAAAGAATTTATAGGGGTTCTTGTCAAAATGCCCACCAGAGCCTGACAGGTAACTGGAATGGGAAAACAGGCTGTATGGACACTGGAAAAAGGAACAACTTTCTCTGTATGTGGGAAGCAACAACACCTCAGAATCACTTCATTGTTTTCATAAGAAAATAGGACATCATTGTTACAAGCTGTTCCAGTTTTTCAATAAAAACTAGAACTCCAGCTACTTGGGTGAAATTACCTACATTTTAAAAAATTTGGTAATTAAATCAAAACATTTAAGATGCTGAGCAGACGAAAACCACATTTGCAGGCTACATAGACCATCAGGCTGCACTTTACCTATTTTTCACTGGAACATCTGTTATTTACCAAAAATTGAAGCAAAACATGAATGCACATAAAGAGAAAAAAATATTAAGAGAAAACCATGGTACTTTTTATATAAAAGAGATAATGACCTAATTTCCTGATTTATCTTTCTTTCATTTCTTCCATTTTTACTCATTTGTTCATTCTTCCATTTATCAAAGATTTGCTTATTGTCCCCTAGGTGTCAAACTCAGCAGCTGATGACAGAAAAAAAAAATCATGTAATTAAATAATCATAGCTATTTATCATGTGCTAGTTAAGGTATATACCAAGTACTAAGAGAACACAGTGTGGGAATGTTAACTAGCCCCAGGGAAATCTGGAAGCCTCGCTGGATTTAATGGACAGCTGTTAGTTTTGCTGGCTTACCATCAATTTCCCCTTTTGCTGAGGACATTGCTTCAATTTAGTATGAGGAAGATTTTATTCTGGGTATGTTAATCAAAACCACGTCCAATTTTTATTTCTTATTCATGCTTTATGTCCTGCACAGGATAGAGGGGGCTTCATTGACACACAAGAACTCAGCAGCCAAGGTTCTACCTCCTTTTGCAACAGCACCAGGATAATATGGCAACTACAGCTAGAGAGGCTTGCCTTAGCTTTTTTTCTGTCTTAGTTTAGACGTGATAGATTAGACATGTCACTTCCTCTCATTGGCTCAAATTATCCACATGGTTTTATTTAACTTTAAGGAGGCTTGGACATGTGAAAGAACATGTGGAGCCATCATCCTATGCCTTGATGGAACTGTCCATCAAGATGTCCTCTAGCACCAGGTTGAGTCATGGACATGTTACCCAAGTTGGGCAATCAGATAATTTCTTCCTTTGAATCTTGAACTGAATCTCACAGAGTCCAAAAACAGAACCAATTCATTCTAATATCTTCATCTGATAGACTATCCATTAGTTCCTGCAGTCTAGATCCTTGAATTTTTTTTCCTGTGGCTTGGAAGTTCAACTTATTCTATCATTCACTGAGCCATTCATGTATTTCCAAAAACAAACAAACAAACAAACAAGTAAATGAAAACCTATTTTATTGCTCACACCAGTTAGAGTCATTTTGGCAAATGATCAATGATAACTGAGCAAGGTAATATACAAAGTAAGGCTTAAAGGATGACTAAGAGTTTGATATAATAAATATGAGTTGGTGTAGGGAGATTAAGGGGCAGGAGATGGCAAATGGCAGAGAAGTAAGATAGAGCCAAGTAGTAGTAGGTACAAGTACAAGTAGCTCTACATGGCTGGGAAAAGGATGTGTGACTATAAGGATGACCAGCATTGATAAAGGGTCTGTAGGTGTGGAAATAACAGTAGAGATCTTCTACATCATGCTAATGCAATTTAGATTTCATCCTGTGGACCAGTGCACATGACCCAGTAAGAGAAGGGTGGCTACAAATAGTTGGAGGCCATTGAAGGCTTCTAAGTAACTGATTTCACCATTATTTTTAATTTTTTAAAAAGCAGTTTTATTGAGATATGTTCACATACTATAATATTTACCCATTTAAACTATACAGATTAGTGGTTTTTAATATATTCACAGAGTCATGCAACTATCACTACAATCTATTTTTTAAACTTTTCATCACTCCAAAGAGAAACCCCGTACTCATTAGTTTTAACTCCTCTTTCCCCTAACTCCTGACAACCAATAACTTTTGTTCTGTCTCTAAAGATTTTTCTATTCTGGACATTTTACATAAATGGAATCATACAAAATGTGATATTTTTTGACTGGCTTTGACTAGCATAATGTTTTCAAAGCTCATCTATGTTGCAACATGTATTGGTACTTCATTCTTTCTTATTCCTGAATACTATTCACTTGTATAGTTATACTATATTTTGTTTATTCCTTCATTAATCATTGGACATTTAGGATGTTTTCATCTTTTGGCTATTATAAAAAATGCTGCTATGAACCTTCAAGTACATGTTTTGTGTGAACATATATTTTCATTTCTCTTTAGTATATACCTAAGAATATAATTGCTAGGTAATATGTA
This sequence comes from Macroglossus sobrinus, assembly GCA_004027375.1. Lineage (NCBI taxonomy): Eukaryota > Metazoa > Chordata > Mammalia > Chiroptera > Pteropodidae > Macroglossus > Macroglossus sobrinus. The sequence continues at coordinate 704,931 of PVKZ01000538.1, forward strand.
TGTTTAGTAATTTAAAGGAGTATCAAACTACACTCTAAAGCAGCTGCATCATTTTACATTCTAATCAGCAATGTATGAAAATTCCAATTTCTCTCTATACTAGCCAAAACTTGTTACTGTATAGTTTTCCAAACTTCCAACTGCTGGTTATATGCTTGTGAAAAATTACTGTTTCTATATGTTTCTTTCATCCCCCCAAAATCCCAACTCATATAACCTAAGAATTTGTAACCAATTTGTGATAAATGATAAAGAAAAGAGAATCTAAGATTTCTCTCAGGTTTGTAGTTTGGATGATTAGAATAATTATGCTGCCACTCTATAATACATAAGTTACAGGAGCAAGAGGGCTGAAAAGATGAGCTCCATTTTGAATATGCCAATCATCCTAACTATCCATCGGATATACCATCAACTACTTGTGACAGATATTTGAGAATCACATACACTTTGGTGGTAGATAAACCCATAAAAGTAGACGAGGTGTAAGATGAAAAGAGAATAAGATCGAAAAATGAACCCTTAGTGGAGCAGCTGAAAACAAACAAAGAAACAAACACTTTAAAGAGAATGGAAATGGGCCAGAAAGGTTGAAATCATAAATGAGAACACTTTGTAGGTTTAAAGTCTGAGGGAAGAAAAGAGGAGAGAGGTTGATCTGCAGAGACGGTAAAAGATAATGAATTCAAAAGGTTCTCTATGGAGATGGAAGCAAAAGGATTCAGCCTAGAGAAGAGACATTTTCTTAGAAGGATATTTTTGTGGTTCTGGGATGAAAAAGTTAGTTTTTCCAGAAGAATCACTCCTGTATGGAAGAGAAAGCCATTCTCCTTCCTTTGGAGCAGGAAGAAATGGGAAAAAATGGTTGTCAATGAAGATGAGTTTAAATTAGGATGGAGATTTGCTGAAGGGGCTATATTGTTTTCTGTTTTGTTTTCTTTTCCTATGAAATAGCTGCTTGCTATCCTGTTGGAGATAGGCCAAAATGTCTGCTAAAACCAATGTGAGGGAGGAATTAATAACATAAATGTATATTTCCAAGACCATTCTTTTATAATTTTCTCCCTTTTTTCCCCAGTGTCATTTCAGGCCCTCATTCCAATTCTCTGCATGAGAATTTCTCTGCCACCTATTTCTATCAAATCCACACTATATACTGTTGCAAATTAATCCCCTTAAAATACAGTTTCAATTATTTGACCACTACCACCACCACCGCCACCACCACACACACACACACACACATGCACGCAAGCATGCACTTATACATATACACAGACTTAGGAAACTAATCTCTTATTCCCCACTGAATTGAGTCCTTCTGACCCCTAAAATATTTATCTCACTTTATTAGATATATTCTATGCCCCAACTAACATAAACAATTTCTTATTCCTATAGTTATCCTTGTATCTTCTTATTTTCATATCTCTGCTCTACCTTCTTATTTACGTCCATTTTTGCAATCTCAGGATCTATGATGAGTTGGGAGGAGGGCCATTTAACTTAGATCTTACATCCACAAAAGACTCCACAATGATCTTCATACATGCTCATGGAGAGATGTTATATGTTTAATGTTAAAATATAATTTCTCATATTTGAATGTTTAAAATTACTTCAATTTTTAATTTATTTGTAATTTCTTTATTAATGTACTAAATGCCTCAATAGAAATGAAAGTCTCACTTTAATTTAGGTCTCACTAGAATTCTAAGAGTACCCATTCAAGCTTAATAATAACAAAACATCAAAGGCTAATATTTACCACAGTGCTTATTTTATGTAGGCAATGTCCTGATTCATTATTTTTTTTATTGAAGCCTTCAACAACAGCCTCATGAAGTAGGTGTTATTATTATTTCAATATTACAAAGAAGGAAACTGAGGTTTACTGAACATAGGTAAATTGGTAAAAGTCACAAAACTCAGAAGCCACCTATTTCATAAGTTAGGTTTTTAAAAAATTCTGCTAAATTATGTGCTCTTTCATTTCTTTGAAACCCTCCTACAGCAAATGTTCATATTTGTATAAAATAATATTTAGTTTGTATCATACCTTTATTGAAAATATGACTAATCTCCAAAATAGTCTGACAGCTTCTTAAAATTAAGAATTGAGAATAAATGGTTCTTTGTACCTCACGGGTCAACACTGAGCCTTGCACACAGTACGACTTCATCATGTCCCTTGCATTATATTTTAATATTGCAGTCACCTGATCACAACAGCTTTAAAATAAATTCAACATTTTTATGCAGGAAATAAAAATGCAGGTCGATGTTAGTGTAATTACCAGTACGGTAAATCAATAAGTACTGAAAGCATTAGCACCATAAAGAATATGAGGCCAGTAATGACAAGTAATGGAGAAAAATCTAATGTTTGTTCTTGCAGAGATTTTCTCTCATTCTCCATTCTTCCTTTACACCTACACTTAATTAGCATCTAGTATAGTCTTCTGTTCTTTCTCCTTTAATACTAAATTTAAACACTTACTGGGTAATGAAAATAATATGTAAAAGTGTCCTTGCCGTCTGTGTTTTTGGTTCTAAAGGTGAGAGAAATAAACTCAAAAATATGTGAATCAAATAGTAATCTACTAGAATTGGTGAAATCAGTTATATGTTCTTACATAGGATATATATCACATTATTCTTTATTCTCTTCTTATTTTTTGTAATTTTATTCTTTTTATGTCTTCTTAGATATCATATTCTATGTTCTTCTTCTCTTTCTTTTCTTTAACTGCTTGGACCTCTTTCTTACTTTTTTTCTTTCCCTCTGCCTCTCTTATTTTCTAAAATAACTCAGAATTTCCTGTAAAAATCAAAAACACTAAAGAAAATTTTATAATAGAATTATCCTTACAATTTTCAAAGCCAATTCACACTTGCCAGCATAAAACAAGGTATTAAAATGTATTATATTCTCTTTGGTAATTAGACCTGACATAGTTTATATGATACATCACTTAAATACATATTTCCAAATTTAGATCTAAAAATTCAGAAGCATCTCAATGTATGAATCCTTGACAACTGGTCACAATAATTCTCATTTTTATGTAAATTATTTATTTGTTATTTTTTTAGTGGTATCTAGTGATCGTTTTTTCATTCTCAAGTTAACATTGGGTAGGTACATGTTCATATATTGCAGCATTTGCTCTCTATGTACATATATTTTTTTATTTATAGGCTTTGAGATACCCAACATTTTGTTTACAATATTATAAAATATTAGCTAAAGCTTCATTGTACTTGTTTATTTTATAGATTATTAAAATGTTTTTCTTGTATAGCTTTTGGCACACAGACAATAAGTAAGCAAACCCTTAAGTTGATAGAAATAAAAGATCACTGGTTCCTCTTACAGCCTAAGTAAAATTTGACTAGAATTCTTTTACCTTTTGCCACAGCTTTTCATGAAGTATTAATGAGAGATTTGGCCCCAACACTGTGCATTAAACTCATTCTCCTCTAGAAGCTGGAAAGACTTAGGGATTCAGTCAGATGTTCAATGTGTGGGAAAGAGACTTATAAATAATAATACAGAAACTCTATGTAACACCATATAATTTACAGAGCAATTTCACATGTGTTAACTTTATATCTAGTTTCAAAGAAAGCATTAAGCATGTTCCATCATCTTATAAAAGCTGGGGAAAGAAAATTGACAGGAAGAAACCCAAATTGGAACATAAAGGAGTTTGGCAATTTTGCTAAAATTTTATCTAGATCTTAGGGGAGTAGGACAATATTGCCATAAACATAGTTAATATGTCTTATTTTTTTAAAGCCAAGATATAAAGATAGTATCCATCAAATAAGATTAGCATCAGGTTGCATATAACAAAACAAAACAAAATTTAGAATAATCCTGATGTAAACAAGATAGAAGTTAATTTCTCTCAGCAGACTTGGACTAGAACAGCAGCTTCCTCAAATCATGTAGAACTCTGATTCACTACCCCTGTAAACAGCCTTCATCCTCATTGCAAAATATGGCTGCTTGATCTCAAACCATCACATCAGAACTCCAGTGGTAGAAGAGAGAAAGAGAAGACCAGCAATCTCTTCCTATTAAAGGAGACTTCTGGAATACTTCACACATCTTTTTGACTTGCATTTCAAAATATTAAATACATGGCCACCTTGGTTGCAAAAGAAACACAAATGTTGTATTTTACCTTGGTGGAGATAAGCCTCCTAAGTTAAAAAAAAAAAAAAAAGAGTAGATGTGGGGTAGGCAGCTGGCAGTCTCTGCTACAGAGAGAGTGGCAGGGGAGAAGGGAGGCATAGAGATAGGCAAAAAGGAGGGCAGAAAAGAGATTACCAGCTCAAATTCCTATTACCTTGGGTATTAGTGCTACCATCCTTCAAGGCTTCCATAAATAAAAATTGAAAATCCAATTCACTGACCATTTATAAAGCAGCTGAGAATGCAAGACTAAACATTGATGGTTGTGTTTTGGGAGTAGTAGTAGGCACAATAATAGTGGTATTAATAGTGGTAGTTGTAATAATACTAGTTCTTTTAGTACTCAATTTATATTCTCAGAAAAGCCTGTAAAATTATTTAAAAGGATAACAAAACTAAGCTTCAATTTGAATAAAGATATAATTTTATTCTCTATGCTTTTCTGACTTTTCCAGTAGGCATTTATAATTCATTATACTTCAAATAAACTGATGGGCATTTTACTGTAACTAACTAGATTGAAGCAGCTTTCAAAAGGCTAAAGGAGTCAGTATAATATGGTTAAGAAGATGAAATTTGAAGTTGAATTTAAACCTAGACTCTTTCTGTGAAAAGCAATGTGTGACTTTCACCTTCAGTGATTCACTCTAAGCCTCAGTTTCCTAAATCATAATACAGAGATAACAAAAAACAAAATTATTGAACTTAGAGGGTTATAGAGCATTAAATAAGATACATAAGATGTATAGGATTAATAAGTGTTCATAATTTTTTTCTAAAATTTACTCAATAAATTATTGGAGTAATCAAGAATTATTTTTTTAATAAAAATTCCAAGGACAAAATATCTCTGAATACTTCAGTAGTATCTATAAGGTTAACAAAGAAACAAAGATAAATGCTTATAGTTAGGCAAAATATGCCTCGTTAGATAATATTACTGAGCAAAAAAATGAGAATATTTGTTTTCTGTAACATAATAACTAATAGTTTTTAGAACACCAGAAAATTAAATATTGCCCAAATTAAGAATGGTTTTAAAATATCAAAGTACTGTTTTTAATTTTGAATATAGTATAATTAAATAATGCTATAAGTTTTATAATTTGGAAACCAACATTTTTTAAATTAATAGCATCACAACTAAGTAGCAGAAAACCTAAGGACCTGGCCTTTAGTAATAGATTTTCTTTGATCATTTCCCAAATATAAGGGAAAATGTTTTTTCATTGAGATATAATTGACCTATAACATTATGTAAGTTAAAGATATACAAGATGTTGATTTAATACATTTACATGCTGCAATATGATTACCATCGTAGGCAGCTAACACCTCTGTCACATCACATAATTATTATTTTGTGTGTGTGTGGTAAAAAACAATTAAGATCTAGTCTCTTAACAGCTTTGAAGTCTATAAAATAGTATTGTTGCCTATAATCACGATGCTACAAATTAGAGCTCCAGGACTTATTTATCGAGTAGTTGCAAATTTGTACCATTGAATAATATCTCCCAGCTCTCCCCAGTCCCCAAGCCTGGTTCCCACCATCCTACTCTCTGTTTTTAGCAGTTGGATTTTTTAGGTTGTACATATTAATGATATCATACAGCATTTGTCTTTCTCTGCAAACAATTTTAATGGATTTCCTTTTTATGTATAGTAATTCTGAACTCAGAGATAGTTCTTTAGCATTTCCTTATTCATTGGGCTTGAATGATTTAATAGTCTATCACTCTCATTATATCACAGATCTGGAAATTTACTTTTTCTAAAGAAATATTTTCAAACACTTTGGTCATAGGGTAAACATTTCTTTCAAAATTGATTTTATGAGCAGGTATTTCAGGCTGTGTAACATGAGTTGAGTCTCTGAAGGGACTGAGAGCCTCCTGATCTTCTTCATCAGTTTCCCAGGTTTCTCCACTTCTTCCTGTTCCTTAAATGCAGATTGTCCCCTTGTTCTTTTATCTAGCCTCTTTCTTCTTTTCTTTCTGCCATAGGTAACTTCAATTACTACCTCCTATATATAGCATCTGGAAAAGTAGTGACTGAATATTAATTAACTTATGTATATATTTATTTATTTAAAAGCACACACACTTATTAAAAATCTACTATGACATACTAAATATTCAAAAATAATAGGTAGTCTTTGGCCTCAAGGAGTTCATGATTTTACAGACAACAGACACAGAGTATTTTAAGGGCTCTGATAAAGATGACTCTGGTTCTCATGCATGCATTAGTCTATAGGAGGAGCTTATGAGCTATCTTTTGGGCAAGAAGGCTTGCAAAAATGGATGAGACATTAAAAATAATTTATTTTTATATTTCATCAATCTAACTAGATTGTAAGATCCTTGAAATCCAGAGAAATGTCTTGCTCACTTAAAAAAAAAATCTTTTACTCTGCCAAGAATATGAGTCATTCATTTGTTTGTTGAATAAAGAAAACTATTCTGATTTGCTGATACTGATGCTGACACATTCTTCATTGAAGATGATTTCTTTGTTTTGTCCAAATGGCAAATGGCAACTTTTTAATGTTGGCTGTTTTCATTTCAGTATGAATGAGTTCATGAGTACTTTCCTTGCATTGGGAAGATATACACAGCAAACAATTTATAGAACAGAGAAAAATCATGAAGGCACTCAAAACCTGTGTATAGTTATTTATCTTTCTCTAAGGGAAGAAAAAACAGAAAATGAAGGCTAGAGGTTCTGGAAGATAAAGTTTGCCCAAAGAATTCCTATTCTCTCTAAAAACAAGGCTTCTACCTCAGAGGATTGCTACCTATGTTTCGGAAATGAGCACAAATAGACTACTAGCATACCCCAAAATCTAAAGGTTTTCTTTTGAGACATGAAGTCTTTAATACTGACTTAACCCCTGGAAGGATCCTCAAATACTGAAGATACAGGAATAAATGAAAGCTTAATAAATGTTTTAATAATCAGGTTATAAAGGATTAGAGATTACTCTCTAATCAGAAAGATATAGTGTGGTTATGAATATATCAAATAATTAACTGAATTTTTCTAATCATAATCACCTTTCAGATTAATTTTTAAAATTAGTGTTTCTATTTTTTAAAACATCAGATTATTTAAGAGTAACGATGAAATACTGATTGTTTTGTTTTAAAACAATTAGACTACCATATTCTTTGAAGTTATTCATTCTCTGCAGTTGACATTTTAATGTATAAATATAATTACAGACTCTTTAAGAATGCTTACTTTTTGCCTTGATATATATGTTAGCAATTGTGTTTGAAAGAAAATCATAAAATGTAAAACTTTGTATTTAATCACCAGTGTCAAAAATTATTAGGTAATAACCACTGAAAAAGAGAAGGCCCATTTTTAAGACATAATTTTTCTAATAGTTTCTCTGATTTTAAGATGTCGTGGCGTCATATGATGGTTAATAGGTCAGATACCAAATGGACTTTTGAAAAAATGTTAAGTGATCAATTTGCACTCGTAAAAGGGCTAAGATTACTGGAAGCTAAAGTCCTCTTTGACCATCATCCAGGTACATCACTGGCTAGAAAGATAATAAAATTTGCCTCTCTTACATGTTCGACTAGCTAAACAAAGGTGGAACCAAGTAGTTCCTTAAAAGAAAACTGCTCCCAAATTGGGAACACAATATAATTCCTCAAAAGTTATAAAACTAGAATTTTGATCTTAGAAAATATTGTTTGAAGATCTGCTTTATTAATTCCAGTGCCTTTGTCTCCTTCTCTTTGTAACCCAAATCACAGTCCTTCACTACAAAACTAAGCATAATGCCAGTGCACCATTACCGTGAGTTTGTATCAGGGAAAGACAACAGTTCTTTGACAAAGCTGATTTGTTTTTTAAATTTTATTTAATATTGTTGAAAGATTTGGCTAAGTGTGTGTTTAAATCCATTGTGATTATAAATATGACATACTTTATTCAGCCTGTGTCTAAATGTCAACAAACAACACTTTGAGGTAGGAATTACAAACATGAAAATTCAGTTTTGTAATAGTAGAACTAGATTTTCCTAGGCAAAACATGATACCTAGTTTTTTTAAGGCACTTTGAGTGTTAGTAAAATTTTTAAGAGACGTGCTTATTGCAAAAATATCCTAAAATGAATGTTTTTATAAAATTTTTTTTCAAAATGTAAGCACTCTTTAATTTTTTCTAAGTGATAGAAATTTTGTTTTTAAGAAATCGGGATGAACAATGTTGAGGAATCACAGTAAGTGAGAATAATTTTGCACAATGTACATACCTCCAATCATTGAACCAAATACCTCGCATTCATTCTTAGTCATGTTATGATAAAGGTGATATCTGATTGGTGTCAAAATATCCATATGTGAAGGGGAAAAATCTTATTTCTCAGCTACCAATCTCCCCAGAATTGGAGGCATCCAGCTGATTGTCTACAGTAATCACGCTGCATCTGGCTGTTTGGTGTTGTGTAGCCACAAGAAAAGACAAAGTGTGAAGTTTTACAGCTGTTAGGGTAACACCCTTTTTTTTTTCTTGTTATGCTGCACAAAAATAAGCTTTATTTACAGAATAATTTTTGTACCAAATTACGCAATTGGAGCTGCAAGACCAGAAAACAAGAACCGTGTTTGAAAGAGGGCAGAGCGCTGCAAAAGCAAGAACTCCAGACAATGAGAATCACGGCTTCTTCTGGATGCTCAGGTATAAGATCATCTAATAGATTTGACACCTGATGGAGAAGCTGAAAAAAAATGAGTTTGTAGAAAAGTATATAAATGAAAATAATGAGGACTTATTTACGCTGGAGGCAGGGCACAAGAAAAGAAATCAGAGTATACAACTTGGAGCGGCAGCAAAAATAAACACTACTGATTTAACCAAGTAAACTACAACAAAATTAAATATATATCTCTCCTTTGAGATTTATTTAGAATGTTGTATCTTTGAAAATGTTAATTACTTCACATTAAAGCTAATGTTTATTTTTAAAGTCTCCAACAAGAACACCTTTTCTCTAAAAATACATCTATTTCTGTGGCACTTTTAGAAAGTCGTTGACATTTAATGGAAAAATGTGGCACAGTTTGTTCAGAGCTTTGCCTCATGATTTTCTACATATACTTGAGTCATGTTGATTAACTTTTGTCTGACTCACTTTCTCCAACTGCAAGGTGGAAACAAATCCTTTACTTTGCCCTGTTCAAAGTTTGTTTATTTTTCCCAATGGAGAAATTGAAAATATTAAAATTTAAAAACTGTTTTGAGTTGCAGAAAATTGAAATCATGAGACTTTTACTATAGAATATCACACAGGAAAAAATTACTTTGATGAAAGTATCTGATTTAAGTCAAATAACTGCTATTATAATATTTTATTCACAGTGTAGCAGAGTATATCATCAACAAACTTTTCTAATTAATGTGAATTCATGAAAGATTCTTATGATTTGGAGCATATCCATTTAAACAACATTGTAGAGGAAATCATTAAAAAAAACAGAAAACATTAAGTATGTTTAACTCCTCAATAGTGGAAAATAATATTCTACTGACACAAATAGCTTTTTATGTGAAAGATGATTTGTCTTTAGAAAAATATATTAATTATTTGCTCTTCTTGGGTATACTCCATTTAAAATAAGAATGAGAATCTCATTTATTTAATGCTGTAAGTTTAGTAATCAATTACAGGCTCAGCATTATATTCATATCTGGGTAAGGAATAAAAGAATAGTAAAACATTCTCCCTACCACTGATAATTTAAAAGGTTATGAGGGCAGGATTACTACATTTCAAGGCATAAGATTCACTTGAATTAACAAGTTACTTAGCCTCTTTGAGTCTTAGATTCCTCACTTTTAAACTGGTAAAGAATATAAGTAAACAGTAAATTTAAAAAATCTAATTAGCTCAATTCAACAATACATGAATTGGGCAGCATCTAATCTAGCTGATAGAAGCTCTGAAGAACTGCACAATGTGAATGATTTTTATAGGCCAGAGTGAGCAGGATCAAGGAAGTTATAATGAATAATGCTGATTGATTAAAGTAGGGTTGCTTTCCTTATATGAAGCAGGAGGAAATCGTGTAATTGAGTCAGGGAACTAGTGCTGAGCAGGAAGCACTGTTTTGTTGAGCTACGCTTTCCTTTCCTGAGAGAGCCAAGTGTAGAAATTTAGTTAAAATTTTAGTATGCTGACATGGGGCTGAGCATAAGCCACTCCATCTTGAGCCTAATCTGATTACTTTAAAATATATATATAGGTAGTTGTAGGTATAGGTAGTGGAGGGTCAAGGGAGGGAGAGAACAATTGGGGGAATCGTTTTATGAACTATATAGATGTCTAACCAATGTACTGTATACTTGGAACTAATTTAAATAATTAAATTTAACACACACCCACACACATACATTTGTATGTGTGTGTGTGTACCTGCCATATCATGGTATGAGTTAGTTTTCTCAAGTACCAGTAATCAAAACACTTTTTTTATATTGTTAGAGAAAGTCAGTTTGTTTACTGTTCCTTCAGTGGTTCTATGGTTCCTTACAAGCTGTGGGTCCCCTGTGACTTGATTGTTCTTTCCATCATACTTTCAAGAAGCAGACTAGTAGACTTCTTATTATATTTTATTGGTCAAAGCTGGGCCTTAAACCTACCCCTAGCACAATCACAGGAAAAGGGAATTACTGTGATGGAACTAGATCAAACATGATTCACTCAGTCAGGCTGGGATAGAGGCCATCTTTCCCTGAGATCAAGGTATAACCACACACTATATAAAACAATTAGAATCTGTAAACAAGGAAGAGCCAGGACAACAATGCCAGACACAATCATAGAATTATGTAAGTGCTACATTATTAAATAAATGAATGTGAAATAATTTTCCTAACCTTAAAGTATTATGGAAGCACTATTACTTTTATTATTATTATTGATGATGGTGATGATGATGATGTTGTTGTTATTATTAACACTTAACATGGAAATCTGCATTTACAACCAAAATTATACACTCATTAGGACAACTTTCATCCCTAAGCCAGTTCTTTCTCTCTCTGTCCCTCTTAGCATCTCCACACCCAACTACTTAACAATTAACAGCGCTTTTCCCATGTACACAGTGTGTCTTCCATACTCCCAAGGCAGCCTAAAGAATGTTCTTTCTGCCATAATTTCTGCTAATTAGGTACTTATTTTGGGATTGACTCAGTTTACAGGACTCAGAACAGAGGAAATAAATATATAAAATGTCATCAAAACTAAAAAAGAGAAACATTTTTATCAGGGCACATTTTCTCCATCTACTTAATAGCAAAATAGTTTCCATTAGTGTTTCCCACTAAGTTTATGGACTTCGTAGCAAGATTTCTGTCATTATTTTCTACTTACTTTCTACTCCCCAATGTTAGTAAACAAATTTATTTAATACCTACTTCTAAGACATGTGTGGAACACCAATCACAGCCACCATTTGTAAGCATTTGTAATCAAAATTATGAAAAGAAAAAATTAGTTGTATCTGGTAGAAGTAACAAATTGACATAATATTTAGGCAAAGGGGTAAAAGACTTTGAAACAAAAGAGGGAAAGCCTTGAAAAATAAGTTTAAAAAATCTAAATGACAAACAACAGAGACTCATGGACATAGATTGTAGACTAGTAGCTTCCAGAGGGTAGGGAGGAAAAGGGAGGCAGATGGGGTAAAAGGGGTCAAATATGTGGTGACAGAAAGAAATCTAATTATGGGCAGTGAACATAACAAAGCAATATATATATGACTTCCTGCTGAATTGTACACTTGAAACTTATTTAATTTTGTTAACCAATGTCACAATAATAAAAATAAAGATTTTTTTTCATTTTTAAGGTAAGAGAAAGATATATGAATGAAACTTTTAAATAGTTGACATTTTAATTTAATCACTTCACAGACTTTTATTCCAATTAGATTATTTTGCTGAGAGGTTTTGAAAGATGCTTAAACAGGGAAGAGTAATCACTATGCTCAGGTATTATAGGAAGACTAAAAAACTAATAAGTGGTCTTGAAGATGATAGAAGTCTATTTCACACTCATATAAAGTTCAAAACAAATGTCTTGGATTAGCAAGTGACTTCTTTCAAGCAATGATTCAGGATCCAAGACTTTTTCCACTTTTTGTTTCTGTCATTATCAAGATGTGGCTGCCAAAGTTTCATCCCAGTTTCACTATGTCACAAAAAGATAATGATCATGGAGGCAGGGGCATGAGGAAAATTTGTGGGCCATTCCTGGAAGTTATTTATATCATTTACTATTCTATTCTACTGGATATATCACAGATGTAGGGCCGCACTTAATTGCAGAAGAAACTGGAAAATAAAGTTTAGAGAGAAGAGGAAATTATTTGAATGACTGCCTAGTCAGTATTTACCATAAATATAATTTTAAAAATTTACATTAACTTTATTTCTTTAAAAACTTGCAAGCTAAAACAATATGTATGTAATATAGAGCTTTGTAGCTATAATAATACAATAAAAATTTTAACAGTAACAGCAATAATAACGGTGACCCATGATGAATCATTACTATGTGCCACATAGAGCTAAGTGCCTCATAGAGATGTTTCATTTAAACTTCATAGTATCTTCCATGAGGTAAATGCTATTATTATTTTCACTGTTATTTAGATGGAGAAAACTGAGGCATAAGAGAACTTTTCCAAAGTGCTGAGTGATGCAGACAGCAAATAAAGTGATAGGTTATGAATGCATGGAAAGTTGCCATTGCAATTCAACCAAAACTTTTTAAATCTAAAGCTTTGTGATTATCAGCTTCAAACTCATTTTTATAAATATTTTTCTTGCATTTAAAATCTTCCTAAACAAATCCATATATAAGCATATGTTTATATAAGTAATATGCTTATATCGTAGGTAGCTTACCTGCTTGAGAAGCTAATGTGATAGGTACCAAAATCTTTAATACATCTAAACTTCCTATCCTTTCTTTCATATCCCAAACCACTACTACTTTCTCAGCACCTACACATTGCCAACATAGCACTTTCCACTACCAATACATCCTATTGTGTATCTAGAGGTAGTTAGTAGAGAGAAAAATCAAAAAGATATAGGAAATTATCTCAGTAGAGAGAGAAAAAAAATGAGAACCAAAGTTGGGTCAGAGAGTAAGAAGACAACATCTCAGTAACTATCATAACTAGGAGAGTATTGATGGAAAGATTTGAGAATAGAAAAGAGAGTTAATAGAAGCAGCTTTGAGATAGAGGGAAAAAATGTAAAAAATATACAGAAGAATGTGAATTAAAGAGGTCTTTTATGTAAACAATTGACTAAATATTTTTAATGGAGTCCAGGCAATGTTAAAAAGATTGTAGCTACTTTTAATTTTGGGTTTCTCTTTTTTTCATTGTAGCCCCAAAATGAACCATAAAAACTCATGTTTAATTTGGGTTACAATGAGATCATGAGAACATAGAATCTTAGACTTGGAAGAAATCTTAAAGATATGCAGTCCAGTACCTCCCCCAATGTAAGAATTTATTCTTTTTATCTCAAAAAACAAAATTCCCCTACCACCATTTTGATGAGTTTATAGTAAAATAGTCATCCCCTGATACAGCAGATCATTTTTTTTCTAAACAAAAGTAAATACTTTATTATATTGAATCTACCTCCCTTACTTTTTGCCAATATGCTACAAATTCTGTTCTCTCTACAATCACCTTAATTTAATCCATTCTTCACATAATAGTTTCTCAGATATTTTAAGATATTTATTATCTAGATGAAATTTTTCTTATTTTAATCTAGTGATAGAGTTGTACTTGGACTTTATTCCTTACACCATGCACTAGTCATCCTTTGGATTAGGTTTACTTCCAAACACATTATTTTTGATTTTTTGGAAAAAAAGGTTACCATCTTTTCAATTTCTATTGCCCCATGTATATGAAAACATGTAAAAATAGGAAACAGATGGGGCACTCAAAATAAGATAATTTAAAAAGAGTTTATTCACAAAGCAAATTTTCAAAGGTATGTGTGTAGTAGCACTGTAACTGGGGCTGGTAGCACCTAGCTTACCACGTTAGGCCTGAAAAACTAGGCAGAGAAAAAGGCTTTCAGAATGTGGAAGGAGGGAATTGTACAGAATGAACCACCTTGAAAGACACAATTACCTTCTGTGAAGGTGCACAGCCCATTCAAGGCAACTCACAGGGAGAAAACCAGGAAATTGGAAATTGATATGTGACCTCACTCTTTTCAATTCCACCAAGCTTCTGAAAGGAATTTTGATTGACTGAGCCTAACCAGAAACCAAAAGATCAGACTTCTAGAGCAGAGAACAGATGAAGAAATGTGGAGAAAGGATCTAGAGAAAGAAATGAAAGATATCTGATACATTTCATGATACTGTTATAGACATTCACCAAAATAAAATCTTCTGCTTTGCTGTGTGGTGATCAGAATCTTTCATCCAGTTATGTCTCTCAGAGAGATTTACATTGTGTGCTTCCTGATAAGCAACAAACAAACTTATTTTTCCCACTTATTAGAAGCCAAGTCATGTAGAGGGACTCACAAAAAGTAATCATAATGCAGAACTCATGTATGTATTGCTTTGATGTTTCTGACAGTCACACACTCAAACTTCTTGGTTGTCACATAATGAAATTTAGCCCTCTAGTGAAAAGTGGCATTTTAGAATGTGAGCATGGTGAGCTACCATGGCCATCGATACTGACTATTATAACAAACAATACTGAAAAAATGAAAACTCCTAATAGAGGCAGGTTGTTTTGTTCTTTATACTAATGAAAGGGGGCGGAGAATGGTTGGATTCCAAGGGAGAAACAGAGAAACAAGCTGGGGAATTGACAGTAGAGTTGGCTACATGCCATTCATTACTCTTTAGTAAGCTGCTCTTTAGTAAGCTTTTTGCCAATGTGGAGTACAATAGATCTCATCATATACCTGATGCCATACTGGATAACAGCCCAAGCCTTAAGAAAACTAGAAATATTTGTATTATTTAAAAAAAACATTTCTCTGAATAAAAGTGGTTTTATTTTTGTACAACTCAGACCATTATTTGTAGTTCAGTCATCTACAGGAAAAGGCTCATCTACTTACCTTAAAAGAGCATAAATAAAGCAAAATGAAATAATCCAATGAACCTTACATACCCATTATGTACCCTTATGTACTTTAAAAAGAAAAAGAAGACATTCCATCATTAGAAGCTGAGATTGCTTTGTATTTATCATCCAATTTACTTTTACAGAGTTTCTGAGATACAGCTGGAATAGTTGTTATCATTCCTGAAGTGTCTTGATGCTATTGTTGCCCAGTAAATTGCAAACAGTTTCAGGCCTAAAACAAATACTTCAGTTGTAGTTACACTCTGGTCAAGACCAGTGCTAAGTAGCTCATAATATTTCCTCAAGTCAAGTATTTCTCATTTTCTTTCGTACTTCTCTCCTGAGACCCATTTTAAACTTGTAGTAATCATTTGTGTTAACAAAGTTGAAGAATCTTAGTACTGGTAGGCTTTAATGACACATATAAATTTGGCAGCTATTTCAATGATTGACTTGGGAGTGGTATACTCAGTCACCCTTCATAAGACCTTGCTCTACTTCTATTCAGATTTACGTCACAATATGACATAGGAGAAATGTCATCAAGCATAAAAAGAAAGTCAAACAGGTTGATATCCAAAAATGAACTCCATTAGAAAGTATAGCAAGTGTTGGACACCAGCTGCCAAGTTTTATTCAAATCTGAAAATCAGTAATTTTTATGTTAAGCATTGTTGGAAAGGTATGGGAGACTGATGTGGATGCATCAACATAAAACCATGGTGGATAGACATGGACAAATTGGAGCATAAACTTCAGATAGCTCCTGTTGGCAGAGGAGCCCAATCATGCCTCCAAGGACCTTAAAGGTTAACAATAAAATCTCAAATTGAATCCTCATGTTCAGTGTGAGCTAATCTGTTATAAAACAATGAATTGGCATGAACATACCAAGGCCAATGAGTATAGTTAAGCAAGAGCCTGTCAGCATACCCATACTTTATCACCCATGCAGAGAGTAACTCTCCATGACATTAAGGATGCTCTATTTGATGGAATGTCACAGTTAGTTGACACTGGCCTTATTCTGCATCGTAGATTCTCTGTCACATCCTGCCAGTTTAGAACAGGACCTAATGATTACCGTGTTTTACCTTACAAGCCCTTATGGGAAACTAAAGCTGAGTTTAGCCGTGTAAATTGCTGCACAGTGTCAGAGATGCCAATTGGAGGAGATTGATAGAGGAGACTGGCCATATGGAAGAAAAGAAAGTGAAAAGTATTGTGCCCTAATCTGGAGTAGAAAGGCGTATAATCTCACCAAACCAAATAAAAATAGTTAATAAGAGTTTCAAAGAATTTTGAGGCTGCAGATCATTTCATCCTTTGGTGACTTGAATAAAACAGAAAATTCATAATGTCTGTGGTTATGGGCCATATAATGCCCATAAATATACAGAAGTTTGGACAGATTATTTTAAAAGCACATAATTACATAAGTATTTATTATCTGCTATGTGCTAGACATTGGGAACCTAGAGATGAATAAGGTCAAACAAGCACAATTCATGAAATGTATTCATAAAAAAAATTTATTTTTGTGTCCATTTTTCTTCTTAAATTTAATCAGTGGGCAGAAGCTTCCCTGGATGAAAGCTTAGTTTCCAGCATTTTCTGATGACAATCAAGCCATGCATGCAATTTAATAATGTAAATCTCTATCCCCACCCATGTAATAGTCAGATCACAGTTGCTTTAAAATTTGAAGCCTCTTCTCCAGTTTGTGCTGCAGAGGGGAAGCCTGTAGGTGGGGAAAATATTATAGTCCACTTCTTTCTTTCTCTGCCTTTGGCTTTCTATTCCTCCCAAACCAACTTGCTAACCTTAGATTCAATGTAGCAGAATTGGAGCAAGCATAGAAAGATGAGCACAGTCATGAGGACCCAACATGGGTGCTTTCTGGGCTTGGTAAGGACTTAAAGCTGACCCTTTCTCTAATGAGTATTTTTGTGAGTTCTTAACACATTCTCCAATCCGTAAACATCTCTCTTCTGAAGCTCATTTGCCATGGTGAATGGACCTGAGTTCCTGTTCATTGCTGTGGACACCTTCTCAAGCTCCTCAGCACTCAGAGATCCACTCCCAGCTTCTTTCTACTAAAGCACTCCTGTGCCTTTTGGAGGGCCCATAGAAACTCCCTCATGCAAAAATTCTATATCAGGTTCACAGGAAACATTTATACCTCCTTTGCTCTGATGACATTTTGGACGGTAGTTACTTCTCAAACCACAAGCTCTACTCCAATATCTCTTCTCCTGGACTCTTAATTTTTAGATTTCTCAGGTGTGTTTCAGACATCAGTCATCTGTGCTATCTAAGCAATGCAAATATAAGCGCAAGAATCAACAGAAATGCAGGGCTGAAGTGTCTCCTCAATGTTCTAATACAGTGGTTCTCAACCAGGGTTAATTTTGTGCCACAGGGAATATGTGGCAATATCTGGAAACATTTTTGGTTGTTACAACAGGGGAGATGACACTGGAGAGGCCAGGGAGGCTGCTCAATATTTTATAAAACATGCAACAGCCCCCTGTCCCCAACAACAAAGAATTGTCCAACTCAAAACATAAGACAAGTAGTGCTCTCTCCTAGAAAAATATTTATTTTAGGCTTGTTATTTATTCTTAAGTATAATAAAACTATAAAGATGAAAACATAATATTTCTGACACTTCCTCAACTCCTTATATTAACTCACTAACCATATATATTGTCAGGCACCATTATCAGGGCTACAGATTTTCTGTGGAATTTACTTGCTAAAGGGAGAGAGAGAGAGAGAGATAATAAACAAGTAAACAAAATACAGTGGCAGATATTTTATTCTCTATTATACTATACTATTTTATATAATAGTGTTCTACATGTGATGAAGCAGAGTAATGTGATAAAAAAAAATGACAAAATCATTTCATGTTAGAGTGGTCAAGGAAGGTCTCTCTGAAAAAAATGATAATTGGGCTGACATCCAAGTGGAATGCAGCCATTCCGTGGAAAGGGCATTCTAAGATGTAGGAATAACTCATTGCAAGGGCTGAAGGCAGGAATTATCATGTAATGTTGCAGGAAAATCAAGAGGTATTGTGAGTGCTGAAGAGCATGGTACAAAATGAGAAAAAAGAAGAATGCAGTAGGTATGTCTCACTAGAACAGTAAACAGTTCTTCTTAACAAAAAGACCTTTGGAGGGACTTTGGTCCTGGGTGGAGAAGATATCCACGAATTCCTTTTAAAATTCAAACTTTTATGACTATGTCTATGTGTGTACTTTTCATCAGTCTTCAAAAATGACCCTTGTTTAGGAAAATATACATCCTGTGTTTCTGCTTCACTCACACACTCACATTTCTAATACCAGATGTGTGGGTTATCCACACATCAGGCAATTCTCTGAGACACCAGCTAAATGTCCTACAATTCAATTCTATCTGACACTAAGCAGAGTCAGTGTAGATCCCACAGATTAAGGGCTCAGTGCCACAAGACTGCATCTCACTTCAGACACCAATTGCGAGTAATGTGTTCCTAGGTTCTCTGTAACTGCTGTCAGACTTAGCTACAAATTGGTGCTTCTCCTGACCCTCCTTGGGTTTGATCACTTGCTAGAACAGCCCATAGAACTCAGGTAAACACTTACATTTATCAATTTGTTATGTAACAAAAGATATGATAAAGAATACAGATGAACAGCCAGGATGAGTTCCAGAAGGGTTCTGTGTGCAGAAACTTCTGTCCCCGTAGAATTGGGGTACACCACTCTCCTGGTAGGTGAATGTGTTCACAAACCCAGAAGCTCTCCAAACCCCATACTTTTGGGAATTTTTATGGAGGCTTCACCACATAGACATGTATTATCATTAACTTGATTTCCAGTACCTCTCCCCTTTGCAGAGAATGGGGGATGGGGCTGAAAATTCCAAGCCACTAATCATGGCTTAGTTTTTCTAGTGACCATTCCCCATCCTGAAGCTATCCAGGAGCTCACCAAGAGTTGCCTCCTTAAAACAAAAGATTCCCCTACACCTGTGTTTATAAGGAATTTTAGGAGCTCTATGTCAGGTACTGGGGGTTGGAGGAGAACCTATATCTATATTTCTTATTATTTTGCAACCTTAAAAAAAGATTAATAACTAATCATCAGAAACCTGTATTTGCACAGAGTAGAAATTCATGTCCAATTTAGGACATTTACTGTTTCTCTCAATGTACAACTCAAGTTCATATGAAAGCAAAGCCTGTATGGGGGATTTCTGAGATTTTGGTAAATTCCAAGTTCTGGAAGCAGTGGTTTATTGGACTTCAACCCAACTGTCTTTTTGTGATTCTGAAAGAAATGTCAGAAAGCAGTTTAGCAACAAATTAGAGACCACAGTTCTACACCTAGAAGACCATCCGGGACATTAATTAAATGTCCTGAGAAGTAGGGATGGTGTGACAAACCGCAGGGCCTAGAACACTACAGAAAGAAAAAATAATCTTCCTTCTCCCCTTCTCTGACCAAAAATTCTCCAAAGAAATATTACTTGTTCTATCCCACCACACAACCCCTCTCTGACTGAACAAGGCAACATTGTAGACAGCTAGAGTAGCAGCACTACCTCACTGCAAAAGGAATAAATTAAATTAAAGAGAATAAAACCAGTAACCCAAAGCCTGGGGAGCAAGGAGGTATTTCACAGAAAACCTCTGGAGGAGAGGGGTCGGGGTAAAAGGAAAGAGACAATGCCAAAAGTAATGATAATATTCAGGGAATAGAGCCAGTTTAGTTATGGCAGCTAAGTAATTTCAAACTACAAAAGGAATTTTAGGCTTCAGAACTCCAGCTCCCAAATAGTGTTATAATTAGTATTATTTTCAGATTAAAGAAAACACCACTTTTGTGTAACAAATTACCTCCATTTTAAAAGCAAAAATAATATATTTCAATTCATAAAAAAAATGCCCAAACGGAAGCATTCTTACATTAATTATTTCACTCTATTCAAAAAGCATATCCCTGCTTGCTTTTTATTATGCCTTCCAGCTTCTACTTTGAAAAACATGTTAAGAAGCTGGAAGGTATTTTTTTTAAGTGAAAGGAAAAAAGAAAAATAAATAATCTTTGAAGCAATTAGAGCCAAAATGCAGAATACATAAATATACATGTACATATTTCTTCATTTGCCCCTAGATGCAACTCCCATTTTTTTCTACCTCCCTTCTTGGCACCAGAATATGAAGCATCTTTCTTTCCTTGAACTTCAACAGAAGGCAAATGTTTGCCCCAGAATTGAATCAGATTCTGTTCTGTGGATTGATTGGCAAGAGTTTTTATAAAGGGGCGTGGTCTCCAGAGGGCAAATACATAATTTTCATAATGCATTTCTTTTTTTCCCTCCAGCCTAGGAACCTAAGTCTATTTCTGAACCATTTCGTCTGAGAGTAATAATTAGCAGTGCATTGCAAAAGACAAAACGCCGCCATCATTGCTTCATGGGGTCTGTAGCTGCTTTTGCAAAATTACTAAGAAAATAATTTTACTGTAGGAACAAAGGACATATGTGAAGTAAATATTGTTACAGATTTTAGGGTTTTAAGAAGAAATTTTAAAATTTGAATGTAACATAAAACCATGGGAAATAAAGTTTAAAATGGATTCTCTCAAATTTAAAATGAATTTACAGTGGTTAAGGAATAAATGCTGCCACTTTGTGTGAAGAATGATTGAGCACAAGCAGGCCTCTCTAAACATGGAAAACCAGAGCACTTATATGTAAAACATCTGAAAAGTTAAGATATCCTCCTCAGTTTAGCCTCGATGCCTAGAAATTGATCTCTGAATAAAGAACAAATAGGCTTCCATCATTAGAAGACTTTAATATTGAAATGTTAAAAATTATATTAATATTAAAAATGATCTTTAGATTGAATGGCTCCAGTGGAAATCAGTAATAAGAAAGTGAAAATAAATGTGTAATAATCTTATTTGTACTAGGACTAAAATGTTGACAATACCTTATATATCTCAGGAGAGGTTTGACTATTTTCTCCAGATCTGGAAGATTGTGTTGCTCTGATGGTGATTCTCAGCCTTGCACAAAGGCAAAATCAGTACAGCAATATTCTATTTTTTAGAGGCCAGGCTTCTTACAACATACCAATCCCAAACCATAACTATGAGCAGTAAGCCTCAGCCCTAAATCTTAGCCGGTAGCTTCCAAGGGCTCTCATCAGGTGCCATGCAAAGACCCCTGATTTGGATTTTACCCCTAATCCTGACAGTGCCAGCAATCTGGTTAATCATACCACAGTACATTAGTCAGTATAAATTAGAAATGGGGGGTTGGGGTGCCCCAGAGGCAAGGACAAAGCTGCAGATGTGACAGACAGCAACAAGACAAAGGAGTAAAACTACTGTATAGTAAGTAATTGACAGTCATTAAGATGAGCCTGAGTCATCAGGGAAAGCTAAATTATGCTCTTATGCTCCACTTAAGAAAGAATATCAGATTAGCCTGCAATATTCTGGTTCAGTAGGTCTGGTGTGGATACACCCAAGAACATGCATTTTAACATGAAGTCTCAGGAAATTTAGCTGATCTATAGAATGGTATTTGGGAGCTTCTAATATCATAGAGTGAGAAATCTATTGCACATAGAGGACTCGCCCAAGGTGACCTAACTAGTATTAAGTAAAAAAGCCAGCCTGCCAACCCAGGCCAACTCTAGCAGTTTCTTCAAGGGTTCTTCTGCATCTTTTAGCTCATTAGAGCCTTAGGTTGGCTTGATTCTCAACTTCTGAATCCACTAACCCAGTAGTTCTCAAAGTGCATCACTTAAAACTTGTTAGAAATTCATATTCTCAGACACCACCCTAACTTTGTGAATTAGAAATTTTGGGAGTGAGGCCAAGCAATCTTTTTTTAGCAAAATTTCTGAGAGATTCCAATATACTATAAGAGATCCTGAAATCTACTGTACTAAGTCATTTCATACATAATTTAAATAAAGTTAAAACAACGTATATAAACTGTTTCATTTGTTTATACATCATACTTCAACTCTTTAGAACTATCCAATCTTGGTTTTTAGAAGGGGCAGATATGTCAGCAGAACTGTCTTTCTGTGCATTTTAACCCCAGGTGGGAGTTCCTTTCTCTAAGTCTGAAGTACCCAATATTCTTGTGTCATTTTCTTTATTCCACCTCTTAAAAACCCTTTCTCAGGAAACACTCTTTCAAGAATACTTCATCAGTCCAGGTTCTTTATTTACACACACACACACACACACACACACACACACACACATACACACACACACACACACAAACACACGCCAACTTCAGAATGACTTGATCAGAAAAATGTTCATTGGAAAGCTATCAAATAGCTCACAGTCAACCAGACAGATGAAAAAGGAGGGGAATAAATCAAGAGACTAAGGGAATCTATTCAGCAATCTATAAGTGAAATCACAACCCGTGATGCTCCCACTGCCACTAGTGGACTCAAACCTACAAGATTTCATGAATAATCTCTAAGTATTCATACATTTTTGTATCACTCAAGATTCAATATTCCAAGATAAAGCATCCAGTTGGCCAAACCTAGAATGAACCCCCAGTTCCAGCAGCTAAAGAGGAAGGAGTCAGACTCTGCATACAACAGAGTGGTCAACTATAGACACTGAGCACCTGATTTAGAGGCCCAGGATTCCCAGTCCCAAAAAACCATGTAGAATCAGAATTTTTAGGATTCTTAAATTTTTAGGATCCTTAATAAACCTTAGGTTCCTTAGCATTTTATTCTTGTTTTTTTTTTTCTAGTGAAAATAAATTAAAATAAAGAAGACTCTAAAAACATTGGGAAGGGGAATTAATACTCTATTTTGTTATTTGCTAAGCTGCTAACCCCATCATCTTTCGAAGAGTAGAAAGGCAAACTACTTCTCAGCTCTGAGAATTTATGCATGCTTTGGAATAAATTAAAGCCTACTCAGACATTTGTATTTCAGAAAACCGAGATCATTCCCAGCACAACTGATAACTCTACTTAATTTTAAACCTTCTGTACATGAATAATTTGAACATACCATCTTCTGCACCTTTCCTATTGAGTGATTGACCCATCAAATGTTTATTGAGAGCCTATCTGGGATCAGAAGTACCAGGGAGTAAGAATATAACAATGCTTAAGGATGCTCTACTCTCAAGATGCTTCCAGTCTATTTTAATCTGGAAACCAAAAATGCATTTCAAGAGTTTTGTTTCTATCAGTAGATGAATAAATAAAGATGATGTAGTATATACGCACATGGAATATTATGCAGCCATAAAAAAGAATGAAATCTCGGCATTCACAACAACATGGTTAGATTTAGAGGGTATTGTGGTAAGTGAAATAAGTCAGACAGAGAAGGACAAAACCACACAATTTCAGTTATATGTGGAATCTAAAAAACAAAACAAACAAAACAAAACAGAAACAGACTCATAGGTATAGAGAACTAACTGATGATTACCAGAGGAGAGAGTTAGGGAGGTAGGTGAAAAAGGTAAAGGAGATTAAGAAGTACAAATTTCTATTTATAAAATAAATAAGTCACAGGGAGTAATGTACAGCATAGGGAATATAGTCAATAGTATCATAATAACTTTGAACTGTGACAGATGATTACTAAACAGTGAACACTTAGTAAAGTATATAAACATTGAATAACTTTGTTGTACACCTGGAACTCATATAATATTACATGTCAACTATATTTCAATAAAAAAGACATATGCTCTCCATATAACTATAACTACTACTAAAATAAAATACATAACTCCTAAGGAAGAGTTTTGTAACTCTCCTGAAATTACTTATAAATATCTAGCAATATTTATTTTCCCCTATCTTTTTTCAGTCAATATACATTGGGATGGGTACAAAGAGATCTCCCACATTTCTATTAGTTACTCAAGTGGATCTTGGTTCTCCCTCTCTTACACACTTCCTAAGATCTTACCTCTCTGCCCTTGCACATAACAGGCAGGAAGGAAGAATTCACACCCTTCCCCCAAACAGCCATTAATCAATAACAGATGGGAGCGAAGGTATAGTCTATCTCTCTCTCCCATATGGTGAGACAGCTCTGGGGCCTCAGTTCTGTGGTGACCCTGAGAGTTCTCTCCTGGGACTAAACTCCAGTTACCCATAATGGTAATTGCTTGATAAGGTCCCCACTGCCATCTGCTTCCTCTTCCCTGTCTCTCTTCCTCACTCCCTCCCACCATGTTTCCTGAGACCACCTCCCAAATAAACCACTCCCACTGGAATCCTTGTCTCAGGGTCTGTTTCTAGAGAAAACCAAACTAAGAATCCACAAGCCGAAGATATAAAAAAAATCATTAGTGGCAGACAGACAAACCAGAAATTTCAATTATCTCCTAATGTGATCAGTATTATTAAAGAATGAGCATGAAGTTTATAGAAGACACCTTGGATAAGAAAGAGGATTTGTAAGGAAAGTGAAAATGACATCAAATCAGCACCATTTAAAAACTAAAGAACCTCACTAGGTAAAAACAAAGAAAAGCACTTAATCCAAATATTTTCAACATTTCTATCTTTTCACCTAAATTCATTTTCTAAAGTCAAACCCTTAACTCAGAGGACAGAGGAAATTTGCAAGCATTATTTATATTTGATGAGGGAGAAACTGGTATCAGTCCTCGAGAATATCGAAAGGCAGTGCCTCAATTCAAGGCTGAGCTTAGTGAGACGCTGGGGAGCTGTCCTGCTGTGTGGGTGACAAACCAGTCAGCAGAGCAGGGATCTGAACATTACATATTTGCTTGCCTGCCTGTTCTATGCTGAGTGGAGTCTAACATGATAGGAACTGTTTGTTATATTATTTACTGTGTGTTTCTAATCTAACCTTTTTATGTGTATGGGCTTCCTACTGAGTGAGGAGACAAATCTAGTCCCAGAAGAGATGTTACAAGAATGTTAGCAGAAATGTTGAATAATGATATATTTCTTTGAGTTCCTTGCATGTTCTAATCCACCATGATGAAACTTTCATGTTTTGTCAGCTATTGTAATTTTGCTTTCACAAATGCAATACAAATTCTTCCCATATAAGTGACTTTCACGTTTAGCAGTAACTTTCAGGGAAATTCTATTATTGCAATTTTAAATGGCATGTGTTTTAGGAGCTCTATAAAACACACACACACCTAAAAGGTTTATTTTTAAATTTCTTTCATTCTAGTCAGCCGTAGACAAGTTTTGGTCTACGTTTTTAAATAATTGACTCCATTATATTTGATAAAATATAGGTTAGTTCTGAAGGCAATAACACTTAGACGAAGTTTTTTTTTTTAATCTTCAGAAAGCTTGTAAACCTAAAATAATAAATAATTTTCATGTCTTTGTGAGCCAAGTAAGAATCTTCAGAATTCCCAGCTTTTATAAAAGAAAACTGAGGCAGGGAACTGGGATTGAATTGAAAACATTGAACACAGAGGAATTAAGGGGCAAGTGTTATTTATTCAGCTGAGCAGAAGTTGCTATGTCTTGCACACTTCTCATCAGCATCTGTTGACATAAGGGGAAATATCCAAGCTTGTAATAATTGCAGAGGTTAGAAGCTGTAATTAAAACTACATAAAATTAATGGATGGACTTAGAAAGATTTATGTGCCTTGAAATAAAAGTATTTTAAACTAGTTGAGATTTATATCTGTGACTTGTCAATTTTGTGTGTGGGTCTGTCATTTTTAAAATGAGGTAAGTATGCAATTATTCAAGTGTGCAGATATTCTCAATTTCTCTGAGCTACTGTTTTTCACCAATGAAGGGCAAAAGAGGGCCATTTGGGCCACTCTCCTATAAATCTATACAATGAGCCATGATTACCATTTTTAAAATGACTATACCTTACCAATGACAAACCAAAGGTATTCTATCAAACCAGTATCTTGTCTTCTTACAGATTACCCTGCTATTTCTCAATCAAGAATTCATCACCTAACTTCCTTAAACTAAATTCTCTTAGTTTTAGAGTCCTGCCCAAAAAAGAAGACATAGAAGTGGCCACCTGAGCAGTATATCAGAATAAAAGAAGGTTTTCCCCCAAGACGAGGATTCCATGAAGAATGGAGAGTATGGATACAGTGCAGAGAAGGCAGCTCTCATACAACCCAGGTGGGAACAGGGGGTGTTAGACACAGAGAGAAAAGAAGAGAGGAATAATTCACATTTTTAGGAATAATAATTATTGCCCAATAGTTTTCTAACCAGGTGTCATCTTTCCAGCTATTCTCTACCTTTGATCTCATTATTTTCTGATTAACCACTCATTAATTTTCTTAGCCCATGTAAATTACTCTCTTGAATTTTAGACATTTGTTATATGTGATTCCTTAAAAGGATTTTTAGAAGGCTATCCTAAAGGATGAACTTGTCATATTATCCTAGCTTTCAAGTCTCTGAAATAATAAATAGATGTTAAGATGGTTAAACTTTTTAAAGTATTCATTATCCTCTATAGTTTTTATTGAGAAATCAAACTCACACATATGTTAATGTCTTTACTTGGATCACTTAACAGCAAACATTTTATGATGTTAAGTGTACATGAATAGTAATGCTGTGGAAATTTAAAAAAAAATTCTTACCCCCTTCCTCAATTAAGAAAACACATATTCCAGATGGAACCAGGTGGTTCAGAATCTGACTGGTATTTCCAGTGAGCCTGCTTTGGAATAGTGAGTACAGGAGTAATCACGCCTTACTAAAAGAGGGAGCTATCTTCACATCCCAATTTGCATAATTGATCCAGTATGAAATAGGTCCTGTAGCAGATGAGCACTCTGGGGATCTCATGTTTGTCTCAATGTGTTCAATGTCTGCGAGGCATTAGCCATCAAATAGATGTGTACATATATCACCCTTCTCATGGCTTTCCTGGGAACTCAAGAAAACTTCTTAAACTAATAATAAAATAATCAGAGACATAACAATGTTTCTTTTGGACAAATTTGGCATGTTATAATAATGGAGTGTTTATGATTCAGAATCACACCCCTCCACTGCCACTGCTTTATTTACAGAAAGCAGGCAGTGGAGGGAAGCAGGCAGCTGCAAAATTTTCCTACCAAGATGAAGGCTGTGAAATTCTTACTAAATGCTGCTTGGCTATCAATGATTAAACGGGTCTGGATTCTTGGGGCTGTGGCTCACAGAAGCACCATTGTCCCCATCTCTGGTCTGAATATTTTAAGGTCAGATTGCAATTCAGATACAAGCAGGTGGAGATCTCAAAAATGAGACATGGCTGTATTAACCTGAACACATTTTTGGGAAAACTCCATGGTGGTTGGTTTTCATTTTCTATGAAGCTAATTATGGTGCATATATAGAACCGGAATCTGGTAGAACAATGGGGCTAATCAGGCATACACAAACATAAAATTTAAAAAAAAAAAACATTCTTTAGGAGTTTCCATCCCTTGAGTGATGACCACACACTTTGAAAAACTTATACTACAGATAGAAATATGAGACTGCCTACTAGTAAACAAAGCAGTTAAATTATTTAGAGTATAATTATGACACATTCATAAACTGTATTGAAAATGACTATGATATACACAAAATTAAGGGACTCAGCTGAAGCCTGAGAAAATGACATTTTAAATGGAACGGAAGTGAGTCAAGCATGGGAGGTGGGTTCCTGAAGGACATCTCTCTGCCCCACACAAGAAAACAATAGTTGGTCCGAGGATGAGTGAAAAGAAGAGAGGCTGAGGTGGTATATGCAAAGGCCAAACAATGGAGGACATTATTCGCATATCTGAAAGCTTAAAATGTATCCCATAGGTAATAGAAATATACTGCAGAAGTGAAATAGACAAAAAAAAGGTATCATCAGACTTGCCCATTAGAAAGAGTTCTGCATATGCGAGGTAACTTTCTCTGGGGCATAAATAGAGGAAGGAAAACAAGTTAGGAAGATATTTTTAACTGGAGTGATTGGATGAACAGTGATGTCATTCAAGGTCTTAGGTAAGAAAGGGAGCAAGTTTCAGAGGGGAGTAATGGTCACCTCAGATCTGGTGAGTTTCAAGTCCTTGGAATATTCACTTAAAGATGTTTAGCAATAGTTGACTATATGAGTAAAAAATTTTAAGGAAAATATTTTAAATATTTACTGAGGACTTCATCAGCACTAAAATAATAGTGGTACACATGAAGGTGAGAATTAGATGATTACTATACGTACAATACTTAAAACAGTTTTATGAACATAGTATGCACTAAATAAATGTTTTCTCGTAGTAATTATTGTAATTATACTCTCTCATAGAGTTTCTTTCATTGAAAGCACTTACTTATCTTTGTGATTACATATTCATTTGTGTGATCAATTGATTATCTTCCTTATTACAGGGCAAACTCCATGAGGGCAGGGGCTACCTCAGTTTTAGTTTGGAGTTTAGTTTTTGAAATAATTTTAGAATTGCAGAAAAGTTGCAAAAGTTTCACAGAGAATTCTTATATATCCATTCCCCCTACCCAGTTTTCTCTAATGATAGCTTCTTATGGAACCATAGTACAATAATCAAAACCAAAAAATTAACTCTGATAAACAATACACTTAACTGAACCATAACCTTGTTTGAATTTTGACAGTTTTCCCACTTCTGTTCTTTTTGTGGTTCAGGATCCATTCCAAGATCCTACATTTCTTTTGGTTGACATGTCTCAGACTTTTTTCAAACTGTGACAGTTCCTCAGTCACCATTTTTCTTTCATGAACTTGACACTTTTGAAGGGTACTGGTCTTCAATATTTTCTCTATTTGAATCTGTCTGGCATTTTCTCATGATTACAGTTACATTTTTGGCAAGAATCCCACAGAAGTGATGTCATAGCTTATTAGTACATCCCATCAGGAGTACATAATGTCCATATATCTACTTATTGGTGATGTTAACTTTGATCACTTGGTTAAGGTGGTCTGCTAGGTTTTATTTACTGTAAAATTACTATTCTGTTTTCATCACCATTGTGCCTTCAACTCAGCACAATGTCTGGCACATAAGAGATGCCTAGTAAATATTTGTTTATGAATAAATAGATGCTGGTTGATTAAATTTCTCTCCTCAAAGTGAGGCAGCTTAGCCAGCACAGCCCAAGCCAGCATAGCCCGTATAATTAAATACATGGCTTTGTTAATTTTCAAATTTTCCCTGAAAAGAACAAGTGGTTCTTCATTTCTTCCCCTGTATGACATCTAGGCTGTAGTTACTAAATACACAGCTTTATTGTTGTCATTTTATGGGGCTAGGGCTCCAATCCACTCTGTGTCAAAGATACTGGATGGGTGTAGTTGGGATGGAAGGTCACATGGTTCTGGAAGTCAGAATCAAAAGAAGCCAAAGGTCAACTTTTCATTATTTCTTTAAAATATTTTTCTTTCCTTAAGGGTGAGTGCAGAGTCCACATTTCAGGAATTCTCCAATGACAAAATGTTTACAGGCAGGCACTCCAGTAAGCTCCAGCAAGCTTTTGCATAAAGGCTTGAGCCTTTAGAGATAGTTATTATAAATGTTACACATTTCTCCACTTTCTACAATGTTCTTACCCCAAATCCTAATTTACTCAATAATTAATCTGAAATGAAAGCTAATTTTTTTGCTTACTTTGACAAATATTTTAGAACAAAGGGGATACTTTAATTTTTTAACAGACATGCTAATCTATTTTTGATGACACTAATCTTTTTTGGCTAGAGGCAGTGGCTGCGTGGCCTCCACATCACCGTAGTTCAACCTAGACTCCCTGGAGCCAGAAGTTCAAATCCCAGCCAGGTCACCCCAGAGAAAGTCTGATAAATTGAGTGCCTTGTGATGCAGTCCTGACAGGGTGGTGATCTTTCAGCAGAACCCTTGAAAGCTTAAGTTTTCTCTGGACGTTAATGATCCCCAAATAAAATAGACCACAGTATCCAAAGCATATTTCTCATTAGTCCTCTAACCCCAAATGCTCAAGAGAATGTTTATGATAGAGGGGGAGGTGAAATGTGTTGAAAAAGGCAATCTATGCCAAACACTAGAAGATCCCAAACAGGTGTAATAGAAGACAAATCCTTTGGGACCCATGACGGCATACACACATTCAGCCTTCTCACCAACTTAGTGGAACCCCAAGTTTTTTAACATGGAATATTTTGAAGCAGACAGTAAAATATGCTTAGAAAATATAATAAACAAGTGTGTTATGGAAATGTAACCCCCATGGAAATGAGAAAAGTGAAAATTGTGAACGAGTCCCTACATTTTCTCTTAACTCTATGTCTCTTCTGATCTCCATTTTCACCATCACACAAAGACTCACCCTGGCAAACACAGTGAACTAATGCATGAGCAAGAGGTATAAAAATGTCAGTGTGGTACATTGTTTCCCAATATGCTATTCAGTAAATATTGGGTTACAGTATGGCAAAAATTAAGCCAGCTCACTGGCGACCTAGGGTGAAGAAATAAATAAGTTGGTTTCACTTAACAAAATCCAGTGAGAGCAGTGCAGTCTGTATTGCTCTTTCTTTAATTTTATTTCATATTCTCACATGGTTCTTAATATTAAAAAGATGATATGTGAATATATGTACACACAGACTGAATATGCATGTTCACATGTACATTCTCTGTTTGATAATCTTTTTGGTTTATGTTTTCTACCTGAAATAATCAACAAAGTAATTGTTCATAATCAAAAGTCTAACTAATAAAGCCACGTTATTTATGGGCTTTGAAAATAATTATTTAATTATTAACTGATTTAACTCTTCTCCGTTGGGTTCACTTATTCATTTATTTTTCATTCGACAAATGTTAATAAACACCTTTTGTATTCAATGTAGTATTGTATTCCTTTTGCCTTTGATCAAGTTGTACCATTTGTATGTGTATGAGCATGGGTGACTGTGCATGCACAGATGACAATTCATCTAGACATTAACCTTCTAAAGAGCAAGAATAATGACTAGAGAAGAACAACAAAAATTATTGACAGATTAGTGAATACAGTTCCAAGAAAAACAGTAAAGAAATTAGATTTCAATATTTTAATAATGAAAAAAATAGAAATGTACCATGTGACCTCTCTTGACTACATTTGTTCTAGAGTTAATCTAAAATGGAGCAAATTGTATTTATAATGGAAACCATTTATTAAAGACATTAGGAAGAATTTCTCAACTGTAAGTCTTTGGGGAGAATAGAACATTGTCTTCTCTTTTCAAAGATTCAGTTTTTACAGTTTAAGAGTTGAGAAGAACTAAAGAGTTGAGAAGATCTAAAGATCATCTAATTAATTGACTGTTAATCTTTTGAAGGGTTATATATACCCCTTAGAATCTAATTAACAACATAAAATTTCCTCCTCAGAAAAAAATTCACTAACAAAATATGGTATAATATTTCACAGGGTTTATGAAGACCCTTCCTAACCCCAACTAAAACTTGTAATTGCCTTTAATGTTCTCATTGTATGGATGAATAAACTGAAGCCCAGACTCTAGATAATGTTATGGACTTAATTGTGTCTTTCCACTCCCAAGTTCACATGTTAAAGTTCCAAACTCAGTACCTCAGAATATGAATATATTTGGAGGTAGGGTCTTTAAAGAAGTAATTAAGTTGAGATGAAGTCACTAGGGTGGCCCTAATTCCATATGACTGGTCTCCTTATAAAAGAGAAAATTTGGACAAAAACATGTACAGAGAGAAGAAAATGTATACAGGGAGAAGGTGGCCATCTATAAGCAAAGGAGAGAGGCCTCAGAAGAAATCAGTTCTACCAATACTTTGATCTTGGACTTCTAGCCTACAAAACTATGAGAAAATAAATATTTGTGTTCAAGCCACTCAGTCTGTGGTACTTTGTTATGGCAGCCTTAGCAAACTAATATAACTAATAAGTCTAAATTACTTAACTAACTAATAGTAGAGCCCAAAATAAGATTTCTTTATCTGATTTCTTCCTAAATAGTGAAATAGACCACTGATCTTCCAGGTTTACTTTTTTCCATTGACTCTATGACATTATCCACTTAAGTTTAAAATGCCTTTATCAAATTATTTAAACACTCATAAAAATAGGAAAATAAGTGCTATGCTTCAGGTTTATCAGGAATAATGTAAATATAGTTGTTTTACACAAAAAGCACATTAAAAACTTTTTTAATTGGTCTCTCTATCCCGACTTCTAAGTAAATACCTACAATATTAAGATGCTTTAGCATGAGTTCTTTTCCACAATAGTTCAGAATAAATCATTATAATTACTAAGAGTCACAGCTGAGTACAGGAGCCCATCTAGAAGGGCCTCACCATATTACAAACGAGATTGCATTGCAGGTATTTTAGTTGGTCAAAAGACAGACTCTAATATAAAAAGACCTGGATATGATCCCTGTTCCTTGAATAATTGCAGTAATGATCTTGGGTAACTCTCTTAGCCAATCTAAGCCTCAACTTCTATATCAATGGTATGGGGATAATAATACTATCTATTACATTGGGTTATTGTGAGAATAAAATAAAATAACGTGTGTGTGTGTGTGTGTGTGTATACACACACATATATATACACATATATACATATATATACATATATATTTATATACACACACATATGCATATACATACATATATATACATATATATATATATACACACACACACATATATTATGCTTAATAAAACATGTGCCCAAAGTAAATATCTAATACACAAAATTATGTATAAAAATTAACTCAAAATTGATCATAAGCATAGGAAAACATAAAACTATAAAACAAATTGGAAGACATATAAATGGCAAATAAGTGAAAAGATAGTTAACATTTTTAGTCATCAGTGAAATTAAAATTAAAACCACAATAAGACTCCATTTCATATTCATTAAAATAGCTAAAATGAAAAAGACTGACAATGTTAAGCATTGGAGAGGATGTAAAGCAATCAGGAAACTCATTCATCACTGATGGGAAATTTGGATGGTTAGTCATTCTAAATTCAGCT
Organism: Macroglossus sobrinus; assembly: GCA_004027375.1. Lineage (NCBI taxonomy): Eukaryota > Metazoa > Chordata > Mammalia > Chiroptera > Pteropodidae > Macroglossus > Macroglossus sobrinus. Next base: position 738,354 of record PVKZ01000538.1, read on the forward strand.
TTTAAACTCTCTATGCCTAAGTTTGCTTAAGAGTGAAATAAGAATAGGTAGAATTTACCACTAAAAGTTGTTCTGAGAATTAAAGTGAGCAAATATATTTAAAGCGCTTGAAGCAGTATTTATCCCATTGTGTGAGGATTTATTAACACATAAATTCAATAAAACTAAGATGATGCAAGGGATTTGAAATTAATGATCTCAAGATATCTTAATGATCAAACAGTCCAAAGGCCTCCTGATATTTTGAGGAGAACAATACATCAATAGAAGAATAAGTTAGTCAAGCTTTTAATAATTTGCTGAGAAATATATCAGGACTAGATTTTACCTGTCCAAAGTTTGAATTGTCGTAATTATTCTAATCAGAGCATACTGCCTAATAAATTAGAATAAACTTAAATATTTTCTAAAGTCAGGAAGGTTTAAATTCTCTGATTGTAATGAATACGTTTTTTTAAAATAAATAAACTGGGGGTGAGAAGGAGTTCTATGTCTGTGTCAGTCATAGCTTAAATGCTTTCTCATCAAACTGATGGCATATTTCCTCTATTGAAAAGTTCTTCCTTGGCTGACTTCTCCTGGGGTTACTACATTCTTGATATAATTAAGAATAATACAATATACAGCAGCCTCTAAAAAAAAAATCTCACTTCTTCAATTAAACCATTACTGACATGAATTTCTTGTTTAAGTTAAAAATCACTGCTTTATAGTACAAGTTGCTTTGAATTCCAAGACAAGCTCCTGCCCTTTCTTAGAAAGCACATTTATCATTTCTATCATGTAATCTTGATTACTCTAAAGACTGGGATCGTGGGATGTCTTAAAAGAGAAGGATCGAGATAAAGCTGATAATGAATATATTTGACTATTTTAGAATCAAAATTAAACCATATTTAAAACTTTATTTTGAATAGTCCAAAAAGATCCATCTCACCCCACCCCACCTTGATAGCAAGAAATATCCAAGCACAATTTTTTGGCTTTGGTTTGCTCATTGGGGGTGAGATGGGGAGGGGAAACATGACAAAACATTCGCTGAAACTCCTGGGACTGATATTAATTGGAACTATGTTTTCAGGTGTGTGAGATTGTGAGGCTATCTTAAAAGAAGCACATTTTAACTAGAAAAATTTTAAATGTCAAACGAGCACTGCATTTGGAAAGAGGAAGCAAGGTAAATTCTCCTAGTCCCATGATGGTTAGTGTGACGTTTAGAGATCAAAACATATACAATTGCAATAGGCAGACATCAGCTTACACAGTAACACTGAATGAGTCCAACTACATAAAGTTTAAACCTCTTTGGTTTTACTCTCAGAATAAAAACTCAAGCACTGCATTACTTTATCATGATTCCATTCATTGCCATGATTTTAAATACCATCTATTTACTAAATGACTTCCACATTTTTGTTATCAGCCATGAGTTCTCCCTGAGCTCTAATTCATACTCAACTGCCTACTTGACATCTTCACTTTGATAGCAAATAGGCACCTTCGATGTAAACTGTCTGTCCTGAAGTAGATTTTGAGACCAATATTTATGAACAAATTATTTATTTAGCAGGTACTTTCCTAGGGAGCACTAGGAAAGGAATGCAAAGTAAGATAGAGAAAGGACAGAAACTACTGAAAGATATATTTTTTGAGCAGGTTTCCACATGGGCAACCTGATTCAGTCCTGCTGGGGAACCCAGGAGACAGTGTAGGACGCACCCAAGGGCTGAGGAAGCCAGAGCATTTACCCCATAACTCCCACCTTCATCAGCTGTGCGAAACTCTAGAACTTCCTGGCACTTCCAGAGTCCCTGCACCACAGATTTAAGAGAGAAAAAAATTCAAGTGAAGAAGTGCAGGTGCTTGCTGCTGGAAACAGTTGGCATATACGAGTTCGTGCATGGATATCAACAGAACTCTTCCTTTGGATTCACTATGCTCAAGCCATATGGACCATTGGGCTACTCTTGAAACAAACTAAACCCCTTCTTCCCTCAAAGGCCTTACACTTGCTGCTTCATTGGTTTTTACATGGATGTCTTCTTGCCATTATTTATATCTCTATTTCAATAGCATCTCTTTAGAGAGGCTCTTTCTAAACTTTCTCCCCACAATAACCCCCTCTACAAATAAAGCTCTGCCTCATTTTCCTTATAGCACTTGTTAGCTAATTTATGACATTTATTCACTTTTTTATTTTATTTGTTTTGCCTCCTCCATGTACCTATCTCATCCAATGTTGTATTCACAGAGCCCCAGGTTCAGCACATAGGAGGTACTCAATTAATATTTGCTGTGTGAATAAACTAATAAATAATATAAAGAATCAAATAAGAATGCTCTCTTCCACTATATGGGCTTAGCAAATGTTGTTTCCTCTGACAGTAATCTATTCTCCCATCTTACTTCCCATTCTTTTCCCCCATTTCTTCTTATCTTTCAGATAACAGCTCAAACATGTCCTCTAAGAAATCTTCCCCTACCCCACGCCCACCCTCCAAATTAGGTCAGCAGCTCTCTCAACTACATGTTCTCTCAAGGTTCTCTGTGCCATTTCTTTATATAAGCTCTTATCGTTGCTTATAATTGTAATTTATTCAGATGATGATTTAATTAAATTTTGCCTTTTCTCCTAATCTATAAGTTTCATGAGTACAGTAAAAATGTATAATCTTATTTATCATGATTTCCTTACACCTAAAAGAGTACCTTTTCCACAGTGGTTATTTAGTACACTTTTTCAAAAAATCAGCAAACAAACAAAATGATAAGATGTAGCCTAAAGAAATGCTCAGTGTGGAATGGACATAAAGACATTTATTAAAAGATATAGGTTTTGACTTTGGACTTCAAAGAAGTAAAGATATACTTATATTAAACAATATATTCAAAACATATTCACACAGAACACTCACAAAGAAGCTCCAGTAAGACCAAACACACAAACACATCTAATCAAAGCCTATTTTCCCATGTTGTTCCCTTGTGAAAATTTTCATTGATCAGAAAATTGTTACCTGAGATACAAACAGTCTTTCAAGCCATGTTGAGTTTTTCTCCATTATAATTTATTGACCTATGCAAAGAGCAGCACACAAATCTTTTGTGTTTTTACTCAAGGGTTCAGAGTCCATACTGGTATGGAGCTTACTCAATGAGACACAATGTTTGGAAAATAATTTTTCTCATACAACCCTCATTAGGCAACATTGTCTCATTTTATTGAATTAATATACAAAGGCTGAAAAGCAAAGTCCATTTGGAAGACTGGAACCAGGTAAAGAGAAGGGACTAGAAAGGTGAAAGAACATATACATAGAAATACATACATAGAAGAAAACTAACAGGATGCTCTCCAATATCAACTTGAAGATACCTCAACATATAGATGCATACTCTAGAACACCAAAGCACCAAAGCCTTTTCTTTAATTATGAAATTATACTGAAATTAGTTTTAAAAATTTAATAAAAATATACAATCCATTGTATGGCATAGCAAGATAGGCACTTTTGTAAATTTCTATGATTATTAGCAAAAACTTTCCAAAAAAACAGTTTAGCAATATTTATTATAAATTTAAAAATATTCCTGCTTTATATCACAATCTCTTTTTTTTTAATTCTAAGGAAATTTTCAGAAATACGGGCAAAAATTTTTACTAAGAAATATTTCTTGCAGAAACTTGTAACGGTTAAAGGTTGGAAACAACCTAAATATCTAACAATAGAGTAACAGTTACACAATGCATGACATGTCAGATAGTGGTTGCCATGCAACCATTATAAATTATAATTTTAAAGAATACTTAATACAATAGAAAAATTTCCCTAAATATAACATTTAGTAAAGCAATACTTTTAAATGCTTTTTATAAAGTATAATCATAATTTTGAAAATATATATTTCAAGATGCCCAAGTTATAACTCATAACATCAGAATAAGTATTGGCTTTAAAAAACCAGTACAACCATATCTGTCATCACAAGTGAATATCTGCCTGAAACAAACCTATAAAATAAGCAAAATAATCTTTCTTTATATTCTTACTTACTTGCAAAAAAGGAAATTTCACAGAACCTAGGAACAAGATTAAAATAAACTTTGAAAGCGGAGTAGATGGAAGCAGAGATCTAGAAGACCTTTGTCTCTCATTTTTCTTTCATTGCCTGCATATTTTGATTCTTTATTGTTTCTCCTTTTTAATTCTCTTCAACTTACATGGCACAAAAGAGGGTTACAGCTGTCAATTTTACCTACTGGAGTTTCAGGCACAAAAAACATGTTAAAACTTTCTGTTGATCACAATTTAAAATTTTTCTATTTTCATCAGTTGCACAATCTTAGGCCATGCAAATTCAGCCAGAGAAGACAACTGCCAAGTTTCCATCCTTATGACTCTGCAGAGGACCATTTACTGGAAAAACAGAAGCCAACCTGAACTTAGGAGACAGTTCATAGGTATCTGTAGCATAAGAACTCCACAATATTAACTTTGTTATTAGTTAGGATGTTTCAATGAAAAATAATTTAAAATGGCTTAAACCATAAAGGGATGTTATTGGTCTCCATGATGAAAAATCTCTAAAGGTAGGGTTTGTTTCTAATGGGGTTTCACTGCACATCTAAATATTAACCCCAGGACCACTCTTTTTTCACTTTTTTTTCTTTATTTCTTGGCTATTTTTTTCTGTTTTGAATTATTTTTCCATCATCTTCTCCCCTCTTAGTCCCAAATGGCTGACAGTGGTTTCTGGGGCTGCATGCTTCCTTATTAAAGGAGAAAGAGAAATGTTCTTTCCAACCATTAAAAGTCCTAAACATTTGTCCAATTGGACAACTTATGTTACATGCCCATCTCTAAACCACTCCTTGTAACCAGGTAAATGAGCTAAACTGAAGTCTAGACCACTTGCCCAATCTTTAGAGTTAAGAGTAACCTCAGATTTCTTCAGAATACAGGATCTCTTCAAAAGTGTGAATACCTTTGCAAAGACTAGAAAATAGATCTTACATGGCTAAAAACAATAAGTATCTATTGTATTGCTTTTATTATTAAATAAAAAATTTAAAAATGCTTATAATTTTTTTTCTCATTTCTAGATTTTCTAAAATGAATTTTTATTATTTATTTAGTCACATATTTCCCTAAACCAAAAAAAAAAAAACTGAAGAGGTTTTTTAAAATGGTTTTCCATTCCTCATAGGACAAAATCAGAATTGTATGCAAATCCTATATCCTCTTTCTCTCTGTGTTCCAACCTCACACATACACTCTCCCACCACAAATATTCTCATATTTTAATCTCCCATGACTTTCTTCTTCATATTCCAATTGGAGTTTCTGCTCCTGCCTCCACCTCTCACATCTCCCATTTAAGATCAGCTTAAACATTACCTTTTTCTAAGTCTTTCTGAACTTGCTGCCCTAGCCCTTCTCTCACAGGCAGAATTTCTTTATTTAAACTAGTGTTATAATATAGCTCTCATTTAGTTGCAAGTTGCATGTATCCTAATATCACTTTGTGGTTAAGAACTACTTTTACAAAATTTCTGAAATGATGCCTGGCACAAATTATTACTAAACATTCTATATATGAATCTTTCCAAAATCTAACACTTTCTAACATTTGACAAATTAATCAAAATAAACTTATCTTCTGCTTTTTAAAAAATAGCCCCATATTCAATATTAACCAGGTATCCAAGTGATTAACTTCTGATTGAAACAATTTAAAATTCATGAAACTAAATAATTTCTGTCTTGTATGGATGTGCTTTGTACTTGTAGTTGCAATATTGTTTCCACCAAAATATGTACTCTGATAACCAAATATTCTTCAAATATTTGGCATTTAAAAAATTTAATATAAATAGCACATACTGTACACCAGTCTGTCTCAGAAAAGGTAGTTTAAATTTCTCAGTATGCCACTCTTATTTGGGCCACTCTCTGATTATGGAATCCCCACTGAGGACACTCAGGAATCTTCCTGTACCTCCTGGATTATTTATCTCCCATCCTCAAGGTTAATTCACATGAAACAATTTCTCTTGTTAAATGCCAATTTTGCCCTAAGGTATGAATGTTTAATCCTCATGAAGGCAGTGGGAGTTACATGTGTGCAGTGGTTATAGTCCCTTAACTAATTAGTGGTGAAAGGATGTTAATAGGAGAGTGATTTATATAATGCTGAAGAACTGCCAAATACAGTAAAATCCAATTTGGACCAACTGGTGGAAAGCCAGACTTAACTAGTAGAAAAGTAAGAATTAGAGAATATTTTAAAAGAAATTTTCCAACATATTTGGTAAGTTCAAGTACTTCTCAAGCTTAAATGGAGCAGAAGGCATAAACTATTGCCAAGGGGAGACGCCTTTTCAAAAATTCTATTAAATGAATAGATAATAGTGATTGTAATTATCATTAGGTAATATTTTTAATGTTAATAAATAATTTTAAATTGGGATATTTTTTTCTGAACCTACTGTAGTTCTGCATAATTTTATTTATATTATTGCATTTTTGAAAAAGCCATTCAAGTTGGTCCCCCTACTTTCTGGGGACCCTAAAAGGCAAATAAGTAGCTATTAATTTTGCCTGGGCTTAAAACTATCTAGTGAAATATGACATATAAATTTTTAAGAGCCCAAAGAGAGTTAGTTGTTCCCTCATTCTTTATATAACAACATGTATTCATAGATTGTTTACTATATTCCACTCACTGTTCCAGGCATTGGATGCAAAAAGTGGACTTTATAGGCCAGGTAGTGTCAGGATTGGATTTGAAGTATTGTCATTAGTTTTAATAGATAAAATCTTCATATGAATTGGGGAGTGTCGGGGTGGGATATATCAGAGTAGGCTGAAATAAAGATGCAGAAAGTTGAGTTAATCATATTTCCCAGACCATTGCAAACTGTTATTTTGGCCCTGTGTGAGTCCCATTTTTCTTCATTTATATTTATATGCCCTTTTATTCACAGAACCCACTCTTATCCTACCCTCCACCACCGATAATCATTTTAATACATTTCATGCCTCTCTTTTTATTAGCATGTGCTCTTATAAAGCAAGAATTGTTTGTTTTACTTGTATTTTCGATATACATATAGCACCATATTAGATCACTCCTTTAGGCTTTCTTTTTTACTTAACACTATTTTCTTAATACTTGCCTATTTTTATGTATCTTTGGCTAGTTGTTTCTAATAGCTGCACAGTATTCCACAGCATGAACTCACCATAATATCTATATTCTTTAACCAAGTTACAAACAAGTGGATTGTTTCCAACTTCCCATTAACATAAAATTAAGAAGAACATTCTCATACATGTTCCCTATATACTTGCATTAATTTTCCTCTGTTATACATACCTAGGGCATGCAATTGTCTCATTATAGGGTATAACTATATGTAATTCAACTAGCAAATCCAGATTACCACCAAGAAAGGTTCCACCTTTTTACATTTTCAAGTGATTGACTGAAGGATCCTATGTTCCCAGATTCCTGCTGATAATTTGCATTATTTAGCTATCAAATTCTCATCAATTTAATGCATATAAATTGATAGCTCATTCTTGTTTTATTAAGCATATTTTTAAATATTAATTAATATGGGTATCTTGATACATGCTTGTCAACCTTTTGAGTTTTTCTTTTCCTATACTGCCTGTTCATGTTTTTACCTATTTCAATTGGTATTCCTATTTCTTGCAGAAATTCTACTTGGATATCTAAATATTAGTCTCATCAATTTTCAATGTTGAAAATATCTTTTTCTAATCTGCCACTCCTCTATTATCTTTGTTCATTATATCTTTTATTGGAACAAATTTATTAATCTAGTTATAATCTAATTTAGTGGGGTTTGTTTATTTATTTATTTATTTATTTATTTATTTATTTATTTATTTATGACTTACTACTTTGGGGCATTTATTTTAGAAATTCTTCCTAGGTTCTAAAATTATCCTCCTACATTGTTTTCTACTCACTTTACATGTTTACCTTTGACACTTAGGTCTTCAATCCACCTGGAATTCACTTTTGCATATAGTATTAGGAAGGGATCTAGTTTTATTTTGTTTCATAAAACTGAGCTAATATTTATAACATTAACCAATAAACAGTGTCTTTTGATTTATGGTTCTAGTAATCAAATATTAAATTTGCTGAGCTCACCTATTTATTCCATTTGTCTATTTGTTGATTCTGGTACCAATTTCATACAGATTTAAAATCTGATTTATTTTGTAGGGAATACAATTAATTATTCAGTGTTCTTTTTTGGTTACCTAAATTTTAAATAAGTTTACCGAATCCTTAAAACACAAATTCCTGCTGCAATTTGACTGGCATTCCCTTAACTTTAAAGGTTAAATTTGGAAGAATGGCCTCTTCATTAATTTAGTTCTTTTATATTTTTAAATTTAGTGTTAAACATTTCCCTGAGGAGATTGAGATTAATTTTTGTTAAAGCTTGGATAGTTTATAAGGCATTATGTATAATTCTGTATTCAATTATGTTTTCTAGTTTGTTATTTTTTAATTCTTTTTATACATTTTTTTTAAAATTAGAGTTAACATGCAATATTATTTTATATTAGTTACAGGTGTACAGCATACTGATTAGACATTTATATAATCTGTGTAGTGATCCCCCAGTTAGTCTGCTACCCACCTGGCAGCACACATAGTTATTACCATATTGACTATATTCACTATGCTGTACTTTATATCCTCATGTCTGTTTTGTAACTATCAATTTATACTTATTGATCTCATCACCTATTTTACCCAGTCCCTCTACCCTCTTCCCATCTGGCAACCATCAGTTTCTCCTCTGTATTTTTGAATCAGTTTTTAATTAGTTTTTTTTTTGTTTGTTTATATTCTTCTTTAGAATCCACAGACAAATGAGATCATACAGAATTTTCTTTCTCTATCTGACTTATTTCACTTAGCATAATACCTTTAAGTCTACCCATATTGTCACAAATGATAAGATTTCATTTTTATTATGGCCAAGTAATATTTCATTGTACATATGTACTGCTTCTTCTTTATCTAGTCACCTATAGGTGGGCACTTAGGTTGCTTCCATATCTTGGTTATTATAAATAACATTGCAATCAACATAGTAGTACATATATATTTTTTTGAATTAGTGTTTTGGATTTCTCTGGATACATACCCAGAAGTGGAATTGTTGGGACATAAAGTAGTTGTGTTTTTAATTTTTTGAGAGAGTTTACTGTCTATGTTTTCTTCTAAGATTTTCATGGTTTTGAGTCTTACATTTAAGTCTTTAATCCATATTGAGTTTATTCTTGTATATGGTATAAGTCAGTGGTCCAGTTTCTCCTCCTCCTCCTCCTCCTCCTCCTCCTCCTCCTCCTCCTCCTTCTTCTTCTTCTTCTTCTTCTTCTTCTTCTTCTTCTTCTTCTTCTTCTTTCTTTTTTTTCATTTATCTGTCAGTTTTTCTAGTGTCATTTATTGAATAAATTGTCCTTCTAGCCTCCTTTGTCATAGATTAATTGATCATGTAAGTGTGGGTTTATTTCTGGGCTCTGTATTCTATTCCATTGACTTATGTGTCTAT